>CAWVOJ010000019.1:1800000-2212606 GCA_963930925.1 Coccomyxa viridis | reverse complement strand
CCTAGACTATTTATTGCACCTTTGGCATAATTGTTACCCATACTGCTTCAGTGCAGCAGACATCAAGACTGAGAAGCAGCACACATTGCCCCCACATCTGGCACAGCTGCATGCTTCAGCACCTACGCTAACAGCTGTTAATGTGCCAGGAAAAGGTTACAGGGGCAGAAAGGCTCCATAGTTGCATTTCTATTGTCTAGCGCTGTGACATCATGTATCCTCACAGAGCACCATGGTCAAGGGTGTTACAGTGTGCTGCTAGACTATGGTGCAGCCAAGTCAACATGGGATGTGATATGACTGAGCTGGATATCGTGCATCCTTGTGGTAATTGCATCTTTATTGTCCAGCGCTGTGACATCATGTACCCTCACAGCACCATGGTCAAGGTGTCACAGTGTGCTGCTAGACTATTGTGCAGCCAAGTCAATATGGGATGTAATATGACTGAGCTGGATATCGTACATCCTTGTGGTACGTACCAAAGAAATAACGCCCAGCATTCAGGTGCATACAGTGCATCAACACGTGCCTAGGAGATAGCTCAGGGCTACCCAGCTTGATCTGCAAGCCCAGAAATGACCTGACCTTCCTGGTGTTGATCTACGACTGGTGCGGAGAGAAGGTTGCGTAGGATGGCAGCATGAATGCTATATATGTCAAGCATCAGTTGGCACACTCTGATTGTGTATGGGAAGAGGATAAACCCCGAGCACTCCAGCCCCGGGTCAGACTGCTCAATACCGTATCCTATGCTTGTGGATCAACTTTGGAACGTCTGAAGCAACCTCCTGCACGACTTCTTAGCGGACTCTGATCGCAGGCCTATCTAAGGCAAGACCGATGTCTCTCAGGGGTGCCCAGTGCCCAGCACCCGTGACCGAGGTGCCCTTCGCAAGGCAGAGGGCTCCAAGCTCTTCAATACACATAGACTGTGCAGCCTATGTTAGGAAGTCCAATCTGCGATGGAGGGGCTTGGAGGGCAGGAGCTCCTTAGAAGAGCTGGGCCCTCGCCTAAGGGGCTCATACGGTGTGCTAAGCCCCTTGGCTGCTCGCGCTGCTCTGTACGTAAGGCGGCAGGTGTTCAGCAAATACCTCGCGCCAATGGACTATACAGAAGCCGCGTTCTGGGGCGGGGCCAAAATGTGCAATGTAGTCTGTCTCAGCGAAGCGTGGCAGATCAGCGTAAGCGTACCTCTGTTGACGCTATCAAGACGGAGTAGACTCACGCAAGGTCTGGTTTTGCATACTACTGCCTCGATCGTGTGCCAAGTCTCAGCATCTTTCGTGTTGCAGCGGCCCCAACCAAAAGGGTGCCCAGATCAGCGATCCGGCTGGCTGTGCCAAGCAAAGGGCGGATGGCAGAGGACACCATACAGCTCTTGAAGGTCTGCAAGGCGCCCTTCTCTTCTCTGGCTGCTTCTTACATGCCTGGAGATGTGATGTGTTTCTATGGAGATGGCTAGGGTGCTACCACAACAAATCAGAAAGCAGACTGTGTGTACTGTATGCTTCCTGACACATTGGGCTCCTTCCACTGCAGGACTGCCAGCTGAATGTCTACAAGCCAAATCCGCGGCAATACATTGCGAGCATCTCGCAGGTGCGCCCCAGTGCCTTTGCCTGCGGCCCGCATGCAACAGGGTGCATGTCAACCCAACCTGCCTGGTGTCTGCTTGGAGCGACTGCAATCACCTTGGTGCAGTCAGTGGACCTGCAGAGGTCACTGGCACCAGCCTGACATGGCTGGTCTTCTTCCTGCAGATGCCTGGGCTGGAGGTGTGGTTTCAGAGGGCGTCTGATGTGGTGCGCAAGCTGATGTACGGGGATGTGGACCTGGGCATTGTGGGCTACGACATGTTCAGGGAGATCGCCGACTCGGACCCGGGGCTGATCATCCTGCACGACTCCCTGGACTTTGGCAAGTGCCACCTGGGCCTCGGCATCCCCACCGGCGGCAAATGGGCCGACATCCGCTCCCTCGACGACCTCAAGGCGTACGCTTTGCTGCTCCCTTCCATTGCCTCTGTGCGACTTGCAACAGCCCATGTAGCCTTTGCGTGGTGCGCGGGGAGCGATCTCTTGAGAGAGCAGCCAACAAGCGGGCTATTTGCAGGATGCCAGAGTGGTCGGAGACCAACCCTCTGCGGGTTGTGACAGGCTACCACAATGTGGCCAGGAAGTTCTTCACGGAGAAGGGATTCGAGCATGTGGTGCTCCTCAGCGCAGATGGCGCCCTCGAAGCCGCCCCGCTCATGGGAACAGCTGACATCATCCTTGATCTGGTATGCGAGTCTGCCCCCAAAATGCTCGCCCAATCCCTGGGAAACGCACACCCTAGGGAGTGTGTTGGGCGCTCTGTCTGCAGGTAGCGTTCTTGTCTTACCAAATGAGTTGGATTTAGATATGTCATGAGGGAGGCTAATGCTAAGGTGCTGCCTCACATAGGGCCAACTGATTGATTGACCGACCGATTTCCGTGATACAGGTGAGCACAGGCGTGACTTTGCGAGAGAACAATCTTAAGGAGATTGAGGGCGGCCGGATCATGAACAGCCAGGGTGTACTTGTGGGCAACGCTGCAGCCCTGCGGGAAAGCCCACAACTGCTGGCTGTGGTGCATGAGCTCATCGAGCGTTTAGAGGTAAGTCATGCCCGGGACTGATTGCACCATGGAAGCTTAAGCTGCTGCTTTTGAGACTAGTGCTGTATGATGGTCTCCCCTGGTTATAAGCCTCTGCAGACCGGCGCTGGCATTGTTGCATATAGCGCAGCATGTCTCCACAGCCTGGGCATGTATGATAGCCCTGTTGGCTGCTAGGACTGGTAGAAGGGTGTGCACTGACTGCCTTCATACGCCTTCCAGTATAATGTTGTCAGGCCAGGTGTCTGAGAGGGCAAGGCCTTCACGCAGGCACATCTGAAAGCTGATCAGTTCTACAGCGTGGTGGCAAACATGCGTGGCACCTCGCCAGAGGATGTTGCCACCAAGATTCTGTCCTGTGAAGCTTTGCGAGGCCTCCAGGTACCTTTCCCCCCTTCCCCAATGAAACTGAAGAAGCCCAGTAGCAGTGCTTCTTTACTCAGCCTGGTCCCCCTACACTATATAATTGCCGTGCTCGCTTCTCACTTACACTAGGTCCTTTTGCTAGCTGCCATGGCTGTCATGTCCTCTGAATGCAGCTGTATCATCTACTGGCTTGCATCAGCACCCGGTCTATTGCCTAAGCTGAGTTGTTCTACAGCGTAGCATCCGGCAGCATGACTTCAGACGCATTGCATGTGCACGCAGGGGCCCACCATCAGCCCAGTCTACTCGTGGAATCCCAGCAGCAGCAGCAACGGTGCTGGGGCAGCAGCAGCAGAGCGCGGGTTCTATGCGGCCACCATCTGCGTTCCCAAGGCCCGCCTGTACACGTCTGTCAAGGATCTGAGAGCTGTAAGCTACGCTCCGCCTTCTCACACAGCCCCACACTGCTCCTGCATTGTATCTACGCAAGCAAAAGAAGCACCCTTCTCCAAGTGTCAAGCAGCGCACAAAGAAATCTATACGTGCTACTGTATAGCTCTGGGTCTGACAAGGCATGCCCTGGTGCAGATTGGAGGAAGCGGCGTCCTGGTACAGCCCATGACATACATCTTTGATGAGGAGCCGGAGAGATGGCAGAAAGTCCTCAGCACTCTTGGCCTTTGACGGCCCAAAGCATGGCCTCAGGGCTCAGAGGTTGACCAGGTCTTCAGCCTAGAGACAGCGCCCCAGCAATGCGCATCGTACCCTTGACTGTTGGCAAGACACATGTGTCCTGGAAGGCCCACAAGGAGCATGCAGAGACAGGACATGAGAGGGGTGTAGTCCTCTCCATGCATCAAAGGGGATTGTAATGTCCTGCTGCCCCAGACATTGAAGGGCATGATAAGGCATATGCGAATTTCCATGGATGGGAAGTCTCATGCAACGACAGCAACCTTGGTATCGCATCTTTCCCAACATACAACCATGCACAGTGCTGCCCCGGTACGCCTAGTTGTGTATGCAGACTGATGCGCCTGCAAGTCCATCATTGCCAAGAGGTTGAGGACTCAGTGTTTGGGTACCCACATGTACGTACACAGGAGCCGTCAAGGCTAAGAAACGGCAACCAACTGCCAATGTACAAGAGATGCACCATGCATGCAGAAGTCAAGGATGGACTTTTAAGTCAAGCAAATCACATGCCTTTAGACCTAGGACCTAAGACCTGAGGTCCCCAACAAGGCTGCGCTAAAGCCCTCCCACGTCAAACCCTGAAGAGCATCTGCTTTGTGTTCAGTGAGCCTGAAATCCACTGTCTCTGCTTTGCAGCAATCCTGTTCCTCAGTTACCTGAAGGCTTCCCGCATCAGCCTCATCACGTGACAGAAGTACATGCAAGAATTCCTTAATGTACATAGCGGCCAGCTCGCAAGGACGCAGATTTTGACCGTCCCGAACAAGTGCACTTGACAGCAAAGTCTCCTAGCGCTGGCCAACTGGAGCCAGCTTATCACTACAGGCAATGCTATACAAACTAGCTATATGAAGAAATACCTCATGTGACGTTGCTTCAAATGGGTCATGCGAGCCCTAACCCAGGTCTGCAACTGTGGATCAGTCTGATCCTAATCCCAGCCTGCCCTCAATGCATTGTCAACACCAATTTCAAAGAAATCCAGGATCCGCACCATCATCAGGCTGGACTCAACTCGCATGTCAAGAAAGAGCCTAGGGCTGGCTTTGAGCGCCTATTGTCTATCCGCTGAGACGGCAAGTGCGAAATCGAAAAGAAAGAATGCTGGCTCTAGTATAGCCTGATGCGCCTGTGCGTACCTAGCGATACACTGTTGAGATCTGAGATGATACATTTTGGAACATAAGCAGTACAACAAAGAGGCAGTATCAGTTCGGTAAACAGAGCACACAGTGTTTGGGTCAAAAAGTGTCTGCTTGGAGGACAAGCCTCCTACAACTCACAGGAGCGCAGTGATGGTCTTGAAGGGGACGCTTGGTAAACCTCAGACATTGACAGAGCCATCCCCGAAGCTCTTGCCAAGCATGCTTTCGAAGGGGTTTGGACCACGCTGCACGTCCTTGTTGACAACTGACGGAACTTGCGCAGGCTGAGGCAGCTGCGTCAACTTCTTTCCACCAGCGGACGACAAGAATGCAGAGTCCTTGTCCAGACTGCAACACAAGCGCAGTGCCCTTGGCCAGCTTACGGGTGAGGGCTTCCCGTGGGTGAGAAACTCAAGTGGTACAGATTTCTTAGATCTGTTCCCCAAGTGCATCAAGCCTCATTCAAGGACGAGTATCTGCAGACAGCACCTGCTCATCCACCTTATTTGCATCTCTCTGAGAAGACACACAGCAAGCAGCCGAACTAGAGCACCATTCACAGGAGGTATGGAGAGAGGGGCATGCACGCACCACACGGTGAGCCTGTCGTGGACGTGCTCGGCAGAGGGGCGCTGCTGGGGGTCGTTGTGGCAGCACTCCTGGATCAGGCTTGCCACGTCTGACTGGCAGTCGATACCCGGGACGAGCAAGGCCAGCTGCTCCCTCATCTGGTATGGCTGTGGGATCTCCCCAGTCACCATCTCCCGCATCAGGACGCCCAGACTGAAGATGTCGATCTACACAGTACACCGTGACATGGCTGAGCCCTCAGCCAAGCCTCTTTTTAATGCAGGGGTTTATCCATGGTCTTTCTGATAGTTCACGCCAAACATTGATTTCGCAGAGCTTTGCCCCCCTTTGGAAGAGGTTATCCAGGCTCTGGATAGCACTTGGTCCTGGGTATCTGTCATCCATGTGTGGGGCATGGTGTTCGTCTATAAGACAGCCTACCAACAACAGGAGTGAGGAATTGCTGAGGACCAATTTGACTTCACTTGAACATGCAGCAGGGGGTAGGGAGTGTGGACTACCTTCTCATCACACCGCCTCCGCCCAAGCACCTCTGGGGCAGTGTAGGCAAAGGTCCCAAAGCACCCGGATGCTGTGGAGAGATGAGTCTCAGCCATAATGCGTGCGAGACCAACATCACCAATCTTAGCACTGGTGCGGTCCTTGTTCAGGAGGATGTTCTTAGCCTTCAGGTCGCAGTGCACCACCTGCACGTGTACTGTCTGTTGGAAGGCTGGCAGACAGTCAGCCCCATGTGCAGGGGAGGCAAATGACTTAGCACATGTGTGCTGAGGCCTGAGGGCCAGCTCAGTGGCCACAGTCCTTTTCACTCCTACATCAGGGACTGCTCATGCAAAGAGCGGCTCGGTAGGGCCACACCTTGCGCTGGTGCAGCTTGCTAAGGCCCAGGGCTATCTGCGCTGCAAGGCGGCAGCCGCCAGCTTTCCACTCGATGCGCTTCTCCCCAATATGGAGTGCATCATGCAGATCCCCTCCCTGCGCTTCGCCGAAACTTGCTGAGCAAGAGCACGCCTGATCATCTGGACATTGCACACTTGCCACATGGCCGCAGCACAAATGGCAGCTTTCATGGAGTGCAGCACAGAAGAATGGGGCCAGGCAAGCCTGCGGAGGTGCGCAAATGCTCGAGCTGCCATGCTAGGATTGACTGGCAGACGGAGGCGTCACCTCCATGAGCTCCATGACCAGTTGGCAGATCTGCAGGCCAGATCTGCTCTGCGGCCTGGGCTGCGGAGTGTATGGGTAACACCTGACCAGCTCTGGAATATCTGCCAGAGTCTGCATGATTTGCACTTCCTGCGATTGTACAATTTGGGCTTCAGCAAGAATATGTGAACATGCCATGCCAGCGGTGCCTCCTACTAGCAAGCAGCGGCCTTTTGCAAGACAATGGCAGCTGCAGGAAGGTGGACGAAGCTCACCGCATTGAAGCGGATTACTTCAAGATCAGTGCCCCGCCGAGAGAAGGTCTTCACAGCCACACTCGTCCTCTTGTTCAAAATTCCCTTGTACACCTGTGAGATGGGAAGGAACAAGCTGTCACTGCTGCCCTCCTCAGGCACAAGCCAAGCATCCACGAAGGAGTCCAAGCATAACACAAGGAGGGCACATTGATGCACAGCAGCTGTATGTGATTGACTGCGCCAACAAAAGCCCTCACATATTTTGCATCCTCACCATGCCGTAGTTGCCCTGCCCTAGGAGGAAGGTACTGCCGTCAGGGTTCTTGCATAATTTGATGGAGTCCCACTGCTTACTCACTTCTGCAGAGCCAAAGAGCCATTCGAGATGTGTGTCAGAACAGACAGGAAGTCAAGCAGGCAAGATGTTGTCACAGCATTGTGTGGCCACAGATACAGGGTGCCCACCTCTCTGGTGGAGATAGAGGTGGCATAACAGCCCGAGACCTGCAAGTGTGCAACGGAGCTCCTTCACCAAGCATTCAGCACTGTCACTGTCGTTTTCCTTCCAGGCTAGTCATACCATCTATGGGCTGCTTTTGCAAGCTGAGTGGTTGACATTGCCATGCCGATAGAGGAGGTGCAAGGTGGACTCTGACTTGCTCAACATGACAAGAGAGCGCGTCAAAGGCCAACTCTATAGGATGACATACCAGCCACAAGCAGAGCCAGAGCAGCAACTGCTATTATTATCCACGCCCAAGCTGGCACACACAGTGGGACCTTTGGCCGAATTTCGTAAACAGTGCTGGGGTAACCAAAGGCAGCTGCCTGCTGCAGGACCGAGAGACCTGCGGGACGGCACCCATCAGGCGCACCTTCTATCACAAACCTGGGCATGCTCAGCATATACTGTGCACAATGATAGTTTACCTGGTCGATACTCTGCGGACACATACTCAGCAGACTGAAAGTCAAGACCATACTGCTGTAGGAAGGAGGTAAATGTGTGGTTCTGAAGGGCTTTGGGCATGGCCTGCATTCAGAGAAGAGCGTGTTAGGCAGCTTTGCCGCTTGCTGAGATTGTCCTGACTGCAGTGACATACAACTAATGTATGCGAGGCCCAGTGAACGCTGGTGTACAATTAAGCAACAAGAGCAGGGCGGCCCCCATGTTGCATACAGGCTGCATGCAGGGACACGGGACCGGAAGGTTCTACTTGACAGCACCCTCACCTCTGATATCACACACTCATCGTACACAACCACCATAGCGATTGAGAATAATGCACTCGTAGTAGTCTCTTCCACCACCTGCACGACGGTCGCATCTTCATCGCGCAGTGACTTGAGCAGAACGAAGGTAGGAAGTTGCCACACATCCGCTTCAGATGGCGAGGGGCAATTGAGCAGATGTTCAGAGGGTTGCAGGAGGGGCATGCACGCACCTCCACCATTTCACCATTTGCTGCAGAGCACAGGGCCTCAAAGGGCTCGAAGAGGGCAGTTATGATCATGTTCTGGACCAATGCTGTGACTGGCGTCAAATTTCCAGCTTGCACCTGTGTGAGGCAGAACGCCCTGATGAGTCCCTTCATCCCCTTCGGCGCCGGAAGCACGACCAGTGTCATGAATGGTAACACATGGTCTATACGAGAGCAAGTCCTGGCATGCTGTAGACATCTCTTTGCCCAACATCGTACCCAGGACGCACCCTGATATTGACGGTGTAGCCTGTGAGATTTCCGATAGGAAGGCCCTGGTATAAGGGCGCAGCTGCTGCTGTGATCCTCTCAGACAGGATCCAATTCATCACCACAAATCTGCCGCGCATCTGCGCATGCATACACAGATTACAAAGCGCCTCTTATTCAGGGTGCACACCTGCATAATGCACTGGAGCAGGACCCAATCTGCAAGACAAGAACAAGCATGGAGAACGGCGACCTCATTGCGGGCTCTCACTTCCTGGCATTACTATTCAATGCGCCAAAACTGTGTCCACGTTCCGTCCCAATACAGGATCAGCAAGGTCCCATAGGATAAACCTCGTTCTTGGCAGGGAGGCCTCACCGAAGGTGCTTGCAGCCGGAACATGTCGACATAATATTTCCTTTGCGCAACATCATCAAAGTGTTGCTGGTTGCGAATTGTAGCTGTGGAATCGAGCCATATCATGGACTCAATTGTGACTCCATGGAAATTGTCGAAGGCCGCCGGGACTGGGGACAACGATGTGTTGCTGGCCTCACTCCCTGCGCAGTAAAAGGATCTGTATCAAGGCGTTGTGAAGGTCTCAGCACGCGCCGTACCACCTTTGTCTGTGCGTAACAGGTTTGGCTCTGATCAACTTCAGCCTTCTCAAGACAGGACGGCCATTAGATATGCATTGGAGGTCGGAAGCTCACCGTTTTGCATCCTGACAGAGGCTGTCTCGTCCACTGTGAAGCCGGTGGGCTGCATGCGCACAAGCACATTCAGTGAAGGCCAGAACAGACAAGCTGCAGTCAAAAGTGGTATCACACTGTAAGCATGCCTCTAAGAGCACTTCAGATGAGACAGAAATGCACCTGGATGTGGATACTCAGGCCATCTTTGACCACTTGACCGTGTGTGTCTGACTCATACTGATATGCTCGCACCAATACATCTTTGGCCTGGTCCATATCAAGGCCAATAAACTTATCTCTCAGTTGAAACCCCTGTACCAGAGGGTGCTGGGCAAAGTATCCAGGGGGGGCGTAGTCTGCATTAAAAGGGGCACAGCTTGGCATTCTTGTACAACACCGTTCAAGGCTAGCACAGAGGACCTCAGCACATGGGGTTAGCAAACCTCATCCTGTCTCACCTGCCATCTTGATGTATTGCTGGCTGTACACTGCCTCGATACATGCCAACGCTACAGCGAAGAACAGCGCCCAGCACGGAAATGACCCAGAGACCTGCAATCTCCGGCGCGGGCTCTGGCAACGCGGTACGTTGCAGAGACGCATGCTACCCGATACTAATCGATTGACATTGCCGCGATCACCCCTCAAGTCCGCTTGCAGGCCCTCTGACCGAATTACTGCGCTGAGGTCACAACCACGTGCTTGCACAACCACTCAGACGGCAGGAGCCAGACTGTCGGCCGGATCTCCAAAGATCAAATCTTAGAAACACAATGACATTGCCCTTCGCGGGCGGTTCTTGATGTGCTCAGAGCGCTGCACATCGCTTCCTGGTGCGGGCATACGTTGCCTGATTGGGCGTGGGCAGATAGAAGCAAACCCCACCTCCTACTCAGCGGCCGACGCGATTTTCACGCAAAAGACTCTCCTGTGGAGGACCAGAACACTAATGCCAACCTTGCTTGCAGCTTGCGCATCGGCGAGTTGCAGCATTGCAGGCGAGCAAGCTAAAATGAACAAGCTTGGTGGTCCCCTTAAGGGGAACCATGTTACAAAAGATGCTCGCACTCTCACGTCGCATCGACTCAGATAGCACACTGCCTTTCTATACAAGCCCCGCATGTCACTGCCTCTGGCCAGTGATATGCCTTCTGCGTTCCACACACTGATACCTGCCACTGCCTGAGCAATTGCCCATCATGTCCATCAGGGTGACTTAACAGCCCTTGTATGCCAGAGAATGACAGATTTACAGCCGACTGCTACAAGACTTTCTTGCTCTGTAGAAGCGATTCTGTTAAGCCCGATTCTGTCAAGCCCGCACAGTTAATGTATGCAAGACCATGTACAAATTGGGACTGTCAGGTCCCCCGCCAGTTGCACAATGCGACTCAGCAGCACTTGGTGGCAATATGCTTGCGCACTGTGAGCGCGCTGCCTACTTGCTTGCGGCATAGGAGCCGCTCTCGATATCCGACAGCATTTTCAGCTGCTTGAAGTCGCCCCACCCCAGCATCCTCGTTGCCTTGGAGGAGTCTACCCGCTGGTTCAGCACGTACAGCGCTGTCACCCACTCCGGCCAGAATTTTTTGGCATATGCATCCTCCAAAGACACCCCTTCTGCTGGCACTCCAGCATTTCTGCCAACCGCCTCTGCAATCCCCCTGGAAGTACACTGCATCCTTAGCAAGCAAAACCTGTACAGACATACAGGGGTGCAGATCAGCACTCGATTCCAAAGGAGGTGTGCAACATGACACAGATGCTACAACCCTGGGAAGGATGCAACTCTGCAACGTGCAGGGTGGAGGAATGAGCTGAGGTACGTCTGTCGGGCAGGCACAGCAGCCAACGCATTGGGAGGCCAGAGCACCTTGCCACAAGTGCACACCTGGCAGAGTTGTCGTTTGAGGAGGTGGCGTTGAAGACGGTGCCGGCGGGCGCCTTCTTGAGCGCAAGCACGTAGAGGCGTGCCAGGTCATCGATATGGACCCCTGAGGTCTGCTGGTCCCCTGCGCCCATGCAAAACATCACACGCACCCGATGGCCTGAGAAGCAGCAGTTGCGCAGGTGGGCACTGCTGCTTGACCATTGTGCAGGCCAGGACATCCCGCTCCTATGCTTCAGCGTCCTATGCTTTCAGGGTCCTAAGCTTTCGCCGCTTTGGTAATCGTGGCAGTGCCATAGACTGATTGAGCGCGCTTCAAGGGGTGACTCTGAGATGCGCACCGGGCAGAATGTAGTACGACTTGCCATGCTCCTTGGCAACCCCGATGTTCAGAGGAATGAAGTAGCTGCCGGCATTGCCCCACACGTACATCGGCAGCCTCAGGACGCTCGCGCGCACGCCCCTTCCCGCAGCCAGCAGCGTAGCCTGCACATCAACATGAAGCTCTTGCCTTGGTGCAGCAGCACTGACGTTAGCTCACAGGGGCAGAAGAACACACTGCAGGCCTGACTCTGTCCATTGAATGCCCGCTGGGCATCATGCAATGCGCGCTGCACTGCTAAGCGCTGGCCTCCTCATCTTTTGTGCAGCTTCGACGCAACAGCGGTGCAATGAGTTGTCTTACAGGCTTACCCGCTCAGGATTGACCCTGGTTACCAGGGCAAACCCAGGATCTACAGGCAGCTCCTCGGTCACAGGTACAGGGCCTGTGTCACCTGAAGTCCAGCCCAGCACATCTTCAGGCTTGATGAAACTTGACAAGATCGTCCTTTCCTGCAGACAGTATTTCAGTGCAGGGTCAAAGGTATCTGACAACATGAACAGTGCTGAATTGGTCGTACCCATCACGCCTGTGGCAGACGATTGGACGAAGGGCTTGTCTGTGCCTGCCATGGCATCTGTCATGGCCTTGATGGCGGCACAGTCTATCTTGATAGCCTCCAGGTATGGTACGCTTCCATCATGCAGAAAGGCTGTGTGGATAACGCCATCAGCTGCAGGCACATCCAGGGAGAAATTCTTGACAGGCAGTAAGAAAAGAGCTGGGCAGCCCACAGCATCATGCTATATGATATACCCTGTATGATTTGGCTGCACAAAGATACAAAAAGAGCACACTCTATCCAGGCTTCACATGCAATCTGAGTTGTGTTCAGACGGCTTTGTCGATCCTGAACACCCACCTGAAGCCGCAGCCTTGGCCAGTACATCCAAGTCCAACACAGTGCCGCGCACAGGCGTGCCTCCCGCTTGCTTTAGACGATCAGCGCTTGCATCCGACCTGACAAGGCCGACTGCAGTGTAATGACAGGAGTTCAGAGGCCATGCATTTCGGCATGTGCCGCATGTGCCCTTCGCCAATCATGGCTCGCTCACCACCCCATCAGCTGGCATCGCTTCAAAGAGCTATGTAAAACACGCAGCTTTAACGCCGGGAGGCTCAAGACCGGCCGAATGATCCGCACATCGCGATAGCCGACCGGCGACATTTGCATACTCTTCCTTATATGATGTCTTAAAGGAGCGAGGGGATCGCTTACCGACGTCATGACCTTCAGCAAGCAAGAGCTTTACCACCGCTGCGCCGCAATACCCCGTTGCTCCTGTGACGAAAACCTTCATCGTGTCCCACACGCTTGTCCCACGATGATCTGGTGAGGCAGGCGTCTATCCGAATGGTAAGCTAATGTGTAGTGCGAACTGAAGAGCTCCCTCCTGGGAGGGAGGACAATCTGACGTTGCTCTGGGCCTTGGATCTGGGACTATTACGTTGTCACGGCGGTACACCAAGTTTGGCTTGGCGTCCAGGCTACATAGCGCAGGGTGCGGCACCGCGCGCAAGCCTGCGCCCTGAACTTGCCCTTTCTTGCCTTGTGTATGGAGGGATTCTTGACCTCATTCATGGCACCTTACACCATGCAGATGCATATTGGAGGCTTAGGCACACCGCCCTCAAGGCCTTTGCGCAGAAAGCACGCACCCTGGCCAATATCAAAAGAAGGCTATTCTAGCTCGTATAGCCGCTCCGGACTCTCAAAGATGCAGTGCTTACCAGCAAAGGCTATTATGTCCTAGCATGCATGGTGCAGATTGTTCATTGATGTGCCTGACAGTGACAGTGACATCATGTCACTAAATGATCCCTGACTGAGGGCCATCCGTTGTGGCAGACCTCTGCATCAAGCATCGCATCTATTGCACTCTTTATCTGCTTAAGGCAATCTGAAGAAATGGCTTGCATTGTAAGGCCCGGAGCCTGCCTTGAACAGGCTTGAGAACAAGCTTGAACCTCGAGTACTTGGATTACTTCCGAAGAGTCGAAAAGTCAGTTCTTGGTTACGTAAGCATTAAGTAAGCAACTGGCCCCCTTGCCGCCTGGTTTCCATAGGTTCCTGCCATGTGCCACATCAGATCAGCACATGTGTGCTGGCAGCTCTAGCGACTAGTAGCGCATTGCCTGGTACATACCAGTGCGCCTCATTCATTGAGGGCATGGTTCCACTCTACATAGATAAAGCTCTGAGCAAGGCGCTGCAAGGCCAACCATGCTGCTCCACACGCGGTCATACCTGCCAGCACACATCACCTTCACTACCAATGGCCTGATGTCCAGCTCCAACAGGAGCCACGCTGCTTGGTCGTGTCACACTGAGGGAGAGAATAAGCAAGATAGAGTTCTCCACAGAACAGCCAGCAAGGGTCAGGATTAGGCGATAAAATAAGGACACAGCTCTGTTGAAAGTGGGTAGGAGGCTTGCCAGCCACGAGGCATGCGGACGCTCTCGACACAGGTGCAGTGCCCTGGCCAAGGGCCGCTGCTAAGCCAAATGCTAAGACAGCCGCCAGTGCAATCGCCGCAAGCTGCGCAGCTCTGACAATCTTGAATCCCTGCACAGTGCGCCCTGAGTCCTCACGAATGACTGCAACCTTGGCTTAGTGCAGCCAGCCCATATTGCATCAAGCTCCGTAGCAGCATTTGTGCATTCCAATATCACAGTTCTGGGTACATGCTATGGTGCACAACAAAGGCAGCTGCCCTACCAGATGCTCCATTCCCCATGTCAGCACTATCCACAGCACAACGGGAATGTGGTCCCACCTTTTGGCAGGTCTTGCACTGCGCGGTGTGGCTGTGCCAGCGCTCCAGCAGCACATCCTTGCGTTTCTCCATGGGCGGAAGGGGGGCTCTGGCCATAGGCCCCCCGCCGCCCTCACCCTCCAGCCACCGCCGGAACTTGGACACCAGCCTGCATGCATGAGCACAGCACCTGGCTACCAATGCAGCCTGAAGCCATGGGCCGTGAACCCATTAATGCAAGCACAGACATTAGGCAGTAGCTAAAAGCCTCTACTGAGCATGCTTCAATCAGAAAGGTTCCTTTTGACATACCCGCAGATGTGAATATGATGACCACAACATACACCCAGAAGTCACCATGGCATTCAGTAATACTGCACTCAAGGCCAGCATGCATGATGTGGAGCTTCACACCTGTCCGCCTGTGCAGGCATGTAGTAGGCTGCCTTGGGCGACTCCTCCTCCATGTTGGCATATGACTGCACAGCACTGCACGTCTGAAACACAGTGCAGATCGCAGGACGTCTATGAGCTGAGCTGTGACAATCTTCTGGCCCGCCTCTATACAACTCACATCGCTGCGCGTTCCTACCACTCTCACACTGTAAGCTCTGGATGATGCTTGTAGAAGGCCTGGGGTGTGCGCACCTGGCCCAGGATGAGCTGAGCGTCCCCATCAAGGATGGTGAGGCCGCCATGGATGTGCTCCCACCAGCCGCACACAAAGTGCCTGAACATGATCCTGAGCGGCAGAGGCACCGTGTTGGCAGCGGTGTACAGGCTGGCAAACACCCGGCTCTTGCCGGGGAGCGTCGGCACGCAGTGTAGCGTCAGGATGCCAGTGCCCTGCACCATCAATGTGACATCAAAACTATAGGGCATGGACATTTGGCTCCTAGGGACCTCCATTGGCCTCTGCTGCAAGCCGCAAGCTGCCAGTCCAAATTTTGCATGGCAGCACGCAGAGTACCAGCTCAGCAGATACAGCTACAGCACAGGTGGATGACATCAGCCTGAGGCAGACCATCAGCTGCTTAGAGGCTGGACTCACCCATGGCATGGGGAGTGTCCATACAGCAAGCCCTGGCGCAAAGAAGTGCACTTCCCACTTCTCCATGCCTTTGGCCCCCTTGACAAAGCTCTCAACTGCCACGCTAAAGGAGTGCTCTGGCCAGGGGATATTGCTGGGCTGCACCCCTGGGATCATGAGCATGTGCCCAGACATCTCATGGCCCCTGCACAGCATGGCACCTTCCCTCAGCCCATGCGGCAGTGGTCAGGGGTTTCAAAGCTCTTCCTGCCTCCTTGGCTACTGCCACTGTATCCTGAGCTCCATAGCTCCATTGTGCCTCACAGTGGTGGACCAGACAATTTGGGTCGATGAATGAATTGACTCTGTGGCTGGGTTGTGAGTCAGTCCATAGGAGAAGCAGCACAGGGCGGACAGGCTGTAGTGAAGGCTGTGGAGCGTGCCAGGACAGGCGGCAAGTGCACTTGCCTTTCGCCTATGTGATTGTGATGACTCCAATTCACATGGCTAGGGTCAATGACATTCTCCACCAAGCAGTCCCAACCTGCAAGGGGAGGGAGCGCAATTCTACTGATAGCCATGTATGCTGCTCTTCCTTGAGTCGGAGGAAGCTTGCATGCACTGTCGGCTGCCTGGAGATTGACTTTGCAGGAGTCAGATATCTCTTGAAGCGTCTACACATGACGAGCAAGAGCATTGGATAGCAGGAGCATGGGCTTACTGTAAGGCAGGTCGCGCATCATCGCACGGTCCACCTCCAGCATCTCCGAGCCGTCTATGCCCTGGATCCCGGGCACGTCTGCCAGGAAGGGGTTGAGCACGGGCTGCACCATCTGGCAGTCTATGATGGCGCTGGGACTGCAGTCCCCCCACACCCACACCTTGTCCTGGGACACCTGCGAAGCGATTGCGCTTTGCCAAAGTCTCCCATTGCAGAGTGCAGTCTGCTTCTGCAGGGTTGGCAGCCGAGCAGAGAATAGCGCGTGCCAGCAAACACTGCCATGCCCCTGCTACGGTGCGCCCAGCTGCGGGCTTGTATTGGGAAAAGGATGAGAAACTGGCGATTCAGGGTGTCAGAGCACACGCCTTGACAGGGTGCGCCTTGATGCAGGAGCGCGGGCTGGCGCGGGCGGTGGCGTTGGCCTTGGCGTCCAGGGACTGCGGGATGTCCACGCAGGCGCCATCACCCTGGAAGCGCCACCCGTGGTAGCTGCACATCAGCGTGCCGTCCCTGTGGATGCGCCCCTCTGACATGGGCGCCAGCCTGCACAGGCATAATGCCGCTTTCACCTACGACAAAGCACACTGTAACTTTTTGTGTGGCACAGGTAAGGACAGGTAAGGAGGAACGACGCAGTGGCAATTCTGTGTCTTGTTCTTCTCCACAGAAAGATGATCGCATCACTTCCAACTTGGAGGAGAGGGGCTTTCATTAAGGTGCAGACGTGGCCCACCTATGCGGGCACTTGTCCTCGAAGCACCGCCACTGCTCCTCAGCATCTCGCCAGAGGACCAACCGCTTCCCGAGCAGATCAAAGGCGTACGGCACCTGCAGCATGCCATCGTCCTGACTGCTGACACCAGAATATGCAAATACCAACGTGTTGGAAAGGCTGCATGGGATGGCAGGCCACTTGCCTTTGCATCAAGGTTCTCCACTAGCTGGACTGGGTACCAATTCTTCTGCCAGTTGAAGGACCCGCGCGCTCCATGCTCCTGCAAGGAAGTGCCGCTCTTGAGACAGATTTGGGCTTCGTGGAGCCAGCAGCGTCTTAGTCTACACTCCTGACGGACATGCACAGGCAGGAGTGCGAAAGGTATGTCAGCAGTCACCTGCTCAATTACGGTCTCAGGGCTTGCCCTCGTCAGGCTAGAGGGCCCAAGCACAAGGCTATCGTCAACGAAAGCCGTCTCTTCAGGCCTTGTTGCTACATCAACAGCAGCAGCAACGGTGACCTGCACACACAAGACATAGGCTGAGCTTAGCTCAGCCATAGCTTTTCGCGCGCACCAAACAACATTTGATATGTAGTGTGAGCTCTTTCCTCACCTGAAGCTGCTTCCTCTTGCTCTTGGAAGCCGGTCTAGTCGATTTTGTCGGCCTCAGCAGTCTATTGAAAGAAAGGTCTATGCGCAGCGCAGCCTCCTGCGAGCAAGCTGTGGCTATAGAAGGCATGTCAACTAGGTATACAAGAGGGTGCTACAAAAGAGAAGGCCTAGGGTATGGACTGAGTGCGCGCGCACTGCGCGGTGAACTGCGACAGAAAAGGTCATCATGCCGTAAGTGCTACTCTCTCTGCTATGAGCTGAGATGACGTCAGCTCAGCCGGTCCACGCATCTTTGTGGTGGACATTGGAGCTGTTGAGTGCGTTTGGAGTATAGGCGACACAAGACAGATTGCTTGAGAGCACTTGAAGAGTGCTAAGCGGAGCGCTTTAGACGTGTACTCGGTGCTCGTGCGACAGACCTGCCATGCAACATCCAGGATGTGCATCCCCTTGGCGTGGAATGCATAGGTTGCGTAGATTCGCACGCATCGCCATTGACCGATGTTCAATCTCATGGATGCGCTAGGCAAGTCCACACTAGCCCTGAAATGGACAAATCTAAATTATGTTGACATGCATGTCGGTTAAATTCGCAAATGCCTGACTGGTCATGAATACACTCTGACAACAGCCGTTTTGCCCGCTTGGACCTACGACGCCCCCAAGGGCTCCTGACCTGTGCCCAAGTGAAACTGCTGCACCCATGATGGGCGCCCAAAAGGTGCAGCTTGGGGGCGCCCTGTAAACAAGCACCGTTTGAACACCTTACAGCACCTTTGCACAACCCAGCACCCAGCGGTGGGTGCAAGGATGGGTGCACTGCAGATGCAGCCCACTGAGCCCCCATGTGCACCCATGCGCCCCTTCCCTAATTTGCATGGGTGACTGATGGTGCACAGTAGGCGTTATTCCGCACGTCCACTATCTGCAGGGCGCAGCATGACTGCCGACATGCCCATGCCCATCCTTGCAGTGCAGGATGAGTTTCACAGCTCCTGCGCAGGGCGTCAGTCCCTGACATGAATAACAGCTGCCCTGCAGCATGCCGTTTTCGATGAGCAAGGGCCTCGTCCGGGCAGAAGCGCGATCGTTTTGTGCTTTTTGAAGGCGGCCATTAACATTCATGGCTTCACCTGTAGTAAGACAGTGCGTGTGCTGAAAGGAGGATGAATCCGTCTGAAATAAAGCTCCCCGTATATACTGACCAGCATTCAAAGGCTCATATAGTGGCGAGATCTGGCTTTCCTCACCTATGGGTTCAGGCACCAGTACCCGTCGCCGGAAGGTGCGTTCTGCAGGGCGATTGGCAACCTATACCCTTTCTAAAGTATACAGACTGAGTGAGCTTGCCCTGCAAACGATTGCAGCAGGGTGATGGAGAGAATAGAGAACAAGACGGTGCTGACTCCTCCCTAACAGGTCGACTTCCGTCTGGAGCAAGAAGCGAGTGGCCCCGGCCCTCAGCTGCATCCTTTGCACATTAGCAGCTACTAGAGAGTCAAAGCTTGCTGATCTTGATTTTGGACTGCTACAGGGGCGTTGTTGCCATGCCAGACAAGCAGGCTCACCCTGCAAGACAGCTGGGATGCCTTTCTAGCAGGACAAGGCATTTTTGCATGTTACCAGAAGCTTCAGCAAAGAGGATGCACAGCGAGGTAAATCCCCCTTTCCACACTGTCATGTCAACACCATGTGTTTCTTGACATGATTGTGCATTGCTGTCCATGGTGGCTCGCACGTGTGTACTCAGCCACTAGGAGTCGTCCCCGTGCCTTTCAGCTGTAATGGCATAGCCGTCAGAGATCAAGGCAGCCACATCCACTTCCCTGTGTCACCTATACGGTGCATGACGACATGCATGGCCCATTGGCTGACATGATCTCAGCTCAACTGCAGGATTCTTTCACGTGACATCAGGGGACGGGACTTGGCAAGCAAAAGCCAACTTGGACGTGGCTGCCTGCCCTGGCCCCGGCTGATCTGACTCTAGAGATCTTCCAGCCAGACGTGACCCTCTACAAAAGGTCAAGGCCAGTCAATGGGCCAGGGCTTACTGATGGCGCTATCACAGCTGGCCATAGGTAATGCTGATTTTGTGTGAAGATATCCAAGCATTTAACAGCCTGTATCTTCTTAAGTGCATGCGAGAGTGCACCTGGACTGTAGCTGTTTGGTGTCCAGCATCTTGGGGCATACTCCTGTCTGCACTGAATCTCCGCCTACCCCACACTGTGACCTATTCCCTATCACTATGACGCTATCAGGAATCATGCCTTTGCATGTGATCAGGGTGAATAAGCATCATGCCAGCCCACATGAAAACCAATGGCTGCACTGCTGCAGGGTTAGGCCTCCCCAGGTAGCAATGGTCAGCAGGGACATCCTTCATGGCATGCAGTGAGAGCGGTGCGCTGGGCAAGCTCTGCAGGTACATCTGTCTCGCAATTGCACTGTGAGAGGGCCAGCAGACGACGTGGGCTGATGCAAGATGTCATTTGTTGCTCTGTGCTTTAAAGTCAATCCCTTGCTGGGGTGTCATGTAGCCTCTTTGGCACATCATATGCCCAAAGAGCTCCAGCATACAAGGAATGCCAGGTCTATTCTTGTCTGTACTGCCTTCAACATCCATTGAGCATAGGATTCAATGCTCCTTTGACGGCCAGGCTTTTGCGGCTTCTTGCAGGTCAGCTAACAGCGTGTCAGAAGCAGCTTCAAGCTGCAGAGGCTATTGGAGCTGATGGCAAGGTAAGGTTGCCCTAATGTGCAACCGCTTGCAGAGATCAACGGCTCAAGAGGAGATGCTGTCACCATTAGCAGAAGCAGGTCTCACGTGCTTGACAAAGAGAGACGCATTGGGAGTGTCAGTATGCATGGAGCTGACATGCATCAGTCTGTGTGCCCTTGCCGTGTCCAGCATCAAAGTGATGCTGATGAAGGTCTACGCTATGTCACTGCACATGCATGTTGACATAGGAGCAGCAATACCTGCAGTGCCAATTTTTGCATGCAAGGCAGTGGAGTGCTTCCACCAATGCATCAGCCTGATGCGTCTGGTTGTGTTTCAGCCCAGGGAGAGTCCCTGCTGCACCCTTCCGCGCTGATGAGATGCTGTGTTGCACAGGTATGAGGTATTGGAGCAGCTGCCTCTGGAGCAGCTCGTGTGTCTTGCGCTGAGCAGCAGCAGCTGCGTAGAGCAGAGCAGCCAGATATCACAGAATCAAGGTGCTTACAGGTGGATTACCCAGCGCGGCTTCCTGGCTCTCTGAGCTGTATAGTGTGCATGGCATGCAAGCCATTTGCACTTCTGTCTAATAGCCTGTAGAATGAAGCATGCCAGCTTGGGACATGCAGCACTTTTCTGCTAAAGCATGTCTGCATCGCAGAAAAGATCAGAAAGAGCAGAAGAGGCGGCTATGCTGGACGAGGGCGGCACACACCTTGCAGGGTGATTGGCTGGTGACTGGAAGGCATGCCAGCACCTGGAGGTGTGAACTCTTGTCTCCTTGCTGCTCATGTAGAGACCATACGCTGAAGGCGCCTTTTTGCTTCATTCCTGGGCCAAGGGTGACCCTGCAGATGAGATTGCCAGCCAGGAGCAGGCCCTGAAGCTCATGTCAGATCACTCAGAGCGCAACACCAATGTCACACAACGCCATCCACGTCTGCAACAATGCTGCCGCGGATGAAGTCATCGAATAGTGCAGCAGCAAGCAGGGTATCGAGCAGCAGGGATGTGAATATTTACGTCACTGAGTACATCCACAGAGCTGTGTACATCATGACAGTGGCATCTGCTGCGCAGATCATCAGAGCCTCAGTTCAATGGCTATATAGCTTGCAAGCTGCAGCTGTGCCCAGCACCGTCACTCTCAGCATACTTGAACGCGCACTCGTGCAGCTCAATGCACAGATGCGCATCAGCAGCGCATGCGCACAACCTGCAGCGCCCCAAGGACACCAATACTTGCCTTTCCTCCAGAGCTCAGTTTGAGGGGGTCCATGCCCAGCTGGAGATCTGCAATTTCAGAGGTGCTGTGGCAGATCACCCCTCAGAAAGTGATACGATTGCGGCATGGAGGAGTATAGCACTTAAGTATCAGCAGCTGCAGCGGTTGCTGAGTGCGCAGAGGGCACCTTATAGTGCCCATGTAAGAGGTGGCAGACCCTACAGTGGCCCAGAGTGCACCCAGCAGGGTGCAGCACCAATTGTGGACCCATGGCCTGTTTTAGTGCACCCACAAGTGCACCTAACCTGCGCCCATCTGCTGCATTCAGCCCCCAAAGGGCGCCCAGGCAATATCAGAGACTGCACCCATCACTGCACAAAGTGCCCCCATGCACCGCCCTTCTCTGTCCTGCTTGCACCTTCGTCGAACCAATCATGTCACAATCGGGAACAAGGTGCTTTCCGGGCGCGCCGTTGGTGCAGATATCGATGCAGGTGGGAAAGGGCCTATCGCCTGCCCATCACGTGCCTAACGCCTGCCCAGGCTGCCCCCACCATCGAAACGCAGCGCCTATCGCGGGTGTTTGCATGGGCGTTGGGTGGCCGATTGGTGCATATTTACAGGGCGTGGGCGTCAGTGGGCAAACAAGCCGTTCTCAGAGTGATACCAGAAGTTTCTGTCTCTGTATTGCTGTGCACGTCTACAACGGATCGGCAACGCCAGACTAAACCTCTTGGATTCTTGAAGCTATGAAAATGCATGTCGTCCTGTCAGTCAAGACACCCGACATCAACCAATCCCAGATGCAGAGAATGTCAATCAACACAATCATAGGACTGGTGGAGTCAGTTTCGAGCAGCACATGATACCGGCCACTCTTCTGCTGTCCGTTTTTTAGGGAGCTGGGACAACCACACTATTCCCCTGCGGCGCACCCAAGCCAACACCGCAAATACCCGCCGACGCAGCCTGATCAGGTGGAGGCTTAAGCTTGTGATGCAGGGTCCTGGCCGTACTCTTGCAGGGCAGCAAACACTGGGAAGGAGAACAGCATGGCGAAGTCTGCCTGAGACAGCTCTGCGTGGTCCTCAAAGTGCTCCACAGCCCACTTATTGTCCTCATGCTTGTTGTACTTTGAGCCGAAACACATCTGCGATGCAGTCAGTCTCAGTCTCAGTCAGAATCCCTTTCTCTGGGCAGTGCTGTGCTTGTGGGCGCATCAGCACTGCAAGCAATTTCTTATCAAGTCATCCTGAGCAGGCACCCTCGTCTGCTTTGTTTGTGTGGAATGTAACCCTCTCTACACCATGCCGATGCATCCTCGTGGAAACACTGCAGTCGGGCAGTCACCTTGAGCAGGCGCACATAGGCAACGGCCAGGCGCCGCGGCAGAAGGTTGCCGCCGCTTTGCCAGAGCAGCAGGCGGTAGGCGGCCGCCAGGCGCTCCTCGCAGCTGGCTCGGCTCACGGCCGCCAGCAGCGCTAGCATCATCCCCACATCCACCTCCCTGCACCCACGCCCTCGCCCCCTGAACACCATGTCTCCACCCAGGCCACACAGGCCTGCCAGAACATCTGGACTATCTGTAAGCAAGCTTTTGCGTGCACCCAGGAAGAAATGAAGTACTGAAGCCTTGAGTGGTGAGCCTGCATATGATAACTAGTGCAGGGCTTCCTGGAGGAGGCTCAGGATGTTCGCATGACGGCAGTGGCAGCATTGTCATGTCAGGTAGCAGAGCCATGGTTGCGGGCTTGCCTGGTAGGGTGATCGTCTTGGACGTGGTGCAGTATCTCATGGCAGATCACGCGCATGAGGTGCTGGAAGCGCAGCGGCGGCAGCTGGGGTAGCAGCCGCCTCATGATCGTTTCAGCCGCCACCATGTTGACACCCTGCAGCGGCAGCAGCACTGGCAGGGGTGAGTATGTAGGTATAGGGAACAGGCAGAGCAAGCAGCAAGAGCAGGTCACAAGAGTCCTCTGCCACAAAAAGAAGATGCTCTTGCTGTGAATGACAAGATGTCAGGCTTGGCTTCATAGTTGCACAACGAAGAGCAATCAGCGCTACCTTCAGCTGAAGCACCACAGGGGAAGGATCCCTTGATAGACCTGATGCAGCAAGGGGGGTACCTGGATCTGCAGATCCTTGAGGGTGCCATTCCTAGCGAGGTTCAGCAGCGCAGATGGCCGCAGAGCGCACACAACTCTGAGCTGGTGCAGCAGGCCAGTGTCGAGGACATTGGATCCTGGAGTGCCAATAGACATCTGCTTGCTGCTGGTGCGCTGCGGAGACCTCGGTCCCCAGAGCCTCTGCGGTCACACGCACCACTCCTCAGAGGACAGTGCGCTCTCATGTTTCATTCAGCAAAAGAGCCTCTGCTTGTTTCCTGGACTCATACACGCATCCAAACAGCATTGCAGACTGTGAGGGCCACCAGATACAGTAGAGATGTCCATGCATAAATTCTTTTGGCTTCTAGAACAGGATAATGCTGGGCCATACCCTGGGCTTGAGGCCAGGCTGCTCGTCCACAACCTCCTCGGCCACGATCTGGGAGATGTCCTTCATGAGGGTCCCCAGGCGCTGCCGGTCCCCGCGCTGCGCCATGCGCCTCAGCTTCTCGATCTCCTCCGCCACCTTCCCGCTGTAGCCTGCCACAGCAGCAGCATGTCCTCCAGAACTACCCACGAAAGATGATGTCCTCCAGCGTGGACACAGAAGATGACGTCCATGCTGGAAGGTGCAAATACCCAAAGGCAACACAGCTCACGGAGAGAGAGATGAAGGGTGCGCGTAGTGCTATGCAAGTTGATCCCAGGCGTGGAGGTGGATGCAGGGTGTCATGCGGACTCACCTGACAGGCGGAAGGCGCGGCGGAGGGCCTGCTTTGCCTCGAGCTCCCGGCCGAGGCCCACGAGGGCCACGCTGTAGTTGAGCAGGCCGCGCCAGCTGTCGGGCGACAGGTCCAGCACGCGCTCGTAGCTGCGCACTGCCGCCTCAAACTCCCCGCACTGCCGCTGAAGATTGGCCAAGTTGAACAGCGCCTGCAGGATGCAGCCCTCAGCAACTCACGCTGGAGTCCTTCTCTTTCTTGACTTCAAGCATGCCTTCAACAGGGCTAGCCAGGCCTTGGCTGCAGCGCTGCATGGCATGTTAATACAGTAGATAGCACAGGCTTGCTGTGTTGAAATGTATCGTATATCATGTAGTGGCCTTCATCTGAGACTTGGACCACCGGTATCATGTTAGACTCTGAAAAGATAGTCAGGTAACTTAAATATCACCTCCAAGTGATTGGGCATAATGCGGATGGCAGCCTGAAAGTGCTCCTTGGCCTCCTCAACGTTGTTCATGGCGCACAGTGTGCATCCTGCATGACCCACGGCAAGCATCTCAGTGCTGCAGGCTGCATCTCCCCAAGGCGCTCCAACGTGTTATGTTTGCACCCATCAACAAGCCATTCAGATGTGCCCCTACAGAGGAGATCATGACTTCCCTGTGCTGTGAACACCGCAGCCATGGAGATTTTGCTTACCTAGATCACACTGCGCGTCTGCATACTCTGGGCATTGCGTGAGAGCAAACTGAAGAGCATCTCGGGCAGCGGGCAGGTCCCCAAGGGCATAGCGCGCGCTGCCCAGCAGCTTGCGCGCCCTGTAGTGAACTGGATCATAGTCCAGGGCAGTCCTGTGAGTAAGCAGAGGTTTTTCAGGATGAAGCTTACCCCATGGCAGCAGTTCTTCTGACAGGATGGGTGGGATTGACCACATGCAGTGCCTTCATAGCTTGCACGAGTGTATTCCAGGTCACTAAACGCCGGGTGACAGGCAAGGGAGGAGCATACTGGTAGTGGTGGCATGCAGCCAGTAAGCGCCCGTCAGCCTCCACTGTGATACCCAGATTGACGTGTATCTTAGGACGCAGCGACCCGTCTGCTGGCAGGTGAAGCACCTACAACAACACGGGAGAGCTCTCTTTGCTCTGAGACACCAATGGGACGACGCAAAGACCCTCAGAACATGAATTGTATCTGTCGTGAGTGTGGCAGTGAAGTATGCTCATATTAGAGGTCACTGCACACATCAAAAATGCTGACACTTGCCTTGAGCGCGGTGTGAAAGCTTGTCTCCGCTGCAGCATACTTCTGAAGTGCAAATTGCACATTGCCCAGGTGGAAATAGGCCCGGGCGCTGGTCGGAGTGATTCTGACAGCAGCTTCAAAGCTTCCTTCCGCCTCTTCATGACGCCCCCTGCATAGTATTACACCCTCCTGGACAGGACTTCCAGGCTACTTCAGAGCTGACAGCACCAACAATGCAGTAGGGCATGCAAGCAAAGAAACACTCTACCAGGAAGATCAGGATGCTGCTGCTTACTTGGTGGTCAGCAAGGACCCAATCGCCATGTGAGCGGCAAACTGGTCCGTGGCGGACAGCTGCGCAATGTTCCCATGCAGCTTCTCCAGAGCATGAGACAGGCTGCTGCCCAGCGCTGCACCGCTGACGGCCTGCTTTGCGCTCTCCAGCACACTCCCCAACGTCTCCGCGGGCGGCTCGCTCTTGCCTGCCTTCTGCTCTGCGCCCTTCTCCTTGGCCGCCCTGCTTGCGGCTTTGCCTTGCTGCTCCTCAGCTCTGCACAAAGATGCAGAAGCCTTTTGCTCAGTCTTCACCCGTACGGGTGTGTGCCTGCTGATGGTTGGCCAAGGCATACTCTTGCCAGCTGCTGGGATTGCCAAGGCTTCGGGCATGCTCGTGCAAGGGCTTCAGTACCACAGACAACACACTGGCCCAAAGCCATGCTGTTCACGTCAGGCCCGTGCTCCTGGCATAACGTGCGGCAGGGGCATGCATTGTGAAGTGAGCATGGGCGCAGGTTGTGAGCACGACAAGATGAGGCAGCGTACTCGTCGGGTGGAGCGATTTGAGTGTCAGCGTCGGGGCGTGCTGCTGCAGGGAGGGCTGCAGAGGCAGGGCGGCTCGAGGCCGTATCCTCGTCAAAGACCCGGACGGCGGTCGTGAGGAGGTCCCCCGGCGCGCTGCGCTTCTGCTGCTGACGCACAGCAGCCTGCTTCCCTGGCAGGGTGCCCTGCATTTGCTGCACAATGTGTCATGCTGCACGACACTGGCAGCATTTGTGCTTTGCATGTGAACGTCATCGCTTGGATGACGATGTTTCAACAGTGCCTGAGCTGTCAAGGTGCATACCTAGCATCTAAGTTGGGAGGGAGGTGAGGAATGGTGAAGGAACATTGGGCTAATTGCTCATCGCAGCAGAGGCATCCGGATGTCTGAAAGCAGTTCAGTGAAGTAAACATGAGGGTCGAAGACCCTACCTGGCCCTCCTCAATGGTGTCATGGATATTCATGGTGCTGTTAATGCTGCTGAGCGGGTCCATTGTGTTGAAAAGCATCTCTGAATTGGCTGTCTGCAGGGGATCAGGAAACAGGGACGCAGCTGTTGCCATAACAGCCGCATCCATGTTCGTGTTGGTGTCCAGTACGCCAGCCCCCTGCAAGGATCCAACATCCCTCTGAACTGGCATGTTGACAGCAGCACTGCGCAGTGCAGTTGATGTTGAACAGAGGTCATCCCCACCTGTGACAGCTTGACAATGCCTAAAGATCCCATTCTGCCCATACTGCAACACAGGGAAGCCATTGCAAGGGTATCAAAGACTAAAGAAGCTGATCAGGGTAACCATGGACTCACCTCTGGAGAAGAGCCCCTCATGGTGTGCCCATGGCGGACGGTTGGGGCCGTAGGCATCTCCGAGTAGGAGCTTAGCAGGCTGCTCTGGGCTACGGCCTTGCCATCAGGCATGCCCGTCAGCTCCCCGCCCTGCTGGACATCTAGGGCTGCAGCTGCCTGTGATGGACCACCCTGGCTTCTGGAGCCAGCCTCCCGCTCAGACTCCTGCATAACGAGGATAGCAAATCAGCAGCCTTGCAGCTACATCAGACAGCCACATCTAGGCAATATTGTTTTGTTTCCCTGACTTGATTTGACTTCTGTACCTGACCACGCAGGGCCTTCATTGCATCCGCTGCACATATTGTGGGTTGCTAGAGCAGATTCTCACCCGTTCATGCATAGGCTGTAGGGCAGGCAGGCTCTTCTGCGCATGCAGCTGCTGCTCGCTCGCGACGTCTGCCAACTTGCCAGTGAACCAGCTCAACAGGCTTGCTTGCTGCCCTGTCAGACTGGGCTGCTCCTGCAGAATGAGGCAGTGTATGATCAAGACTGCACCCTGTGCGCAATCTGATACGGACCTCAGCGTGCTCTGGCACCGCATGCTGCTCGTTCCTGATACTGTCCCCATGCTAAGGATTGCTCTGAAGGAAGGTAAGGCTCCATTTTGCACAGCAGTAGAGTCACGTGAGAATAGTTGCCTTGTGAGCCACACCTGAGGCTGAGCTCCAGGAGGAGCGAAGCGAGATGGCCCCGCAGCATTCCTGGCACCTCCAAGAGCTGCAGGAATCTTGTCAGGCGCCTGCATGCCACAGAGGGCTGTCATGACCACACACAAACAAACTGCAGGCCCACTCACTGGAAGGTCTTACAGGAGAGAATGGCGAGGGTTTAGGAGCTGCAGACCTGCATGGATTGCACTGCCTCCACAATGTCTGCAACCTCATATGTTGCCAGTATAGGGGCCTCCAGGTCCTCGTATATTTCCTGTGCCTCTGCAAGTAGGAACACAGAAGATCTCAGGGGTCCTTTTGTCAAGTCAGGCCCATGACAGGGAACATCCCTTTCTTGCTGCAGCTTTCATTGACAGGGGCTATAAGCGCAGCTGATTGGAAAGCACGAAAAATTCTCACCTTTCTCTTCACTGGCCGTGTGGTAGTCGCGCAGCGCTTGCAATTTGCCCCAAATGCCATCATCCTACAAGCATACACCCTGGGGTTAGTAAGCCTTCAGGAGTACCGTGACATGCTGGCTTGACTGTGCAATGACGACTCGTCTACAGAACACATGATGGGACGCTTAGCAGCATGAAGAAGAGGGCGTAAAGGCCCTGGTAGCCATAACAGGTACCCTACCTTGCTGCTTTGAGCTTCACCAAAGTCTAGCCTCTGGCAGGGGTTGTGGCTGGGCCCTGCCTCCATGCCTGCGACAGCGCCCTCGCTCGCCAGCTCATCTGCGTTTGACAGCGCGCCCGGCAGCGCATCTAGCGCTCGCGCAGGTGCGCGCGCAAGTGTAGCGCCAGCGCTCGCCTCTGGGGCCAGTTTGCTGGGACCCTCAAAGGAGCTCACGCCAGGCTTCTGAGGCTGGCTGCTGGCTGTGGCAGGAGCGCTGCTGTCCTGCAAGGCTGCAGCTGGCTGTGGCAGGGCAGGTGCTGGGCTGGCAGCCTTCTGCATCCATGGCGCATCCGGCTTTTGCCATGGGACACTTGAAAGCGATCTTGCGGCAGATGCCCTGTCTGTAGAGGCAGGCGCGGCCGGGATGAAGGGCTTTGCTGCAGCACTTAGTCTTCTCGGGCGATAACCACCTGTGCTTCTGCGGGGCTCAGGCTCTGCCGTGGATCTTGACTCTGCAAGGACTGCTGCTGGGGTGCTGCTGACATGTGCCGCATGTGGGCTGGATGCATCGCTGTTGGCCTCCTGAGGCAGAGCTGCAGGGGCGCTGACAGAAACAGAGACATAATGTGCAGCAGCTCCCTTGGCATGGAAGGAAGCAGGTGGTAGTGTGCCTTCTGCAGGCTCGGCTGCAGCTGCCTGTCTGCCGTCTGTCAAGATCTGGAGCGCCTTCATGAAAACAGGCCGGACATCTGCACCAGCGCGAGAGGCTGTGGCTTCTCTCTGCACCCTGCCGGCTTCCATTGCTGCCCCTGCAGACCTGGCCTGCTCGCTGTCTCGGTCAGACGCCAGCTTGGCCGCTCTACTGGCAACGTGGGTGCTGCTGAGCGGGACGCTAAAGATGCCAATGTCATCCGAGGTGGCGCATGAGTCAGCCTGGCTGCCAGCGCTGCGCTCATCCTCAGAGTCAGAGCCCCACGCAGGTGGGACGACCGGGCAGGTCAGGGTGCCCAAGGAGCCCATAGTGCTGAGCATGCTCATAGCACGCTGGAAGGCGGGCTGCTTGCTTGTCCCAGCTAACTCATCCAGGTTCTGGGTGTCCAACAGGGACATGCCGGTCTGCAGGCCTAAACAGTCAGCTGCCGATGCAGATGCAACCCTTCTGTGACCACCTGATGCCTGCTGCTTGCCAGGAGCATCGGGACCAGCAGGGGTGTCTGCCCCTTCACTTGTAGCACGCCGTGAGTTCACTTCAGGGCTTGTACAGGGCTCCTGCTTTCCCTGTGCCTTGCTGTCAGCCAGTTTCTGAGTCGGCGTCTGCTGTTGTGCACGTCCTGGCTGCTGAGATGGCGAGCTGACATGTGTGCTCTTACTGCTGCCGAGCTTGGGCCGCTCCAGGCTGCCCGTAGCTGTGGGCAGGGCAAAGAAGCTCTGCCTGACCGCTGCGGGCGGTTTGTGAGGCGGCAGGGGAGGAGTGCTGATCCTGCTTTGTGGCGTTGGCGTGGCTGCTTTTGCTGCTGTTCTCCCTGCATGCCATGGGCGGCCTGTGAGATATATATTAAGTTGGAAGTCATGGAGAATTCCAGAGGATCGCCTTTTGCAGCATGCATTGCTCAAGAGAGCCCTGCTCCTTCCCAGAAGAAGTGGCATGGTAGTATACTCTCTTGAATGTCAGTGACTTGCACTGAAAGCTTGACCATGGTGGGCGGTCTGAATCAAAGCTCTGCTAAGACACATGTGGTAACTTGATAATAAGCTCTCCGTAAATCTACAAGCCTGTGATAGGACTGCATACCAGAGCTTGGAGACTTTCCAGCTGCAGTGGGAGATTGCAGCGGCAGTCTGCCACGGCTGGAGAGCTGGTCTGACGCTTGGGACGCAAGATCCTCGGGAATCTTCACCGCCTGCGGCCGCGGCCTTTTAGCTGCAGCATGGGGGGCAGCTGCAACAGCCCGGCTGCTGCCAGCCGGCTCGGCCTGGCAAACCTCCTGCACTGCCCTGGGAGCACCCATTGCAGCCCGCCCACTGTCGCCCAACCCGGCCTTGAATGCCTCAGTTTGGGCCTTGCCATTCCCCTTGGCAGCCTCACCAGTTCCAGTCAGCTCGGCCTTACGTGTCTCCTTTGCTGCGCTGGGGCTACCAGTAGCAGCCAGGCTGGCGTCTGTCGGCTCAGCTGCAAATGCCGCTGGTGCCCCTGCGTTGGCTTTGCCAGGCTGGTCAGATGTGGCGGGCTCTGCCTGTGATGCCTGAACAGGCGCCTTATTGCCACCTTTGGCAGGCCGGCGGGCGTCCACCAGCTCGGCCTTGCACTCTTCCAGGCCCTTCTGCAGCTCTGCCTTGAAGCGGCTCTCCCTCAGCGTGGCCACTGCAGTTTCCGCTGTGGCATGGCTCAAAGGTGGCCGCCCTAATTCAGTGATAGTAATCAGCCGGATATTAGGTACTCCCGATGCCATGGTGTACAACGCTCTGCTGTTGTTGAGGTCGCTCATGCATGCAGGGTTGTGCCAATTTTAAGGATGGTTTTGCACTTTCTGCAAACGTCAGCATGCCAGTATGACCAAGTATGGAGGGAAGAGGACCTCACCTGGAGTGGGGGATTTGACTGCAGGGCGTCCCAGCAATTCCAGATCTTCTGGAGCTGGGGATGCTGGGCTAGCAGGTAGGTCTCCTTTGGCCAGCTCTGCCTGCAGTCCTTCCAGGGCAGATGCCGCATTCATTGGAGCAGAGCCCCTGCCTGTGGCAGGCTGATGCTGCGCCATGGGGCCCCTCTTTGGGCTCATAGCGGCTGCCTCGATGGCCTCAGCGGTCTTGGCGTCCAGTCCGCAGTGCGCCTGCAACGCCGCCACCGCAAAGGGCGATGTGACCACCATGGACGGCCTGCTGATTCCCATGCGCTCTGGCGAGCGCACCTCTTCTGCCTCTGACAGCATGCGCACTTCGCTGTGGCTCTCTGCCGTCTCAGCGCAAGGCGCCTCGACCTCTGCTGTAGGGCTGCCAGCTCGTGTCGCATCTTTCATCAGCTGAGGCGCAAGAGAGACCTCAGCTGGTGCAGTGAGGCTGCCGGCATGCGCTGCCGCTGTCACTGGCTGAGAAGCGGACTTGGCTGAGGGCCCCGGAGCAGTCAAGGCCTCGGAGGTGCTGGGTGACTGAGGCCTCTCAGCCATGACTGTGGACTCAGATTGGCGCACTGGCTCATCCTCATACAGACGTTGGGGCTGCGGCTGTGTGGGGTACAGCGGCCTTGCCTGTGCAATGCCTGAGGTATCTGATACCACACTGGTCACCTTGCCAGCGGGATCCTCATCATAGCTGGAGCTTTCGCGGGACGGCTGGGCAGATGCCTTGGAAGCAGCAAAGAGGCCGGACATGCTCTTCCAGAAGGCTGGGGCTTGCTTGCTCGGACCGCTATCCCTTTGGCTGGCATGGCTAGCCTCTTCCTGAGCAGGCTCCACCTCAGTGTCGCCCTTTTGAGCTGCCTGCCTGCTGCCAGCCTGGACAGGTGCAGCTTCTGAGGCGCCTGTCTCTGGGAGACTCTGCTGCTCAGCTGGTGTGTCAGCAACTGCCAACCCAGCTGGTGCTTCATGCGCTCCCGGCTGAAGGCTGACCCTTTGGGTCTGCACCACAGCAATGCCTCCTGGTGTCTGTGGTCCTGGCTTTGCGAGCGCAGCTGGATCTGAGTGCCCCTGAGACGCGAGGGCCTGCTGTGCTGGTGCGTCTGTTGCCGACTCTTTGCCAATGCGTGGCAGTGCCTCGATGCCTATTGGCAGATACTGCCCAGACCCTGGGCTCTTACGCCCCAGCAGCTGGGCAGGCCGGGCAGGGGAGGGCAGCCGCGAGTCGGGCGATTGTGTGTCCGCTGTCGTGGCCGGAGAAGGCGAGACCTCGACTGCGTGTGACTGCACTGCAATGTCCGCCGCTGCCAAGCTTTCCTCATCCACCCTGTGAGCCAATTACTGACTTACACCAGGTGAGCATGGCAACTGATCCTGTTGATATGCACAATTAAGTTTCCGTCGTTTGCTAGGAACACTGGTGCAAGTGCCAAACACATAAATTGCATTGCACGGCCAAACAAAAAAAGCCAATAGGACACATCTGTTAGGAGGGTTCCACTTGTGTCCCACCTGAGCGGACTTGGGCGCAGGCGATCCACGTGTGGCTCTGCGAATACAGCACTGGATGTAGTCCCTGCATTGCGCCATGCCTCATGCACCTGGCTCTTATAGACTGCACAGACATGGCTCGTATTGGTGATGTTCGGTTTTATAAGGCACATGCCGCTTGCACCTCCCCTGCCGATCAGCATTGCCAGAATTCATCCAGACACACTAGAGGGTGCAATGGATACGAGGTGCAGTGCATACAAGCGCGATGAGATTGACAGACCTTGAGGGATGGGCGGGGCGGAGGCTCTGGGTGTCCTGTCTTCCGGGCCCCTTCTGAGCGAGTTGATAGAGGACAGAGCCCTGGACAGGAACCTGCTCGGGCTGCCCAAGCCCTGCCCGGACGGTATGGAAGCAGGCGAGCCAGACAAATCTGGCTGCAGTGGCACCTGCATGAGAAGATGAGGTGACTGAGTGGGTTACTACTGGCTGCCAGATTATAGAAATTTCAATGAATTGCATAGTGCAGCAGCCACTATCCCCCCACAGTAGAGATTTTTCTCACTGGCACAGGAGTGACCCAGGAGTGGCACAGCTTTCTACATGCGAGATGCCCTTCAGGGTTGTGGTTGGTGGGATGTCATCAGCGTCTCTTCATGCCGTTTGGCTTCCAAGGTAAGCAAAGTGTCAGGGCCATGGTCAACTCAGGTGCCCCCAAATTCCTGCACTAGGACTATAAGAGCATAAAGGGATGTTCCTCACCTTGATGGGGTTCGGGGTCTTGACTGGCTCAATGACTTCTGCACTTACAGCTGCTTCCACGGTGGGTAGAGAGTTGACTGTGTCTGAAACTGCCTCAAGCAGTGCAGCTGCACTGCTAGGTGCGTCCACTGTGGCACGTCTGGGCTTTGCAGTCCTGACAGTGATCCTGCTACCAGCCTCTAGGAGGGCAGCTGCAATTTTTGGAGAAGCCTCAGACGCGCTGCTTGGCTGCCCAATGCTGGGCTGCCCGCTGGCGTCCTGCTCAGGCGCTGCATCCAACACTCCTGCTTTCTCTGACACTAGCTGTGTCTCTTGCTGCGCTGACCCAGGTGCAATGTCAGTTGCATCCAGTGCAGCAACTGCCTCCCCTGTTGCGGCTTTGCTGTCCAGGGCTACCTGCTCTGCCATGGGCTCTCGTGCATTGCAGGCACATGGATTGCCTGCATCGTCGGCGGCCTCAGGGGTTCCTGCACTTGCTGCTGCAAGCCGGGCGCTGTCATGTGCAAGACTCAAAGGCAGTGGCTGTCCCAAGCGAGAGCGGGCAGTTGCCTTGACCCGCTGATCGGGCGTTGGCTGATCACGTCCCTGTCCCTCAGAGGCTGCATCCATAAGGTCATGCCAGGGCATGCCAAAGTCTGCCTCAGGGAGCACCTCATCGCAGAGAAGCTCCGCAGAGGCCAACTTGCGGGCTGCAACTGCATGCGCAGGCACCTGTGTACTGGCTTCGCTGCCCACTGTGCTGCATGCGCTTTTGGCTGCCTGAAGCAATGGCTGTGAGTCCTGCACATGTGTGCACGGGGTAGGAAAAGCACTGCCATCTTTTGGCGCTACGCCAGCTGTGCTCCCTGGCTGCCCCACTGCCTCTGCTCCATCCATCTTTCTCAGTGCATCTACTGGTTCCGTGCGCACTTCAGCCGTCCCTGGTGCGCCAAATGCCTGCACATCAGGTACTACTGGCGAGGCAGGTGTGTCTGAGCTGCTGACCTGAGCTCTTCCGCTGACGGCTTGCGCTACCTCATGGCTTTCTACTGCACTGACGTAGATCCCGGCATGCATGGCCTCAGCTGCACCTGGAGCAAGATCCCCTGCAATTGCTGCTGCCGTCTGACAGCTTGCATCTGGGGTCTGATGGGTAATTTCTGCCAGGAGCTCACATCTGCCCTGTGCGCTCTCTGCCACATGTGCAGGGCTCTTGAGCCTGGTGGCAGACCCTCTGCCTGGCTTCTCTGTCTCCTCTAGCTTCTCCAGGTCCGTTGGCCGTTCGCGCTTTCTGGAGACAGACGCCACAGCCTCTGAGGGCGCGGGTAGCTCCAGAGGATGGCTGTTGACTTGCGCTGTGTGTGATAGCGTCAATGTCGCACTTTGGGTGGCAGCCTCAGCCACTTCCTGCTCACTAAGTACTGGCAATGCCGCGTCAGGCTGCAGCTGCAATGGTGAGGCTTGCTCCCTGGCAGCCGGCGTCTCTATCCTGCCCGCTGACCTTGCGCCTCTCTCTTTATGTGGAGCTGCCTCAGTTGTCTTCTGCATGCTCACGGATGCCCTTGCTTCATCAGGCATAGGGAGGTTCCCTGAGTCCTGCTCCTCGGCAGGTGCGCTACCCGCCCTGAGAGCTGACTGTGTGACCCCCGCACCCTGGGCAGCTGCCTCGGCTTGCTGAGCTGTGCTCACCGCAGCCAGAGCCTCATCAGGCATGAGCGCCTCTTCTGCATCCTGCTCCTCAGCGGGGGCCTTGGTCGCTGTAAGAGCTGACTCTGCAGCTGCCCCAATCTGTGCAGCTGCCTTGGCATCCTCCTGCATGCTCTGTGCATGTGCATCGTCAGGCATCTGGACGTTTTCTGTGTCACCAACGCCAGATGTGGCAGGGCCCGCTGCAGTAGCTGGCTCTGATGCTCCCTCAGGCTCTGCAGCTGCCTCAGCCTTCTCTTGCATGCTCAGGGGTGCCATTGCCTCATCAGGCATCAGGCCCTCTGCTGACTCCTGCTCAACGGCAGATGCGTGGCCCGCTGCATGAGCTGACTGTGCACTTTCCTTGTTCTGAGCAGCTGCTCCGGCCATTTCCCGGATGCTTGGGGGTGCCCGTGCCTCATCAGGCATCGGCTCCTTTCTGGTCTGCTGCTCTGCAACACGAGCTCTGACAACTGCGGCTGCTGATGCTGCACTACATTCATCCTGGGCAGCTGACTCAGCCTTCTCCTGTATGCTGCCGGGCGCCATTGCCAGGACAGGCACTTGGCCCTCTTTCAGATCTGGCTCCTCGGCAGGTGCACTGCCCAGAGCTGACTCTGCAGCAGCTTCAGCCGCGTCTGTGCCGGCAGAGGTCTGCTTGGCCAGGCTGCTACCAGCTGAGGCCTTCCCAGGCCCAGGCATGCTGAAGACATCAGCGGGTGAGCCGCTGTATGGATGGGCCGCCAGCTCGGGCCTCTCAACGAGCACCTTGAGGATGCCCCATCCAGGACTCCCTTGCCCAGAGCCGTTCCCGGACAGAGCCCTGCAGCGCAGTGCCTGCCATCAGCCTCGCATAATGACACTCTACGCATAGGTTATTGCCAGTGTAGCCTTAGCCTTCAAAGGTGAGATGAGCACTTTCTGTTGATGTCCCTGACCTTAATGCAATCTTCTGTACATGTGAAGCTGCAGCTGTTAGAGCATTACCTGGGAGTCAGGTGTGCGGCGGTCGGGGTGGAGGGCTGGCTCATGCTGCTGGCATCAGCCAGGCGTCTGGCCGGGGGTGTGACGGCCTCGTCAGCCTCTTCGCTGCCCACGTCTGAGATCCTGTGCGAGGCTGGCGTCCCAGACTGCCCTGCTTCACTGGCAGAGTCGGCCAGAATTTGGGCCATACTACTGGGCAGGAGGCCAGTTCTGATACTGGCGAGCGCTGGAGAGCCTGGCACAGTGGTGCCGACTTTTGGGCTACCTGACACTGCTAACTCTGCAGACCCAGCAGCTTCTCTGACCAGGGTAGTGGTGACAGCGGGCTGAAGGCCTGCTTCCGGGCTGCACGCTCTAGCATGCGTGACTGGCTGAGCTCCAGGCGCTGGACTGGCCTCAGACATGGCTGATGCGACGCTCTGGCTTCCTTCTGTCTGAGCCGCTCCCTCCGGGGCTGATCCCGTTGGTACGGCAGCCGGCAAAGGTGATGCCCCCGGGACGGCTGGCTCAGGTTCATGCTTGGGAGCAGCTGTGTCTCCAAACGCGCTGCCAGATGGCAGCTCTGCTGAGCTGTCGACACCAGCAACAGCATCCAGGTGCTGAGGTGCTTGCGCCATGACGACAGGTAGAGCAGGGCTCTTTTGCATGCCTGCAGATAACAGCCTTAATCTGCCTGTTGCAAGCCGCTTCTACAATGCCATCATTGCCACCATCATGTGTCATAACATAGTGGAAGCAGAATCCAATAAAAGACGTTGTACAGCAATCAGTGCAGACCCGGCTTCGCAGTCAAGTCTCATGTGCGGCATTTCTCACCAGCAGTAGAGCCATCAGATTCATCCAGAGCTCCCCGCAGAGCAGCAGATGCTGCTGACCTCGCAGGCCTGCATGATGGACAATGACGATCACACACTTGATAACAGACCACAAGCAAGCAATAACATCCTTTGGCACTGCATAGAAATGGGTGAGAATCCATCCCAATAGGATATGTGGCAGCATCAGTACGAACTCATGAACAAGCTCTATAATGATAGTTGCACAGAGGACTATGGTTGTGTGTAAGATGGGTACTGGGAGTACCCACCTCATGGACTGGGGGTTCCCCGCAATGGAGGCCAGAAATTCGCTGGACGTCTGGCGAGAGGGGGGCCTGGGCACAGCGCCCGCATGCACGATCATCGGGTAGGCTGCCGGCACATCACTGGGCTGCTTCTTCAGATCCTCGCCCACCAGCACATGCTCCCCAGGGTCAGCGGCCCCAGCCACCTCCTCAATGTTGCTCCCATCCTGCCGCTGTATCAACTTCTCGTCTACTGTTGCCTGGTGCGATGGCTCCGCCTCGCCCGCATCATCTGTCATGCCAAGCCCATCCTGCTGCACTGTACTGGGAGGGGCTGCGCTGGCAGGCTGGGGCTGCCCAGACGCTTGCGCCTCCACCTGCTCTGCTCTTGCTTCCGCTTCCACCTCATGCTCTGGCTCAGCAACACTCACGGTACCTGCTCCATGCACAGCAGGCTGCCGCAATACGGTGGCGGCATGTGCTACTGCACGCTGAGCAGCATCTTTGACAGGGCTGGTAGCTGGTGAGGCATTGACCCTGTCTGGCGAGCTCACGGGGTCCTCCCAGAAGTCCTCGTCAGCGTCCTGCCAGTAGTCCTGAGGATGTTCCTGCAGTGCATCCGATTTGGTTTAAACTTAGCTGCGGCGAATGATTTATGAGCAATGATGGGGCAAGAATAATTTAGACAGCCGAGGTGAAGCCCCTGTGATACTGACAGGGGCCAGCAACCCCTGCACGGTTATGCAAGACAGATGTACATAAGTCGCGCCTGCTCTGCCCAAAACAGGGTCTCGTAGTCGTTGTCAACATCCCCGTAGCCATCCTCATAGGTCTTCTCCAGCCCCCTCTGCGTCAGTCCTGCCTTCCACAGACTTCTGTACCTTTCCGACACCTGTGCAGCCATGCATCTCACGTCCTGCCTCAGAGAGCAAACACAGCTGGTGAGCATAATGCCCATATGAGCTGCAAAACATACCTGCCTTGCACTCCTTGGGACAGGTGGTGATACGGTGCAGCTTATGTTGAGTGGAAGGCAGCAGACATGCCTCATCAACAATCAGCCTCCACTGAGTCTCTGTCCAGTCCACACATGGGTTGACAGCCCTCATGAATGCCATGAGCTCCTCCTGCGAGTCATGCTAGGCGATTTAACGCCGCAGTGCAGCCGTAAATGTGTGAAAATGCAACACAACATCCAACAAGATGTGACCATCTTGAACTATAGTTTCACTATGTCCTTTCGTGCGAGCCAAGCGCCATGCTGCATGGTCATCGTAGAGACCCAACATGCTCATGTATTCCCAAGGCAGCAGCAATCGTGTTTCAAGCAGCACAGGAGGGCCTGAAAGCCGTGTCAACACAGCATCATTCGGTGTCAAAGCTATATCGCCTACTGAAGATGACTGGGTCCCTTGAAAAGGTGTGGTAAATTTTATAGATTCACCTTCCGCAGCACGCCATCCTTGTCCTCGTCGCACTTCCTAAAGATTTGGGCTACCTTTTCTTGTTGCTCAGGAGCAAGACCAATGCTCGCACCGTCCACTGCCTCCATAAGTGATTGCTCCCGAGCAGACTACTCAAGTTGCTACAGCGGTGCGCGCAGGACCGCACAGACACATCAATTCAGTAATGGCATTCCCACCACTGTCACGTCCCTGTCTTCCCACGAAAAGTGTTAATTGTCCTTTCCTTAGCTGCCGTGGGCATATAAACTAGCAGCGCCCTCAACAACATGTCTTTCGTCCACAGTTCTTTTAGTTAGTCGATGCATCAGTCCCGCTGTCGACACAGACATTTGGACTTCACTTCAGGAGCGTCCGCATGCGCGCACATGCCGCATCCAGCCCTGAGTGCCCGCATCAAGTCCGCCTCTCATATTGGCCTCGCATAGCGCTTCCAGGTTCTTCAAGACTTTCAAAGGTCATTGCAATTATACCTGCTGCGCCAGGAGTCTTAAGCCTGCTACCTCACGTTGCACATGTTCAAGACACTGCTCCAGGAACATAACGCAAAAGTAGCAGAGATTAGACGTCAAAGCGGTAAGTACCTGCACTGATTGCCTTCAACTTGTCTCAGGTGTACTGCATTCAGGGCTCCCCCCTCTATGAATGTGCTGAGCAACATGTCACACATGTCATGTGCTCATCCCTGTTGAGCCACCTCCCTGCCTGTTGCAGACAAAGCTAAGGCAGCTGCAGAAACTTCTGGAGAGAAGCTTGCCGGTGCCCTGGTCGATGCTGTGGACTCCCAAGTGTCCAAGGTGAGGACTTTGTAGCCACCAAGCCCCGCTGGAACCCAAGATTGAGCCAGCAAGGCCCATGAAGTTCGTCAGAGAGAGTCACTTGCAATCACAGGTTGAAAGGAACTGCCTGCGCTGCATGTAGGCCTTCCAACAGGAGAAGGACCTGAGCCGGGAGGCCAGAGAGGCGCGCAACCTGGCGAGCAAGTTCAGGGATCAGACCGCCGGCTGGATCAGCGCAGCACAGCGCGCTGACAAGGTCCTCAGGGACTACGGCGACTATGAGACGTACCTGCAGACCATCGTCAGTGACATGACGGAGGTGCAGAGCATGCTGCAAGAGCTCGCTCAGTGTAGAGCTGCAAAGGCCTCTCCACAAAAGTGAGGTGGGTCCTGCGACACACCTTCCCTGCTGCAGCTTTTATGGCTTACTGCCATGATGCTCAGATTCTCTGATGGACCAAACATGATGCACATGTACCTGAACACAAGATTCACCTGTAGAATACTGTGGGCAAAGGCACTATGTGCAGGCTATCTATGGGCCGATGATGCTGTTGGGGTGGATCGCCTGAGTACTGCTGACACACTGCACACCATACTTGTCTAGTGCCCATACTCACCTTTATGAGAGCGCCAGGCGCTTTGGATGCAGGCGTGTGAGAATTGTCTGGGCTGATAATGGCTGCTGGGGGCGCTGACCTGCCTCAGCTGATTGTGGAGGCTGTGCGCGAGAAGGCCAGGACGGTCAGGGCGCTGCGCACGAAATGGGCGCTGCTGGCGCGCGACCTGCTGGCGCTCGCCACTGGGATGCGCACCGCAGTCATGCTGGACTATGTGGCACTGCAGCCTGAGGCCCTGCTGGACCTTGTTGGAACGGTGGCAGGGATCTGCCATGAGGCAGGTCCGCTTCCCAAGCTTCGAGTTGACAGAGCGTTCAGCGCATGCGCCTCACTGGCACCCCTTGCATGCAAGACCTTCTCTGCACAGCATGCTTCGACACACGCTCTCACTAAGGCTTCATTGAATAGCAGCAGGGCAAAGGCTTCATCGAGCCAGCTGCCCTGAAGAGCAGGGTTGCAAAGATAGCCAAATTCATCTGTTATATTTATGCTGTAACAAGGCATGGGTTGATATTGCGCATGTGTGTGCAGGTCAGCACATGGTTGTGGGCGTGTGGGACAGCTGCTGCTATGTCCTGCGCAGAGACCTGCTGGCTGAGCGCGCCTGCAACAGAGAGGCAGTTCTCTGGCTCAAGCTTGTAGGAGATGGTCCACAGAAACACATGCGCCCGGCATCGCCTCTCAACCAGGAGGTAGCTTACTATCAGCACAACTCGTCATCATGAACATCAAGGCTCACTATTGCAGATGATATCCTGGCTGTGCTCATGTGATTGAGTGCGGTGACTTGATTCCACCCACTGCATGCATGCGTTCACCTTGTGGCGTGGCATGCGGACGGCCATCCTGGCATCAGGAAGATGCTTGCTCTGGGGGCTGAGCTGCTCAAAGCTTTGTTGGCTTGGCACTCTGAAGAGCACATCCAATGCAAACTTCTTTGCACTGCAGGCTGTACAGCAGCAGGTGGAAGGGCTCTTGCGCCTTTTGCACAGCGCCAATCCCGCGCAGGATGTATGCAACCTAGCCACATGCGATGGCTACTACATCATGCCGACCCTCAATGGGTGGCTCCTTGGCTACCCAGTGGTGTACCTGGCAGATGAGGCCACTGTACAGGCCACCGCAGACCATTTGTCATCACAGGGTGTGGTCAGGCACATTGCGATGGCGGCCAATTCCACCTTGAAGGTCTGAAGTCGGCCTCTTTCCCTTGAGCATGGCACACTTCATGCACCCAGTGCCCTGCTGATGCAAGGTTGGGTGCCTGGTACTCACATGCCGGCATGTAAGTTCGCCCAGGGTTCAGCACGTGCCTGGTGTGCTGCAGCCACCCCTTCAGCTATGCTTGATGGCGTCAAGACCAGGCTCCAATATCGCACTTCTCTGCTTGAGCCTCCTGTAAGTTGGCTGTCCCTGGCTGTGCAGGCAGCATGCCAGAGGAGTGGCCTGAGCAACAATGCAGCCTTTGAGGAGCTGGAAGTCCTGCTGTCCTTCACCGTGCCGGTCGAGGCTGCGGATGCCGGCAAGGGGGTTGCTCTGTTGCAATGGGTTTCTGGGTTGCAAAGCTCTCTGGAGTGCCAGGCTTCTGTAGGATGGGGCAATTTCCGAGTAGAGTGTGAGGAGACATCACAGAGAATGCAGCTGTGATTCACAAACAGAGGTGGCTTGTGCCACCATGGCCAATGAAATGAGATGGGCTGGGCAGTGCCGGGGGTCCCACAGCACTCAACGGTGTATATCATGCTATCAAGCCCAGTGTGGCATCATACGAGTCGTATGATACCTCAGGGCTTGACAGGGTGCATGCATGCCAACACTGAAAGGTAAAGTCATGATTTTCGCAGGGGGAGGCTATAGCCTAGCTAGGACATCTATGCAGCGCACGTGCGGGAGCTATTGATGAGTATTACATCCCGGCGGGATGACCCCGCCACATGACGTACCACATACTTTGCACTCCTACTAGTAAGGGTGTAGCCGGCAGCACATCACCTGCATCCCTCCAGCATGCATGCTTTCGTGGTATGTGTACACCTGATCTTGAAGTGCAGGACCCTCTAGATCATGTCAGCAAGCTGCACATGCTTTTCCATTTGCAGTGTTCCAGCACGCATGCTAAAATCCCAAGCAATGTTCATGGAGCTCCTTCAGATCAGCTGGCAGCTGCGTTCCATCCATTCAGGACTTGTTTCGACTGATATGGCAAACAGGTTGTCTCTAAACAAGGTTCCAGAGCAAAGCGTAATTCCAGAACACGTTATGTCGGTCTATCAGACTAGCAACTAGAATAACAAATGCATCAGGAGCGTCAGGTGAGGCCTGCGCCCACTCTCGCTGTCTTGCCATGCAGTGCATGCTGCGCCTTTTGACCAGAGCCAAGTCTGCTGCAGCTGCTAAGAACAGTCTATAAAGTCAGCTTCCGACGCCTTGATCAGTGTCTATCAATACACTGCCACGCCAATTGCTGGGTCTTTCCTGTGAGGCGTGGGCCCTGCCTAGGCTCTGTGGAATGCGGCCTGAATCCTGGCCAATCCCCTCACATGACACCAGCCGCATTCAGACCTCATCAATTGTGGTGCGACAACTTCGTGTGCTGCATAAGGCCGACGCTGCAGCGCTGCCTGATCTGGCCCGCGGTCGCCACCGCAAGGGCGTGCAAGCAAACCGCTGAATGCGCCTCCTATCCTACTCTCTGCTATGTGCGCCAACCGAACGCCTGTGCTGTACGCTGCTCAGAAGGGCTGTGGGGACTCGTGCGTTGAGGGGCTGCGCTTGAGGACGGGGTCGTTCGTCTCTTGCTTCAGGGCAGCAATAGCAGCACTGGGGGTACTTCTGCCTCCTGCATTGCGGGGAATGCACCCATCAGCACAACTCTAGCAACAGTCGCCATGCAGGAGCGCCTGCCAAGACGTTCTTGGATCAGAAGCCTGGTCCAAGATGGAACACTGTGTATAGAAGACACCACAGGCATGCAGCAACTTGATGCAGGGTGCCAAAGAAAATGGCAGTCCCGTCCCCGGCATCTCAGCTACATCAATCCAGTACAAGGGAGGGCACTGACCGTGCTCTGGTGCCTGTTCAGGCGGTCTTCTTGGAGCCAAAGAAGTAGGTGGTCATGTACTTCAGGTGGGTGGCGAAGTAGGCGGTATTGGAGTCCTGCTTGATGTCCCAGGTGAGGGGCATCTGCTTGGCCTCCTCCGGCGTCTGCAGCTGCGTCATCGCGCGCGCGTTGTTGCAGCAGAAGAACAGCTGGAAGTCCAGCTTGGGCGTGTTGTACGTGTTCCACGCCTGCGCGCAGCAGTGCCCGCTTAGGAAGGTGCTCTTTATCTAGCTTCCACCTCCCACCCTGTGGAATCTTTACCTGATAGAGCACAGCACTCTGGCCACATATTGGAGGCAGTCCTGCATGCACACTGTACAGCCCTCTCGTGAACGAGGACTAATGCCACCCTGTTGGCGTCGCCTATATCTCAGTCTGCTGGAAAAGCTGAGTCAGGAGGAAGGGCAGAGGAGTTGAGATGTTCCTCACCTGCCAGCCAGCCCAGACCTTCTTGGCGAGGGAGGTGTAGCCCAGGGCGTTCATGAGGCTGCGGATGAGGTAGAACTTTGCGCCGCCCAGCCACTTCCTGATGGCAAACGCCCAGCTCTCGTGGTCCACATAGAAGCTGTCCATGCCCCCCTGCTTGTCATGCCTGCACCGCCAACAGCACAACGTGAGGAACGGCCAGTGATGCAGCGAGCTTATGTGGCCCATCCTTCTGTATACATCAAACAATATGCACTGACAGGCACAGAGCAGCATCTGACGAGCAGCGAGATCCACATTGCCCTGCTGCACTAATCACCAGCTCGTCCCTCACACATGCCATGTTTGCCAACCAAGATTTTCCCGCAACAGCACATCTGATGTGGAGAGAGAGAGCATGCAGGAGCGAGAGGATGCAGCACCTGACGTAGGAGCCCAGGGTGAAGCGCAGCTTGCAGGGGTTCTGCTGGTAGAAGGGGTACACGCTGTCCCTGTAGATGTTGTAGTGGGAGTAGGGGTAGGTGGTGGAGCTGCAGGCGTGCACCACCAGCGGCCTGCTGCGGTCGGCCCACTTGTTCTGCGCCCAGCACGCCACCCCAGTCAGCAACGCAGTGCTCGATACCCAGCAAACCATGCATGCCAGCAGAGTAGCTCCTGCCACATCTCTCAAAGCGCCACACTGGCATCTCCCCTCTTCCCAGTCATGCCGTTTGCCATACACACTTGAGCCAACCAACACTATGAAAGCATCTGAGAATGCATAGCACAGCAAGCATGGGCAGGTACTGCAGCGGTAGCAAAGCTGCTCACCTGCACTGTAGCGGCTGCTGTGGTCAGAATGACTGAGCCCACCACATCGCCTGGCACCACGTCAAAGACGTTGTGCGCCTTGTGGCACGTCATCGTGCAGATGCCTGCAGCAGGGAGCAGTTGTCAGTGCCATGCCAGATGAAAGCACAAAACCCGATGCCGCAGCCAGTCGTAGCCCCAACAGGTGCTGCATCTGTGACCTCCAGGTCAACTGAGATGAATGGAAATGTGTGTGTGCTGCACCCACAAATCTCTGGGAAGAACAGGTATGGAAAGTGCGAGAAGGGGATGCTGGACATACCGCTGCCATAGGCCAGGAAGTAGGCGGTGGTGCCGGCGCTGTTACCAAAATAGCCGGGGAAGGGATGCCGTGCAATGGAGCCCTGCATGCCATTTGCAAAAACTCAGACACCACATGGCTACCACTACTGTGTCAGCAACGTACGCACTCCAGTTGCATCTGCATCTGAGAAGCCTCACAGCACAGAGGCGGCAACACTTGTTTTCTCGGCACCACACACACTACCTGCACCTGCTTCTCCATGGGCTTGCGGCCCTGATGCAGGCCTGGAGGGCTCACCACAATGGAGGGCCGCACAATGGCGACAGGGAAGCTGCTGTTGTGGTGTTCGCCGATGGCCATCTCTGTGAGCATCTTTGTAAAGGTGTAGGTATTCACGTGCCCTGTCAGCCTCAGGTAGTCTGCTGCCTGCACGCCAAATGCAGCCCAGGTCAGCACCGCCATCCCCTCTCATTGCAGTTTGGTTTCAAATGTCTTGGCAGTCCACAGACCTTCCAAGGCAAGTTCAGTTACATATTCTGAAATGAGGAGATGCATACCCTAAATGTGACTTACAGGAGACAAGCGCTTCAGCACGTGCCTGACCTCCTGGGTTACATCTCATTGATGCAGACAATGCAGTGACCTACAACACTGTCTAGGCAGAAGAGCATGCTGCGGGCTTGGTGCACTCCCGTCTGCCTGTGCAAGGGGGGCAGTCACAATGGCAGGTGAGCGGGCGCACCCTGCTCTCGGCCTCCTTAGGGGGCAGGTCTTGGAGCTCCTCAATGACGGCAGCGTGGTTCATGGGCTTGCCGTTGAACATGATGGGGTACTGGCGCTCCTCCACGTGCTTCTGGCGCCCCAGGAAGCAGTTCACGTAAGCCGTGGACACGTGCAGGAAGGAGCGCAGCTGCCTCATGTCCGCCGCCAGCGCCGCCATGTTCTTGGTGGCCTGCGCATGCTCACCCTTGTCAGAAGCGCACAATGTAGGTCCCTGGAACGATTGGCTAGTGAGCCACTGCATTGCAGGCAGGCAGGCAGGCATTAGCTCTGGAAAGGAGTCCCGCTTGTCAAGGACAGGAATACCACGCCTGCTCATGCTCATGCCCGGCAAGCCTGGGTGGCTGCGGATGTGGAGTCTGGTGCAGGGCGAAGGGAGGGCTCACTATGTAGTTGTGGGAGATGAGGTTGTGGATGTGGTCCACAAAGGAGATGGAGGCGGCGCTGTGCACGATGTAGTGCACCTCCCGCGTCAGCGTCTGCCGGTCCTCCTCCGACAGCCCCAGCCCCGGCAGCCCCAGGTCCCCGCCCATCACCACCAGCTTCCTCCGCAGCTGCACCCGGCACGCATGACCCTCAGCCTTCATGTCCTTTCGCTTATGTCTCTTCAAGGCAGTCTGTATGAGATGGCTACACGAACGCGTGGCGTCACAGCAGGCTATTGGTATGGAGAGGAGGGTCCTCTCACCTCCTCAGGGAACTCGTCCCCATCCCTGAGTTTGCAGAAGAGATCCCTCTTCAGAAGGTTGTCTAGCCGCTGCTCCCCTGAACACACATGTAAAGGCTTTCAAGAATGCATGGCTAAGACTGCCTCTTGCAACACCTACAATGAGAGGCTCAAATGGTTTGCGCTGTGATGCTGCATGTCTCCCAGCGTTTGAGCTTAGTTTGTAGAGGGCAGCACACCTGTGACGCCGCGCTTGCCGCGTATGAGCATGTAGATGCGGGCTACATCAGGGGCAAATCGCAAGAGCTGCTCCAGTACCACGCTGCCCACATACCCCGACGCGCCTGCATAGATATCCCTTAATCATATGCTGAATACCAGCATGCAGACATTCTCGCTGCGACCAGTGGCAATATGACTCCCAATTCATAATGATGCTCCCTGTGGTAGCCTCTCAGTAAGACGATATGCTCAGTCAGGACGGGCAAGGACGTCTATGTGAGCGGCATGACGCCTGATCCCTCGAGGCCTGCCTGACCAATCAGGCTGTCTACAGACCCTCATGCTGAGGCATGCAGCGCTGGGCGCGCACCTGTGATGAAGACGGTGGCGCCGCTGAAGGCTGCTTTGACGGAGAGGCGGCCGTGGCCCAGCTGGCTGCAGTGGTGGCTGTCCAGGCTGCAGGCCGGGATGGGCCACATCTGGCCGCCCGACTCATAGTGCGTGGGCGGCGCGGGCACCTTGGCGGGCGTCTTGGGCGTCCGGGGCACCTTGGGCGTCTTCTCTGCTATGCGCGCTGTGTTGATGGGCCGCCCCGAGCGCAGAATTGGGTCAGCCAGGATGGTGTGGTGTGCTGCCGGGCCCTCGCCTGCGACACCAGCGCAGGACATCAGACCACTGCCTTCACGTGTGTGCAGCTGGCAGCTCAATCTGTCCTTCTTGACCAGGCTTGCCTTTCCCCTGGACACCTGCATGGCTGGTGCCAGCGAGACCGCAATCTGCTTTCCCTTAAGCTGCGGCCTGGTGCCAAGAGTCCTCATCAAGTGGTGCCCAAGTCTTGAAGAACGCGAGTCATGCAGCCCTCATTACTTGAGGCAGTCCTGACATAGGTTAGACTTCTGCATTGAGCGGCAATCACCAGATACCTTTGCAGGTTTTGATGATACTTCTGGGAAGTACACAGAAATGCCAATCGGAGAACTGGACGCACTTGTGGAGACCTCCAGAGGGATGACTGTAGTCGTCCTCATGAAGTCCGAGGGGCAGGACACCTGGTGTCTCAGGGTGGCCACCGACATGGTGTGCCTGTCCCTTGGAGACACTGCCAGGGGCAGCCCCCGCTGCTAGGTTCGCTGCCAAGCCCGACACTGATGGCTACACTCCGTTCGCCGAGGAATAAATGCAAGTGCTGCGTAGGGCTGCCGAACGAAGACTGCCGAACGTCGCCAAGGCTTCACTGCGCGTACACAAGACATAGCTCAATGGATGCTACCATGAATGGGAGCAGCAAACGGTTCATTAAGCCTTGCTGAGCTCTGCGCGCACGGCGGTCAGCACGTTAGCTCTGCAAATTGGCCTTCAGGCTTTGGGCAGCTTTGTCCTGCTCAGCACCGAAAATATATCAGTTCGCATGCCCGCACGGAAAAGGCAATCTCTGCACTGTCTGGCAAATTCTGGAGCCTTCAAAACACATTGTGCTATCCCCTGCTGCCCCCCTGACAACCCCCACTTATCAGTATCGAGAGACGTGAGTTGGCAAAATGCTACTGCTATCCTGCCACACCGGTGGCAATGCGCTGATCGCACAGCTGTGCATCTCATAATAAAATCGTTCCAGCTGACCCGTGCGCGCAGGCCCCCAAATGGGTCATGTTGCTGGAACCTACAACCCCTCGGACAATCTGCTATAGCCTTGTGGAGAATCAATTGGCCACTTGCAGCAAACCGCTGAGCGCCAATGACCCTTCAAATATTTTCCGCGAGTAAATGGGATCCTGTCCATCAGACTATGTGATCTACAAGCCTCGCAGACTTCAGATGTTGTCCTGACAGTCCTGTGAAGCGCTAAATAAGGCTCATATCTGCCCCTGAAACTGGCGCTGCTGAAGCGTAGGTTGTCAAACAGCTCAGCTGACCCGTGTACCTTATGTAAGGCACAAGTATCTGTCCTTAAGTCCCGACAGCTAGCTGTAATCTTGTAGTTTGAACACTTGTTGCGGGGCTGCACCTGTGTCTGATTGCCGGCACGCCCTGCTTGCTCCTCACTCTGCACTTGAAAATTTCGCTGTCGTCTATGGATGCGGCGCTGGATATCCTACGCAGCTGCCCAGGCTAGGCATGCAGACAAGGCTTAGGTGTATTCCCCTATTCACCCCAAAACCCTGGCCTTTATGCCAATGCCCTGGCTTGCCTTCAGATGTCTCTGCACCACAGTCTTCAGCAGATGAAGTTCAGCTTGACTGCTTTGAGGCACAATTACACGCCTTGCCGCATATCTGTCAGGCGTTGACGTGGTAGGGTTGGCCAGAATGCATGCCAAGTGGCCAGCCAGGTTCAGCATACTCGAGCAGCTGCCAGAGAGAGCGTTCACGCTGCTGTTATTCAACAACAAGAGCCGGACTCCTCTCCAGCTATTGTATTGTCAGAATGCTGCATTCACACGAGTATCGTGTAGAAACGCAAGGAGCGAATGATCGCCTAGGATTAGAAGGATTATAGAAATTCCAAATGTATACATGTTGGGCCTGCAGCACTTCACAGTGAGTCGCTGCGCGTTGCCTTGCCAGCTCCCATACATGACTTGTGTCTCAGGTGCAGCGCTGAAGACTTTGTAGCAGCCACAGTAGTTGGTCTCTTGTCATGAGGCAGCAGGCTGCAGAGCTCCCCTCCCCTACTTGAAGCCTGAGGCAGCTCTGTAGGCTGCTCTAGCAAAGATACATCTGCTAAGACGCAGCTTTGCGGTTGCAAGTGGTATTCTTCTGCCACAGCCTTTGCCCTAAATGGAGCGGACGCAAACTTTGTTGAACACATAGCACATTCTATAAGCATATTGCATGCTGTCTTGAGCACTCTTCTACAGCTGCGACATCTTGAGGACAACCAGAGTCAACACGTCCCAGGGCAGCTGATGTCCACAAGATGAGGACATCCTGGCTAACTCCACCCCACAGCAGCAGGGCACATGTATGTCCTGTCTGGCCCATGCCTCCTTTCCATTTCAATTCCTGGTGACAGCGCTTCAGCAGGCTCCTCTAGGTGCACTACCTCCCTCTGAGGCTCTCAAGGAGGAGTGGTGCAACACTCCCGTGAGCGATTGCTCAAGCCTCTGCCAGCGCACCCTCCATGTCCTCAGCTGCCTCGTCACCAGTCTCTTCACTCGGAAACTCCAGCAGCTTCTTGCCAAAGTTGGTGTTGGTGCAGACGCCAGACACACACGAGTACGAGCTCTGGCACACAAACCCACAAGACCCTGCAAACAAAACGGAATTACTCAAGCCCATGCTTGCCAACTTCACCATAAGACAACAACAAGGCAGATGCACACCCCACAGCGTCCTGAAAAGGCACTCTCTGCAAAGCAATCAATTGCATCCTGCGCTGTCTATAGACGGAACAGACGGGGACAACTGCATTGATATGGAGCAGTGGGAGGCTCACCGCAGTTGTTGTTATCACTGAGGGTGTTGGTGCAGATGGGGTTGAAGATGGTCCCACACTTGGTGGTTCCCCCAGTGCACTGGAAGATGCAGGTTCCCTGACTGCAGATAGTGATTGCTGAGGGATCTGTTGGGCACACTGTCCCACACGAGCCGCTGCAACAGCACACAGCCATATGTCAGCACTTGAGCTTGCGCAACCTGCTGCACCAGCACTGCGATATCAAAACTCACCAGAGGTGGAGGTCACTGGCACATCAGTAGCCCTGCTCTCAGAGACTATCCATAAGCCTTCATCAGGATGATTGAGTTACCCTCATAGTTGGCTGGCTGATCCTTGATCAGATCAACTTGATGCCACGGTGCATGTCCCCAAGTTCACTTTGCTCTTATCATGAAGCCTGTACCCTGACATGAGCAACAGTCTGCAGCAACAATGTTTCAGGCTGTCTGACTGTGCAGCATGTATCCCTGCTAGGGCTCACCAGTTGAGGATATCTCCATTCAGGTTGGCGCAGTCAGAGTCTCCCTGATCTGTGGCGCCACACTGGGTCGGGTACAGCTGCGAGCACTGAATGCCGCACGTGCCATTCGAGCACAGACGTGTGCCCCTGCAGCAGCACATTTTCTCAACCTCTGCCTGTTGTATGCAAGAGCAACCAACGTGCATGCCACTGCTCAGGCACGATGCCAGACACGCATTTGTCAACCTCAGGGAGGTTGTCAGGATCTAGCACGCGAGTCTGACTCCTCAGCTCACAAAGTTATTGACCTACCCAAAGGAAGCCCAGTCATGTCAACTGGATGCAGTCACTTGTCAGTCTGGAAAGGGGTGCTTCATTCACAGAGAAGGAATCCCTCGCATGCAGAGCTACACCTGTTGTTTATATCGGAGGGGCAAGTGGTGTTGCAGGTGCCGCAGAAATTGGGGTTGCTGTTCAGGTTCACGCAGAACAAGCCGCTGTTTGTTTGACAGGTGGTCGGTGCCGACGGGTCGCAACTTACTGTGCACTGCCCTGCGGCATCAAGCACACAACATCTGGCAGGTCTGATTACAGTGGGGTGCATCATGCATAGGCACTGTGTCGTCAGCGCGGCGCCAACTGCATGTTATGGCTGATCACTGATGTACTGGAGCACTTGTGGCATAGCCTCAATTGCAGAAAGCCCTGTGCTGATGTCTGGGTCAGCCTGTGCCCGCTCTGCTGCTGCAGGATGCATGTGCAGAGTTGCAGTGCCCTATGTCTCAGAGCACGCAGTGAAGGTCAGTGGAAATGCTTTTGGCTCACAACATCACAGAGTGCTAACCTCTTGCCACGCCAGAGGGGAGATTGCTAAGGCCAGTGATCAAGGCCTTGCCTCTATATGCAAAGCAACTAAGAGGCAGATGATAGGGGCATACCTCCTGTGCAGACGCCTGTCTGCGTGCCTGGGATGGTGTTGCAGAGGAAATTGCAGACCCCGCAATTGTTTTGGTCGGTGTTTAGGTCCACGCAGACGCCATTGCAGCACGTCTGGCCGTCAGCGCAGACATTGCCGCACGCCCCGCAGCTGCAGGCATGAACGCATGTGACAGCATGTGCCAATATACACCTCTGTGCATAAGTTGCACGAGGCCCCACTCGCAATCACAAGGCAGACCAACGCCACTTTGCGGTCCCACAGGACATTCTGTAGCCCGTGTCTGCCCATCCTGAGTTGAGAGCTCAGGCTTGAAGATTATGTAAACCAGGCCGTACTCTTAGACTCAGACAGGCAACCAAACCCGGCATGAATTCCAACAGCACGACGCCCATTTGATGCAGGCACAACCAAGTTGATTTCGGAGCTGTTGGGGAGTGAGGCCTCACTTGTTGAAGTCGCTCCCTGTGTTGGTTTCGCAGCCGCTGGTCATGTCCCTTGGTCTACATGTGTCAAAGGAGTTGCTGCAGAAGCAGGTGTTATTGGTCTGGCACGTCCCGTGCAGATTACATGGTTCTGCATGACCACACGCTCTCATGTCTCCTTCTAGATGTCTCATACAGCCTGGAACATTCAGTCTTCACTCCCTCACATCTGCAACAAGCTGCAGGTTGCAGTCCCAGGGCAGACAATGGAGGGCCACGTATTCACTGTATGCCCCATACTACACCTTATTGAGGCCTGATCTGGCTGTGCCTGCGCGTCTTGGCTTGTCATCACGCAAGGGTCTGCCAGAGTTCTGGCAACAGCTGCTGAAATGTCTGCTGCCTCAGCTAGTCTGGTAGTGTACCTGCAGTGGCTGTGGAGCAGAAGTGGTCGTAGAGGATGCAGCCGTAGCCATACTTCTGCTGAGGGTAGGAGGGCGCCAAGAAGTCGCCGTTCTTGACCAACTGAGCTGCTATCAGAGGGACGACCGCCAGGTACTTGACCTGCACATCTCAGATCCTCTGCTCAAGCCATGCTCCACAGTGTCCATGGCACCACTGATGCTCACAGTGCCTGGCAAGAGCACCAAATATCTTCCAGGCTGTGCTGCAGTACGTAGTCCCGGTGACCTCCATGAGTCTGCAGCACCCTGGGAACCAGGATACATCGGTGCGCATGATCACTGCACAAAGCCTCTCTCAGTCTGCAATACACGTCTGCTTGCAGATGAGGGGTCGAGGGCTCACTGTGTACTGCGATCTGTCCGAAGCAGGGAAGTGGCAGACTGCGACCTTGGGGTTCAGAGGCCCCAGCTGCCCAACCTGGGCCACGGCTGCGGTGATGGCCGTGTCTGAATACACATTCCCGTCCAGCCCTATTGCAATGCCATCCGCTCCCGGGTCTGTCTGAATGGCCGGCTGCGCAGCCAATCTTCTGCGCCTCCTCTGCCTAGGCGTCTCGCTTACGCTGCTCTGCAAGGCATGAGGAACACCTGTAAGGTGTCCAGACCAGCTATTACCATGACTGCAGACTGGCCCTGACGCCCGCTGCAGCAGCGTCTGCTGGTTTTGGCATGCCAGCGCCCATACATCCTCTCTGTAAGAGCTCCTTCTGTACTGCTTTGCGCCAGTAACTCCTCATCCTGCTTTGCAGCGTCATGCCAGCTTGCATGATGCGCATGGAAAGACATTTGAGGCAGAGTACGCATCAAGCGCGATGCAATCTATGCTGCATGATGTGGAAGAGGATGACTGAGCTACTAGCATGCCTAGGAGCAGGCAAGTGCCGGCTGCTGTCCACAGCTTACAGAATTGTTCTGGCAGGTGGTCACGATAGCGCATGTTGCAGAGCAGTACCAGGACATCTGGGTGTAAAGCGTGGCATGCGCTGCAAAGGGCCGCCAACAGCACAGCTATGGAGTGCCACCTCATGAGGACCACCTCAAGCGAGACCACCTGCATACCCTCACAACTAGTGAGGCTCAGTCTCCTTACTGACATGTTTGTGAAGAAGCCGTTTCCCCGTCGACCATTGTTGTGTTACGGTAGAGCGCTCAGATATACACACATATAAGTATGCGCACCTCAAGCGAACGTCACAATGCAGTTCTGCTTTGCAGCCCACAAGTAAGCTGCAGGCCTGCTCTGACCCCAGGCCAGCCTGACCCGTGGTGAGTCAAGAGCCTGCGAACGGTTTAAACATGTATGTTACCAGGTGCATTGCACAGCGTCCTTGTGAGACATGGATACCCATTCACCGGCATATGGTCACAGGGTACCGATACCCTCACTGCCCACAGACCTGAACAACTTACGGAAGCCTCCTCAGTCCAGCTCACACCTCTCTATCAAGGCTTTTGGTGGTGCTGCCGAGCTCAGGCGGCCCTCAATATTTCGCCCTTGCAGAGCTGCAGTAAGGTAAAGCAGGGTGTTTTACGTCTCACTTCCAAGCAAGAGGGCCACCACCTATTGTCAACTCAAGCACATAATGAAGTCGGCAGAATCGTCCAATGTTCTTGTACACATCAAGAACGCAGGTAATCGGATTCTGCCAGAAGTTCCGTAGCTGTCAATGCTGGAATTGAGTTTGCAGGAGAGAACACCGTCGGACCGTCATCTCTCGATGAGGGGCATTGTAACCATTGTGCGATCATCCAGTCTGCCTGCTCTCCTCTGCACAGTGTCTTCGTGGTTATTTGCTGAACATGCACGCAGCTTTGGGTACCGTTCTGATTGTAGTGCCATGGCAACTCTGCAGTATTGCCAGTAGTTTACATCTACAGCTGCCCAGTACGATTTGAGGTGACGATGAGTCTCATCAACATTCCACTATTGATGCTTGGATGATTAGGATACACCGCTGCTAATCAGCGCCTTACTGCATGTAGAAAGGAGATGCGCCCCTGCACCTCTCATGATCCTATTATTTCACTTGCACCCTACTGAGGCACAAACTTGTGCTCATCGCCTACTTGGGCGCACACAGGAATTTCATGGTCGCACATATATGTTGCCAGCTTGTCAACACGTCACCTGTGTTGACAGCACAGGCATAGACTTGTAATACACAGCACGCCCCCACACACAAGCCGGCTGCTAGTGCGATTGAGCTAGCTGTGTCTGGCATGCTGAGCAAGTGCATGTGTTTCCTGGCGCTGAGACCGCAGTGCAGTAATTCATGGCTCGCGCGCACGACGCAGGCGCTTCTGAACACATGTAGATCTTGCGGCCCTTCAGAGTCTGATTGCATCCTCACAAAGCTTCGCCTGCTCCCGGGCATGCACCTGCAGACGAATGCAGATAATGGCGCTGCCTACTCCCTGATATTGGCCTGTCCGTCACCTATACATGATTGCACAGAGGAAGGATTGTGCAAGAAGAGCATCTTCCCGCACAAACGAACAGGCTCTGGCAGACAGACTGAGCGCCTTCCAGGACAGCGCTTCACCTTGCCAAAGCCGGTGGCGGTGGATGCGCAGGGCGGCCGCCCCACGTAGGGCATCTGGTGCTCAGGGATTCGCCCCTCCTCCAGCATGCACGTCTTCATCCGGGGCGCCACGTGGAAGTAGGCCCCCATGTTCATGGGCTCCTCCTGAGCCCTGCGCACACCCGCTCACACAACCTCAGACCACAAGCCAGAGTACACACTGCTTGAAGCGCCAAGCGCTATGCCAGACGATTGATCCACCCATTTGGCTGACCAGGTGGCTCACGCCTTCAGGCAGATTCGCAACACATCAAGGCCCCTTCCCAATCAAGTGAGCTGCAATGCGTAAAGAGGCGGTGACCACCACAGGTCAGCAAGACTGCTGCAATGCGTGAAGAGGCGGTGACCACCGCTGGAGAGCAAGACTGCTACTGCCATTACATACAGACCAGGGCTAGCAGCAGCATGGTCTATCAAAGCCCCATGATGTGCCTACTGTGACATCTTGAAGAGTATGTTCTGCAATGTGTATGCTGGCCGGACATCCCCAACAGAAGTCCGGAAGCGGCAGCCGGGGCAAGAGGGCGCACCACATGATCTCGGCATTGGGGTAGCGGCGCAGCTCTCTGCAGACCAGGTCAAAGGGGAAGGGCGCCAGCTGCTCCACCCGGATCAGGGCCACCTCACTCTCCTTGCCCTGCTTCTCCCGCTCCGCCTTGAGCTCATAGTACACCTGCAGGCGCTAAAATCCTCAGAAGAGCAGTCCTGTCATAGCCCAGTCTCAACACGGGGCCCAGGGGCATGACATAGGTCTGTAGTGAATTCATAGGCTTTCCCAGTCATATGCCGCGCACTGCATGGCCCCATTGTGTACACTAAGGCGTAAGAGGGCCAATTCTGCCAGCCTGCTGCCAGACTGCAGCTTCTCTCAGCCTGAATTTGCAAATTGCATCCCTGGCTGCCATTGCTGGGATTGAGGCTGTTGTCAACAAGAGAGGTGCGCCAGAAAATTGTGGGTGCACCTTGCCGCTGCAGAAGACGGCACGCTTGACCTCGGGGACCTCTGGCGGGTGCGGGGAGCGGTCCTTGGCGCTCTCGTCCATGATCAGCCGCTTGAACCGCACGCCCTGAATGCCCTGCCGCAAGCACGCAATGTCCCTCAGAACAGAGCTTTTGTCATCATCCCCGTTGCTAGTGCCAGCATAGCAGCTGCCTCAGCTTTGCAAATATACTACATGGTTCTCTCTGAGTCTTCATTGCTAAGCACAGAGACACACATGCCTCCTGGCATTGTATAGCTAGCGCTAGAGACCCTCTGTGCATTACACTATCAGGCGGACCTTGTCGTCTGGGATGTCATCGAACTCCCAGAGGCCAGACTTGGCCTGCGGGTGGCGCAGCAAGTTCTTGGGCGCCATGACGATGAGCGGCTTCCGGAACTGGCGGTGGATCTGGCGCCGCAGCAGGTGGAAGTAGTTGGCTGGGGTCGTGACGTTGGCAATCTGCATGGCACATAATGCGTCTCCTCACCACCACAATCCTATTCCTCCAACAATGACCTCTGCTGCCTGCTGCATGAGGTCCTACGTTTCCAATGAGCTATGCACACTCAAGAAGGAGGAATGATTTTCCCTCTACTTGCACACATGCTCTATCGTCTTGACCACTTACACACCATCTCCTCAAGGTGCCACATCTCCTGAGGGGTATATCTGTCCTTTCGCAAGGACAGACAGGCCTGTGAAGAAATGTGAGCTCCTTGAGCCTGCTGCTGTGATGACGCTGTGAGTACGGTAGGTTAACGATACAATGCCGGGATGGCTTGCCTGGCAGTTAAGCTTCTGAAGGTGGCCGCCCAGGTGGCCGCCTGAGAACCACTTGGACTCGTCCACCATGGGCATCTCGTAGGGGTTCTCGTCAATCATCTGCAGGTAGCGCTCCAGCCGCGCACTACTGTGCTCGGGCCCCTGCAAGCAGCGATCATGGCTGTCGACTCGAGTCCATACAGCCAGCGCTGGGTGTAGCAATCGCAATTGCCACAACTGCTGCACAAATCCTAAACTGGGCCCATCCAGCCTTTCGAGTCAGTTGCAGACTGGCGCCACAAGTGCTGCTGTGTATTGAGCCCAGCAACAGAAAGACATGCGGTCCGCACATCACTTCAGCCTCAAAGCACTGAACCTGGTAGGACCTGATCACAGCTCAAGCAATCACCGAGCGCCCCACACAGTGCAGCACAGTACAGGTGGCAGAGAGGTGACATGGCAGTCACCTGGCCGTCATAGCCGTGGGGCAGCAGCACCACGAGGCCGTTCTGGCGCAGCCACTTGGTCTCCCCGCTCATCAGGAACTGGTCAAAGATGGTTTGCGCGCCATTGGCAAAGTCGCCGAACTGCGCCTCCCACAGGACCAGCGAGTTGGGGTTCTCCAGCGCATACCCCAGCTCAAATCCTGCTCGCAGCATGATGTGTTTGGCAAGAATACATCTTGAACATCAGCCCATTGCATGCAGCGCACAAATGAGCAGCTGTCTGCATTGACACGGCATTGCAGCCAACAGGTAGTATGCTTGTCAACCTTGTCACATACACAATTCAGGACTTGCCCTCTCAGGATTCACACCGTAATAACTGAAAGGCCCTTCGTGGAAGATGGAAGAGACCCAAGACGAGCTGCTCACCTAGGATGCCAAACTCAGATAGGGAGCTGTTGGAGACCGTGAACTGGCCGGGCTTCTGGCCGGAGAAGACATGGCCAAGAGGGGTGTAGCTCTCTGCAGTCTGCTGGTCGTGCACCACAGCGTGCCTGTGGCTGAAGGTGCCGCGCTCGCAGTCCTGCCCACTCAGGCGCACATGGTTCCCTGCAAGGTGATGGACAGCCTATGATATAGATGGCCACATTGCATGCGTCATGCCCTAGCACTCACAATGCCCCCGCAGGGTGCCTTGACTTGGGCGCAGAAGTTCTGGCAGGTAAAGGATAACCCCAGAAGCCAAGCATGTGGCTGTATCCTCCAATTGCATGCCGTCCGTTTCCCGCCTCGACGCCTGATCTTTGAAAATCGCAGGCACAAAAACAGACAGTAATGCAGAGGCGCCAAGGATCACCTTCGCTGAGCAGGGTGCCGAAAGCCAGGGCCTCAGCCATGCCCCAGTCTATGCCCTCGCCACTCTCAACCATCTGCCGCCTCTGGTCGTACACACGCTTGACACCCTTGTGCAGGTGGAATCCCTCCGGCATCTTCGTGATGGCATAGCCCACCTGCAAGTGCACAAGGCTCATTGGAGTACTTTCATCGCCCTGACATCCTGGCTGCAGATGTCATTGCCCGGTCAATTAGATCCCAGCACAGGCAAAGCTTGCACTCCCTAGGTGAAGATATGTTCAGATCTGGGTGGAGAGGAGCGCATCTGCAGGCATCCACAACACAATGAAGGCTTTGGCACCAACTACAGCAGAGGAAGCATGAAGCATGGACATGTCAATGCAGCTGCCAAAGAGCATCTGTCATGACAGGCGCTCGACATCTGTCAGGTACTTACCTCCTTCAAGAAGTTCTGTGGCACGCCAGTGTTCCTGATCCGGGACAGCTGACTGGGCGAGTTGTAGCCAGACCAGTAGGATGAAAGCCAGTCACGCGCCTGCATACATTGATCTGACTTGCTACATCTACATCCTTGCTTCATGTGATCACAGGCACCAGAAAATCTCGCATTGCTCACAGGGAGGGCTGGCTGGTGATGAGAGTGGCCAAAGGCCAGCTTTGCCTTGCTTGCTCACAATGCTATAAGCCAGTCCAGACCTCATAGGCTTGTACTGTAATTCTGAAGGCCACACCTCTGGCTTGTAGTCGCGCGCGGCCTCAAACTCCTTGCTCATCACGCTGCTCACATGCTCCTGCATGCGCTTGAGGTCGTCCTCCTTCACTACCTTCTCCGCCAGCAGCTGCTTCTGATACTTCTTGTGCACGTTCTCCGTCGCCTTGATTTTCTGCGATTTACACGGAGGCCTCAGGCTTGCTTTGGGGTCGAGCTCGTTGTCTGCCTGCGGGCCCTTCCACTGGTATGCACTGAACACTCGCTACCACCTGAAACGCTTGAATGTTGCCATGCCCCTTGTCCTTTTTGTATGAGCAGAATCCTGCTCTATGGTAGATCTTCCGTGTTGCGACCACAGGCATGGCTTGATTCCCTCATTGGTGCTGCAGAGCAACAATCTCAGCACAGGCATGAGGCGCACCTGGTACATGAGGGGCTGCGTGAAACTGGGCTCGTCGATCTCGTTGTGGCCATAGCGCCGGTAGCAGACAATGTCGATGATGACATCGCTGTGCCAGCGCTGGCGCCACTCAGCCGCCAGCTCGTGCGCGCGCGTCACCGCCTCCACGTCATCACCGTTCACGTGCAGAATAGGTGCATTCAGCGCCTTGGCCACGTCAGTGCAGTATGGCGAGGAGCGGCTCTTCCGAGGATCTGTCGTGAAGGCCACCTGCACCATGTGGATATGCCAGTCACGACGATGCCAAAGTGCTGATGGTATCCCACAGGACACAGAGAGACAGCCTGGCAGTATGCAGAAGGTCACAGCCCCTGCTCGGTGGGCAGTGAGAACGCAATCATGATGGTCTGTGCGGCTGGAATGGTGAAATGACATGGAGGCGCTCAAAGTGTGAGACAAGGCACCTGCCATTACAGACATCTGCAGCATACATGGCAGAATAGGTCCAACATCCAGGAGCTGACCTGGTTGTTGACCACGATGTGGATGACCCCGCCGACGGTGTAGTCCTGCAGCGCACTCATGTCCAGCGTCTCGTACACGACGCCCTGCCCGCTGAAGCTGCCGTCGCCGTGCAGCAGGATGCCCATGTTGCGCGTGCGGTCGTGGTCGTCGCTGTAGTACTGCTTGGCACGCACCTTGCCCACCAGCACCGGGTCTACAGCCTGCACATGTCAGCATTTGGTGAGTCTCACATGCCAAAAGCAGGTGAGCAAGAGGCTCCGTCAGGCAGGTACAGGGGACAAGACATGCATCCCAACAAGAGCAGGCGTCGTCAGAATTGTGGTACTGAGATAACCTCTGAGAGAACACCTCTGAAGATAAGGCGCAGACAAGTGCATCCTGGCTGGAGACAGTGGCTCTCCATGGTCGTTGCCAGAGGGTGTACCAGTGTGGCTTCGCATGCTCTCACATGAGTTTCAGCAGGTTTTGAGGAGGCGCATATCAGGAGGGGCTCCCACCTCAAGGTGAGACGGGTTGGCCAGCAGAGAAAGGTGGACGCGCTTCCCGGATGCAGTGGGGCGGTCGTAGGATGTCCCCAGGTGGTATTTGACATCCCCAGTCCCAAAGTACTCCTTGGAATCGCTGTCTGGACCAGCACCGGCAAACTCGCTGAAGATCTGGCGCAGCGGCTTGCGCACCACATTTGCCAGCACGTTCAGCCTGCCTGCAGATGCATACAGCCGGGTCATTACCATATATATTCTCTGCCACCAGGTGTGTGAAAGTCACTGGATGAAAGGGAACACAAAGAGCAGATCGCCACCCCTCTGGGTTTGCTCTTGCAGTACAAGGGACCGCATGCGCCTTTACCCTAAAAACCTCATGGCGAAATGTGTCATGCAGTGTCAGGGGGCTTATCATGAAAGGCACCTTCAGCAGCAGGTGTATGGTGCTTCATTCTCATTCAAAGTACACATGAGGGCTGTCCTGCACAGCGCACATATCTGGGAAGAGGGTTACCTCTGTGGGGCATGCCCATGACGATGGAGTCCACGCCCATGTCAGTGCTCCTGTCGATGAGCGCCTTCATGCCCGGGATGAGCGTCTCGCAGCCCTCCAGGCCAAAGCGCTTGGCGGCCGCAAACTTGTTGGCCAGGAAGCTCTCGAACATCTCGCTCCAGGCCAGGCGATCCAGGATGTGTATCTTGCGGTCAGGCGTGTATGAGAACTGCATCGCACAAGGGAAAGTGTGTGTCATCCCCAGTCGATGTGCCCATGCCGCAACCTTAATGCTTGCAGACCATGCAAGACCATGGTATGGAGCCCAGCCGTAATGAATTGCAAAGCATTGGAAGGCGCATAGTAGTGGATACATCAATTGAGCAGTCAGTCACCAAGCATGCGCTGGAGAAAGATGGCGCCCGGATAGGTAGAAATGACAAGGATGGCTAATCCGACATTACTCCAATTACAATGAAGTACAGGATGCCCTCACCTCCTCAGGAGTCTCAATGCGCTCCCTTAGCCAGTTGCATCGCTCCCTGTCGGGTATGTGCATGTACTGCAGACACATGGCAGTACTCAGCCCTTGCAATATCGACATCTGCTCATCCGTAAAAGAGATAGGCAGGAAGCAGGCGACTTCCACATGCACAGCAGGCTTTACTGGGCTTACCTCATAGCCGATCTTTCCGCAGTAGGACTCCCTCAGTCTCTGAAGCACCTCCCGCAGAGTCCTGATGGGCCGCTCCTCGCTCAAGAAGCCCTTCATGTTCCACGTCCCCAGAAAGAATCTGCAGATACAGGGACAGTGCTGAGAGGAGCGAAGTTGCTCTTTTCAGAGCTCTGCTGTCAAGGCTCAGGGCGAGAGAGGGGCTGCAGGATGTCATTATCAGAGCTGTGAGAGGCGGCAGCGCTCACTCTCTGTCAAGGTCCTTGTCTGAGAAGCCTTGCTCTTTTCAGAGCTCTGCTGTCAAGGCTCAGGGCGAGAGAGGGGCTGCAGGATGTCATTATCAGAGCTGTGAGAGGCGGCAGCGCTCACTCTCTGTCAAGGTCCTTGTCTGAGAAGCCGTAGAGGGCCGGGTCCAGCTCAATGGGCATGGGGCGCTTGTCCAGCCCCAGTGGGTCCAGGTCGGCCATGAAATGGCCATTCACCTGTCGTATCATAGGCAGATCTGTCTCTGAGTGTAGCAAACACAAGGTGGTAATCTCTTGCTCTGAGTAAAACAGCAGCCTATAACCTACCTCCTGGACCCTGAGGTATGGTCCTCCCATACAATGACTGGGTTGCAGGGAGGCAACGTACCATGCACGATCAGGAGGGTAGCTATGTACTCTAGTCAAGTCAGTCATGCACGCTCAGTACGGTGCTGGTTGGCATGCTGAGGAGGGCGAGAGCCTGCCTGGTATGCGCGGACCATGAGGAGGAGGCGCTGGCTCTCCTGAATGCTCTGGTTTGAGACAGCCGCTGCAGACAGGGGAGAAACCTGGCTCCCCTGCTCGTACGCATGGTAGGCCTCGGCCACAGCCTCTGGCGCTACCCCTTGCTCTGCATAGGCACACATATGCTGAGTCATGAATAAAGGGTGCTCTGATGAGGCCCTCAGAGAAAGCGTGAGGTATGATAAGTGGTGCCTTAAGATCATCAGGGAGATCTTCGGCATCATACCCAAGCTGCTGAAAAAGCTGGCCCATGTCTTATCAACACTGCTGGGGTCCGCTCGGTACCGTTCCTCCAATTCCTCCAAGTACGTGCTTGAGGTGCCATCAAGAAAGCTGCGCGCGCGTTGATACTCTCAATGTATCCTGATCGACGCAGTCATACAGACCTCGCAGATCAACTAGAAGGAAGCCGATCTATATACATAGTCTAGGTTTGCACCATCACGGAACCGCGATCGCACCTGTCCTTGAGCTTGGGGATAGGAACAGCTTTGGGCTCTGGAGGAACAAATGCGGCTGATGTGGTGTGAATAGCTCGCTCTGCTGTTGTAAGACACAGTGATGCATACCGAAGTCGCCCAGCAACCTGGGTTGCCAGGCGGCGGTATGCACCGCACAACGCCATTGCGGTCACCTTTCTCAAAGTCTCAGCTTCGCTTGGGCATCCCGCTGAAGAAGTTATACATCCAATGACATGAAGCTCTGTACTAAAAAGGTTAAAAGTGCACTTATTACTACAGGCGCCAGTCTAGAGCGGCGGAGCTGTTGCATGTGTTCAAATTTTGCAAGTTTCTGCAGGTGCCCTCCAAACTTGCGATATGTTTTGCATAGGACATCCTGACGACAGTGTGGTAAACTTCTGAAGGTTCTTCAATCAGTACTTTACTGCTGATGATAGGAGTGTGACCGAGATACCCAACATGTTCTGGCATAGACTCTGGTCAGGCAAATCACCTTCTTGCACTACATCGGGCTCCAATGCAGACGAACTTGATGCAATGGAGCTTGGTGGCGACAATGACTGCTCAGCCTGCCAGCAACATCGGCCCAGCACGGGAGGAGGACTGGAAGGTGTGTATCGCGATGTCCTGGGGGTGTAGCATCCTTCTACCAATACTACCGATGTGGAGATTGAGAAGGCATGCTGTTATCAGACAAACTCACTTCTTACGCCCTCCGCCCAGGGTTGCACGCATATAGCATCGACGTGAAGGCGACAGGCCCATGCCTCAATGGTAGACCTGTGGGCAGGATGCCTGCAGCTCTACAGTCTTCACTCTGTCAACAGACGTCATCACAAGGCCAGGTGAGCTTCTCCAACAGTTTAAGCACCGCAGACACAAACCTGCGACCATCTGCAGATCACCCTCGTGGGGCGGCCACAACAGAGCATACACAGGCTTGCTTCCAAAACAACACATCATGGAATAAGCCTTCAAGCTCAAGTCTTTTCTGCACATGAACTAGCATCTCAATGGCATTGTATTCATCCAGTATTGTGTATGACCTGTGAGTGCCGACAGTGTAGAAGTGCAAGCGCCTCTCTGAACAGGCAACGACCTTGGCATGTCAGGGCAGTGCATGGCAAGCCTGCTGATGGCAAGGTGTGCCTGCAGAGAGCACGCCTGCATGAGAAGGAGACCAGCCGGCCCCCCCACCACCCAGAGGCCTGCTCGCCAGAGAGTTCGGTCAGCAGTGGAGACAGCATATATTTTGCAGCCGAGGAGGTAGGACTCGACAGGCTGGGCAGTTGTGCCTGTCGCTTGGCTTTTCTGGTCAGAGCAGGGGCTGCACTTGCTTTGACGCTGGCAATTTTTAAACAGAACATGCTATCCTAAGCCAGCATGTTGCGTTCCATCGCTTGGAGCGATGCGGTCGGAGAGCGCTGTCAGCACGAGAAGTCTGCGCAGACGTCAGCTTCTCCGCCCGAAGAACCGGCCACACTTGCCTGATGGACACATGCGGTTTCTTACTGGCACTCACTTCATGCTCACTTTACTGGGGGTGCTTGTAACCTTGGCATGTCAGGGCAGTGCATGTCAGGCCTGCTGATGGCAAGGTGTGCCTGCAGAGAGCATGCCCGCACGAGGATGACAACCACAGGCAGGACGGCCTTCCAGAGTCCGAGCAGGAAGCAGTGGCAAGGAGGGGCCTCGGCGACAGCTCCCGCCTCCCGCTTCAGCAGGTGATATTCGGGCACTTACTAGTGGCAACCTCTGAGTGCCGACAGCGCAGCAGTGCAAGCTACCGCGGGCGAGCAGCACGGCTATCCCGGGTATCAGGAAGGCAAAAGCAGGTGATCAGGAATTGGCCCAGAAGCAGCAGCGGTTGTGAGTATGTTTGACCAGCCAACGACAAGGTGCCAATAGTGGTTTCCTGAAGACTTTGCTCAGTGTAGCTCTTCTGCTGATAGAGCATCAAAGAGCCGCGGGCGCTGACAGGCAGTGCATATCTACGAGTCTGCTGTGTCTAGCCACCAAACCCTTTTGCCAATGTGCTTTCTCTCTACACAGTACGATCTGGGCAGCATCATACGGGGCAATACGCGTCTTTCAGTGAGCTGCTTGATGGACACATGCGGTTTCTTACTGGCGCTCACTTCATGCTCACTTTACTGGGGGTGCTTGTAACCTTGGCATGTCAGGGCAGTGCATGTCAGGCCTGCTGATGGCAAGGTGTGCCTGCAGAGAGCATGCCCGCACGAGGATGACAACCACATGCAGGACGGCCCCCTGGAGGCATACTGGCGATGGCGAGGTGACCCAACGAATGGCTCCAGAGATGGCTTACGCTTCCCGGCTGAGCAGGTAGGATGCAGGCCTCCAACTGCCTTCTTAGCAAACACCTGTGAGCGTTGACTCAATAGCACTGCAAGCTCCTGCATGAGCAGGCAATGACTTCGGCATTTGTTGCAAGTTCATGTCAGGCCTGCTCATTGCAATTTAAATTTGTTTGCTGGGCAGGCTAGGCCCGTCTCATCAGTAGATGTGCCTGTAGGAGCTTGCACCCATGCCCCAGCAGCCGCACATGGAGGACCTTGCACCATTGTGCCCATCTTATGAGATGGACTTCCTGTCCAGAGAGTTCGGCAAAACTTATCCAGATATGGAGCTACTGTGAGGGGATCCCCTGAGTTCCGGCGCCAGGTAAGAAAACTTGCCTGCCTGTCTACTATACAGGGCGGGTAGTTCTGGACAATGCATGCTGCCTTTAGTCATGCATGCTATTGCGCGCCAGTCTTGATAAATAGGGGTACCAAGCCAAGGGATCTCCACTACTTGCAGATGCGCTATGACCCCCTGTCACTTGGGGAGCGAGTGGAGACAGTAGACGATCAGACTCGTGGTGCGTACAGCCGCCTACAACATGCATGTTGCCTAATCTGAGTGAGCACAAATGTGAAGCGTTCCCAATGGGATAGATCTGTGATCACATGCTTGTTAATGCAGGCGTCTTGGGCAAACTCTCCAAACTCTTCATCTACATCTTTGGCCTAAGATGCTTTGGGTTAAAGAACGCGATGATAGAGACATGCCTCATCATCTGGCTCACCCCCACCACTGTCATCGTCTCCACAGTTCTTGGTCTCACTGTGAGCGCCAAGGTTGCTGGAGCAGTTGGCGGAGCATTGGGTGGCGTTGTGGCTTTGACCGCACTGGTGCAGAGAGTGCGCCTCGCCTACTTGAAGGGCGATGCACATTATTAGGCTTGGTTTTTGATACAATGTGAGAGGGGACTGATCTTCTCTTTGGGGTGTCACCAGCAGTGCTCAGCTTATAAAAATAATGAAAGGACCCCAAAAAGTTGCAGAACAATATACACTGTCGCTGTCACACAGAGAATGTTGCGGCCTGCAGCTGAGCTTATTAGTATTCCATGCTTGCTTCTGTGCTCTGTTCTCTCCGACTGGTGCGGCTGCTGTGAAGCAGTTTCTCTCAGAGCAGTGATGCAGCTCAGCATATCAATACGTGCCAGAGCGAATTATAAGATGAAACCAAGCGTTTCCGCTCCCCTGCAATCTACAAGTGCTCCTGAAGGACTCTCTTTTTGTCTTGCGTCACATAGTCTCTATGGCAGGGTAGGATGCTGTCAAAGTCCCCACTGCTTGAAGATGCCATATAGATCTACAGGTATGCTTTATGACATTTTGCATGCATAGCACTATGCATCATCAAGACGTTTCAGCTGCTAACTAAAGTATTGAATATTCAAATTTAATTTGTCTCCCCTTGATTTATATCTATGGCACATTCCTGCCAAGCTGAGGGGTATGCATTGACACGGTGTCAACCTCTGCTGCGCCTTGGATGAGTACAGAGCATATCTTCAACTCGAGTGCGGACTCCCATTGAGATTGTGTGCTATGCAGCACTTGCAAGCTTTCGCATTGTCCGCCTGACTCTTGCTGACACACTCTGTCTGAGTAGTGACAATCACCACATCACAGTCCTAAAATTGACTCTCGCTGGCGCTGACACTGGCTGAGGTAACAATGAGCGCCTCTCAAAGTCCTGCATCCATGCGGAGAGTGTCATGCATGTGAGACAGTGCTGTCAATGTGCTTCTACTATTGCCTACCTTGCTTGCATTTCCATGCATCTTTGTAGAGCTCTGACCTTGGTCTAGGCTGCACAACGCCAAGCGCATCCACCACTCTGTCCGGCTGTGGCCTCCTCCCTTTCTGCATCTTGGCACTGAACTCTCAGAATCAGCAGTGTAGGATCTTGACACAGCCAAAGCATCCTATAGTCAAATGCGAGAGCCTGCTGTACAGCTTATCACATTGACATGGTCAATGAAACATGACTCTGCAACATTCATAGAACATATGCAAAGGAAGCTGGACAGATAGGTCCAGTAAATGGCCCCAAGCATGAGTCAGCCATCTCGTCGGGCACAGCGAGCATGCTCTGTCAAGCCAAAAGCCTGGACCAAGGCACAGCTCGTATGGTACCTATGAGGCGCCGTCAATCAAGCAGCAGATCATCTAAAAGAGTCTCAGAGTGGAGGCACACATACACAGCAACTTACTGTGACGGAAGGACGGAGGTATATATGATAGGTCCACTTCATGCTCAGGCCATAGGCAGGGGTCCTCAAAGTTTTGAATGGACTTATCAGGTATCATCAGGATCTTTGAGCATTGTATCACATCTTCCAGCATGGCTCTTCCTCCAGGTACATCTGCATCAGCAAGCAATGGCCATCAGCTACTGGTTTAGGTGATGGTCGTTGGTGGGTCTCTTTGCCATCTGCTCTGATGACAATTTGGGGGTGGGGGGAGGGGGGGGGGGGGAGGAGGGGCCCAGGTGAGACAAAACCCCTATCAGTGTGGCGCATCTCAACTTTGTCTAATCCTATACAGTAAGGTGCATTGCAGTTGAGCCAGCCAAAGTGCGGCGAAAGATTGCTATGGGTCAACTACTCTGAACCGGTCCAAGCAAAAACGGGGATTGCTTTGACAGGTTGTGGAAAGCAGCATAGATGCGCACCTTGCACAGCCGCTCGTGTCAGATGGGAGCACAGGGCCTTGTACTTATCCAACAAAATCTGCAACTGCTGGGGGTCTTGGCGCGCTGATTCTGCCTTGATTAGGCTTAGGCATGATACAGCTTCCTTGAGAGCTGCAATAACATCTAGATCCCCTGTCAAAACACATTTCAACTTAGAGGCTTACCACTAGCACCCCTCGGCATCTCACAAGCTGTCTATGGGAAGAGGCAAGCATGCCTGAACATAGAAAGTGCTCTCTCCTTTGATCCAGGAGCCTTCCAGCTGATAAGCCTGATCAAGCAGCCCCAGAACAGGTCATTGAATGTCCTTGAGCGGATATCGTGTGGGAGAGGAGACGGATGAAGCTGCGTGCCTGAGTCCATTAACAAGTGGAGTAAGTTCAAAGATAGGGTCTTCTGCTTGTACATCCAGTAGCTGCGAGTACTGTCGGAAGGATGGACATCACGCTTCTCGACCTCGATCGTGTGACAATCATCGTATGCTGCCCTGGCGCTAAGACCAGTACCGTAGCAGGCCTGCCAGCTTCGCCGAGATTCCTGTGCCCTGCGCTCACAAAGTTGTCTCACTGTACCTGTTATCGATGACTAAACTTCTCGCTACACACTGACAGCCTCCTACGAGGGACATGAGTCTCGGGTTGCCATGGAACATACCGTGTCGGCTTGTCTTGCTTCCCGGTGCAAAGGCCCTTGAGGATCTCGAAGATGACCCTGAAGCACATGCTGCCGTGTCCCCTTGAAGTTCTGTGAGGTCACCTCTCTCGTTGTAAATCTAGCCCCGAAATACTGGCACCTTTGACGCAGTACGGAAGGACAAGCTTCCGGCGGAAGCTACAGGAAGTCAACGTGGAAGATACGCTTCCGACACAGCCGAGGGTCTCACAGCTCGTTTCGGAGGATAACTTCCCCCTGTCTGTGATGACAGCGGGCACAAACAAGTGTCTGCAAGCTACCATAGACTGCTGTCAATCTTCCCTCACTTCCACACTGATTATGGTGTATAGCCGCACCATATATGCATGCACTAGAAGCATGATGAATGATGGGATCATTAGCGGCAGCCGGTCGATATGCAGTCTGCATGGGAAACAAGCAATGTCTATGGTGGGCAGGCATCGCCATGTCCACTCCAGTTGCTGGTGCAGCTGTATGATGGCTGTCAGAGAACTCCATTAAGTCCACCCAAGAGCAAAATGTAGCAATAGGGAGGCCTGTGTGAGGCTGCACATTGACAGAACACGCCAGAGAGGCAAGGATCCCCGAGCAACACAGCACGTGTATCCGCAGCCAGCTTAGAAGCGCCGGTGACTATTCACAAGGTGCTCTGCCCTAAAAGCCCTTCCTTGCTCAGATTGAGATGACCTCAAGACCAGTAGCAGCCTGTGAGGGCCAAGCAGGGCAATTCTCATGCTTTTTGGAGCTGCATCACATGTCAGTGTTATCAGGATCGGCAGCATCTACCCTGCTTTTTCTCATAGGAGTTCTTGTGTGCAGTCAGAAAATATCTTGACGCTTCTGAGGTCCTGAGTATATGGCGCAAAGACAGAGCTGTGGTACAGCTGCAGCGCCTTTATGTTCACAGGGTTGCAGTTTTGCTGTAGGGTAGTATGTGGTCAGATGTCAGCTATCCATTGCAGAGGCCGCTTCCTGTGAGGCACATTGCTATTTGCTGACCGCTGCTTACTCCTTGTGTGTGTGCAGAGCTGTGGAGTACTGACAAGCGCTCTCCTCTGCGCCCCCTAAAAGAGTCAGTCCACCTGGAAGATGGCCTTACCTGCAAGGCATGTGTCCTTGCCTCTTGCTGTGCGCCTATAATCATGCCCTGGTGCATGTACCTCTACAGCAGGTAACCCAAGGTCCATTGATGTGAGACATTCACAATGCTCATCTGGATGGGTACGCATCTCTGCAAGCAGCAGGCCGTGACAGATACCAAGGAAGACCTCATTTTCAAGTGCAGGCATGACAATGAAGAATTTTTTAAATTAAACTTCTTAATTTACAGTAAACTTTGTAGTAAATACACCCGTGACAAAGCGTAATCCACCCACTTGGGCAGCTCTCTCTAAGGATGATTGCGCAGCTCCCTCAGAGTATAAAGACTGATCCAATGACAAGTATGTGGGCTTGCTCATAGCAGAAACTTTCAGCTTCTATGTCCTCGACTTAGACAGCTTGCTGAGCCCCACTGAGAATGATGTGCATGCTAACGTTGACAAGCATTGTCAGCCACTTTGGCTGCCAAAGCACATTCCTACTCCAGACATCAGTCTGCAGGCGACAACAATCTCAGATGCTTACTGCACTCACTTTCGTCCCAATACATAACACCTGCGATGCTGCTCAGCAGGCTGCTCTGGGTGTGTGAAAATTCGTTCCTGAAAAAGCTATCCCTATGACCAGCTCGTAGCATGCTTACACCTCCTAATCATGCTCTTGGCTGTATCATGTGGACTGGTACTGATGTCCTTGCGCACACTGGACAGGAATGCATGCTGGTCTGAAGGTCGCCGCTGGTGGCCGCCCCATCTGGATAGGGACAAGCGCATCCCCAGCCACGACGCCACATCCTGCGCTTATTAGTTCAAATCAAGGCAGGCAAGCGGCAGTCGCAACGGCAAGGCCAAGATTGCACCGTGACGCTGATCCCAAGCACACGCAGCTAACAACGGTGACTGACTGTCAGACACAGGAATGCCAGGCTAGGTCTCCGTTCTTCGATTGACATGAGCAGCGGGTGGTGAGAGGCCAATGCTGCTCACCTCAGAGGTGTGGCTTTCCCTCCCTCTTGTAGAGCCAGAGGCGGTTGCATATGCTGATAAATGTGTAGAAGGATGGGATGGCCGCCTGTGCTGCTCCACAGGCGATGCGCCACACCGGGTTTGACCCGTACACCGCATTGAGCACTGCCAGCGCGGCACTGGCTCCGCTGACAGCAGTTGTGGCCCACAGCGAGATGGCTGTGGACGTGTCCACAGTGCCGCCATTGCCCTCGAGGCATGTGCAGCACATTGCGGACTTGCAGCAGACTGCATTGTCAGCAAAAGTAAACATTTGCTCCTTGGCCAAGAGTGATACAGGTTCAGGGCTTGTCCATTGCCAGCAGAAGCCCTCATGCGAACATAACCTGCCCCATTCTGCCTGGTCTGGGGCACTCATGCAAAGAGCAGCATGCAGGCAGCTGCATGCCGCCTAGGAGCAGATGGGACCGCACAACAATGAAGCACAGAGCTTGTAAGGCATGTGAGCATGCATAGCTGGACAGGCGACGCACTATTGCATGACCAGCAGCAGCTCCTCAGCTTGTCCGCCATCTGCAAAGTGATGTTCCCGATCAGGATTCTGGACTCCGCGTGCCTCGTAAATGACAGGGCTTGATGCAAGCGAGGCATGCAGTATCTATATCGTCCAGAAGACTATCATGCACGTCAGGTACCTCACAGCTGTGGATAGCAGAGGTGCAGGAGCGCACCTTCTGACCCTCAAGGTTTCGGCTGCCGGTGAGAGGAGACACGCCGCCATTCTGCATCACTGTGTCGTCCTTCTGCATCACCATGGCTTGAGGTGCAAAGGGCTGCCCCTGCGCCAGTTGCCCCAGGTTGGTTCTCAGGGTGTTCAGGTCTGTCCGGGCCGCATCCCTGCACAGGACATGCCATCCGTGGGCATCAACCTGCTGCGGTCCCCCAGCAGCTGTAGGACAAGCTTCACCTGGTGGAGCTGGACGGCCAGCACAGGTACTGTCATCACTGATACAACGCCATGGTGCGTGGCAGTTTTTGCGGACGTACCTCTCATCGGTCCTTTCCTTGATGACCTTGTCAGTCTCCCTCTTCACGTCCTCACAGCATCCTTCTTAGCCTGCTCTCTGGCTGCCTCCACTGCAAGCCTCTTCACCTCCTCAGCCTCAGCCTTTGCCTGGGCCGCTCCTGCCCCCCTCTCCTGTACAGGCAGTAGGCAATTCTGTAAGCTGCTGTGGTGCAATAGATGCACAGCATGCTTATTGTGTCAGCCTGCTGTGCAGCCTTCTTCTGCTCTACTGCATGAGTTGCCGCCGACCCAGAGACGCCTGTGACATTGCTCCTTTTACGCTGTCGGCTTGACAGAAGCATATAGCTGTGGCTGAAGCCTTTGTGTTGCGTGCTGGAGAGCTGCGCAACCTGTGCCAAATCTGGCTGTTTTGCCAACACCCTGGCTGCTAGATCCAGCTGCAGCTCAGTGCTGAAGTTTGTGGGTGGCTCTAATGCTTTCGGTGGTAGCGGGACGGCTTCCTGTACTGGCTGTGGCATGCTGGCAGGTGCTGGCTTCGCAGCTTGCACGTTTGCACTTACTGTCTGCATTGGTCCGCTCATGCTGCCAGTATGCGGTGCCCACGCGAGGACCTGAACGGCTCTCGCAACAGCCTCGCAGCCTGGAGGCACAGAATCTGGCTGTACTGCCGCTATACCAGGGCTGATCCTGGTCCTGCAAGCCATCTATACCTCTGGCAGCGCTGACTGGGATGGTTCGGTGTCATTGCCAGATATTGACGGCTGAGGCGTGATCTCTGGAGGTAGTCTGGACGTTGGCTCCATGCCAGGAGCACTGTTACAATGATTTCTGCTGTCATTGCCTGGCTCATATGAGGGGCTGCTCACATCCTCTTGCTGGCCGGCGCATGTATGCTGCCTGTCACTCTGCATTGGTACTGGTGCTGGGGACTTAGGCTATGAGCATTGGCATGCCTCTGCTGCTCATGCCATGGAGCATCCTCGCTGTGGCTCTCTGAGTGCTGGGCATGGCCATCTGTGTTGTCCATGCGCTGAAGCATGCACGTTGCCCTATGATGCAGTGTGTGCCATGTACTGACGTATTTCATGCCTGCAAGTGGAATGCTCCCGACCTGTGTATGCGCAGATGTGACTAGCTATTCTGCTGCAATGTCTGCATGATGCGTGCAAGCCCAAGGCCTCCGTCCTATGTGTCGTAGTGTTGAGTGAGCTGTAGGATGGACAATCTGCGCACCAGCTTCAGGAGGTCGACAATGGTGGGTGGTCTCTTGTCCGGAGGCAGGTTGGCCAGCCGCTCCAAGAACTCCACCACGCCCTGCTGCTTCAGTGCAGCAGCCACGTCTTCTGGAACGCCCTGGTTCTCGGTGGCGGCATCCTGCATCTGCATGGCAGAGCTAGCATTGCAATGCTCCATGTCAAGCAGCTTCGCAAGACCAACAGTCACAAATGCCTTGCCTTGCGGGACTGTGCAACCCTGTGTGACTGTGCAAGGAGGGAAATTTGTCGCATCTATGCACAGTCCTCACCTGGGTAGCAGTTGTGTCGCTCTTTGCAGGTGCTGCAGTGGGTACCTCTGGGCTGGTGGGCCCATTGGCGAGCTCCCGCTTCATCTGAAACAGGCAGCTCTGATAATTCCCAGACTCGTAAACATGTCACCTGAAGCTGTGAGGCAGGCACAGCTGCAGGTGGCACCTGAAGCTGCTCGTACCATCCTGAGACGATGCCCAGGACACACTTCATAGGCTGCAGGGGACTGGCTTGATGGGTGACGCCAAAGCATAGATCCTGGTTATCATTAGCCACAGGCTTCCGCCCTGGGAAGCCCTAGGGAGAAGGATGAGCGGCGAACCTTGCCGCAGGCGCCCTTCACACCTGTGAGCAGCGAGGAGGCACGCCTGTGCTTGCCTTTGGGGAGTGTTCCGTCAACGGCATGTCCCTGCAAGACATCATCCAGGCTTCGTTACTCTGCAAAGGCATAAAATGTGAGCAGATACCTGACCATTCAACACCTTCAGTATGCGCCAATCATACAATCCCATATTGTCTGCAGGTGCCAGCAGCAAGCACCTTGGGACTCATTGCCTACAATAATACTCCAATGGTGCTTGTTCTTAACGTTCTGACGCTGCAGAACTCGGAGGGCTTTCTTGACTCCTCTTTCCACCCACTGACAGGCCAGCAGCTGCAGCAATTTTCACAAAGTAGACATGCTGTGGCTTAAGGCAGCGATGGTCACACTACCGCACTTTTCTGCGATCTCCGAGCCTCTTAACACCGTTGACACAGAAGTAAGGCTGCAAATGGCGTAGGCTGTTTCTGTCAGGTTCGTACTCCAAATGACGGTCCGACGGTGTTCCTGCAAACATTGTTTAGGCGCCTTGAGATGGGTCATAGGTAGCTCATCTACTCCAAAGTGAGACGGAGAACACCCTGCTTTGCCTTGCCACAGCTCTGCAACAGCAAACTATGAAGGCCGCTTGAGCCCGACAGCAAGTCTACTCAAATCCCACTACACAAGTCTGTGTGCTGATCCGAGCGATGACACTTCTTGCAGAAAAGCAGAGATGTGCATTCTGCTGGATAGATGCTGAGGAGAATTTCCGTATCATTGCTTGGAGCCATAGCCAGCTAATGTTCAGATCAGATCAGATCAGGTTACATCTCTTCCAGCCACACCAGGCTGATCAGATGTTCGACCCTGAGATCTTATGCAAGCAAGCATTGATGAATTTGGCAACACCGATCAAGTCATCTTGCCACATGAATTCCTGCATCGTCTCTGGCCCCTCAAACAGATGAGTCCATTTCTGCCTGAAGCACAATAGCTCTGGACACTCAAAGAAAAGATGCCTCTCATCAGCCAATGTACCTACCCCACAAAGTTGGCAAACCCTGTCAAGCCTTGGAACCTCAGGCCTAAGCCATGACCCCTCATCTCTTGGGAGACGATGACAACCCATACGGAATCAAAGGAGGCGCTTCATACACATAGCAGAGACTGGAATATCCAGCAAAGAGTGAGCATGTCTATGTGGAGGCCTTGCAAACTATCTGGCATACGTGCAGCACCTGAAGCTTTTACTAGTAGTACTAGGGCAAGTCCTTGGGCAAATATCAAGGTCCTCCCAAACGGAATCACACTGTTGTATGATGTGCTGCCGCAAAGCCGGGACGTCAATGACCTCCATGTCGTCACATCGAATACTGAGCTCATCCCCGGTAGCATGGACTGCCTTGTACATGGCCCATGCCCCATTGCGCTTTGAAGCCACTACAGCAGCCCTATAACAATCCAGTGCAATGCACCAGTGCCTGGAGGCTTGCCAGCTAATGTATTCCAGAACTTGGCAGCGCGTAAGAGCCAGACATTCAGCGCAACTTGAAGCAATACAAGGGGCAGTATGACTGCCGGCATCATCACACTACCAATGATGGCATTATTACATTGCATTGCCAACCTATACACACTGCCAAGCTGCTCACAAGGGTGACAGCGATGTCACCGCTCCCTGCATGCTCTTAGGGCCTGACAGAAAGTTCAAAGCTGCTGTCAAGGAAGGATGTGTGCGCTCTGGCTCCCCTGACCATTTCACATGTCCCTCACACATACAGCTTGCATTGATAAGGTGGGTTGTGATACGAAGGCAAGACGCCCTTCCCGGCAGGAACTATATATGGTCACACCACGTCAAGATAACATGAGAGCTGCCACCTGCTATATGCTTGCTTCTGTCCCTGAACTGAGGACACCATTCAAACTCTTCTCAGAAGCGCGGCTGACTTTCATGGGCTGGGCGATGCGTCTTTTGTACCCAGCACAAGCTGCTTCAAATACGCTTATTGCCTGCATAAGATATCGGTTCTCTCCCGGCCTCATTTCAATGTGCCCAATATGAGAGTCACGCAGTGCACAGGGTCATCTTGATACCTTCAGCTGCAAAAGCCACAGCTCGCGCCCTTGCGCCTGTCAGTCCTGCGCATATCAGGTGGCAGAGCCCGGCGGGCGGGCGCCGGCACCAGTCTGGGCGGCTAAGAGGCCCGGCAAGTTGGGCAGCCCGCCTGGCGACATCTGCAGGTAGGCCATAGCTGTGTCAGAATGTCAACCTTGAAAAGCCCTTCTGCACCGATGCAATACGTCTCACAAGAAGTACAACAACACATCGTCGCTGTGAGTTCAAAGTCATGAATACAGTGTTCATAAGCCTTCCTATCTTTGGAGAGCAGCAGGTGATGGCACCGGCGTGATGGCAGAGCGGGTGTACATCATCCACACGACTACCGTTACCTGCTGCTCAGCAGCCTGACATGAAACTTGGCAGGGGACCAATGCTGCCAGATGAGACACAGCACTCGTACCTGAGGCGGTGTCATGCCCGGGGGCATCATCTGGCTGGGCAGGCCGGGCTGCTGCGGGCGCACTTGGGGCATCTGGGGCATGCCGTTGGGGGTGCTCGGGAATCCACCCATGTGGGGGCGCATCGCCATGTTTGGTGTCATGCCGGCCAGCATCCCTGGGAGGCCCCGGGGTCCCCCCTGAGCCGTTCCCCCCTGCTGCTGCTGATGTAATCGCGCTGCGTTCTGAGCTGCCTGCAGAGCTGCAGGCGTCATCTGTAGCCCCTGCTGCATGCCTGCGGAGCGATGGAGCCATGTCAGGCGACATGCTTACACAGCTGTATTCAGGTCAGCTTTAAGACCTAAAGGAAAGGAAATCGACAAGCAGTTTTGACACCCCTCTGCCTGTTATTGTCATGCATACACACTAGCCAAGCAGGACAGCACCTCAACAATCATGCACAGGGACTGCAAAGAAATGACAGCTTGGGCGAGTCACCTCTTTGGGGGGCGCGTTGCGCTTGGGTAAGGCGGGCTATAATGGAGTTTCGTATGTCGTCTGTCAGCACCCGGCCGTCTGGCATCTGATTCTGGGCCAGAATGCTCTGCAACTGGGCCACTTGCGCATTGCTGCGCTGCTGCGCCGCCTGCTGCTGCGCTTGCGACACAGGCTGCCCCTGTAGCATCTGGGGTGGCCGCAACTGCAGTGGCGCAGAAGTGCTTATAGGTGTTCCAAAAGGGAATGCAATGCAGCCTCACAGCATAGATGCTGATCATCAAGTACACACGCCTCCAGACAGGTATGCTCAGGTCCCACTGCAAGGTCCCAACCAACTGCACAAGAGACCAGCTCTTGCATGGCGCATAGAGGGCATTGAAGAGGTCACAGGTCAGTACCTGCTGGGCAGCAAGCCCCGCCGGGCCACCAGGCGCCTGCAGTTGGGCAGGGCTGCCAGGCAATCCAGCATGGCTGCCCATTGGCAGCTGTGCTTGGGAGCCCTGCTGCTGATGCTGAGGCGGCATGACGCCAGACGCCGGCGGCATCTGCGGGACGCCCGCAGGCAGCCCGGCTGTGCCCGGCGGCATCGCTCCCGGGGTCCCGGGCTGCGCTGGCAGCTGAGCGATGCCAGGTGGCTGCTGACCTGGTGCACCTGGCGGCATGCCTTGCCCTGCAAGCAATTCATTAGCTCCAGCTACTCAGAGTCTGGCATGCTGACTGGTGCACACTGCATATACCTGGGCACTTAAGCACACAGGCCAGCATCAATGCAGCCTTTTGCACATTGACTGCAGCAGGTGCATACAATAAAGATAAGCCCAATTGCAGAGATACTTGAAGGAGACGGAAGCAAGAGTACCTGCTGCTGCAGACTGGGCCAGAGGGTCTCCTCCAGGTGTCCCAGGCGCAGGGCCATTTGGCGGTCCTAGCGCTGAAGCAGGATTTGGGAAGGTGCCATTGGCAAGAGGCTGGCCCATGGACATGGGCGGAGCAAAGGGCTGCATCAAGCACGCAAGGGCATCGGCAACTGGCTTTTTGAGCCCAGTCCGAGCGCATTAGGCTGCGGGCGCATGCCGCCTTTCCAGCAACCGCATGACGGAAAGTCAGGACACAATTGTCGAGAGATGTGCCTGACAGGCGAACAAGAAAGCGCAGGCTGAAGATTTACAGAGCCTTCTGCACCTGTTGCGCGAGCTGTGCAGGTGACATTGGGGGACCAGCCATGGCCGCTCCAGGTGGCAAGGCCGCAGCCTGGGCGGCCTGAGCAGCAGCTGCCTGCTGTGCAGCTGCTTGCTGTACTGCTGCATGCTGTGCAGCCTGCATGCGATGAGGGTTGTGAGAAGGGCCCTGGTCAGGCAACCAGTATCGGGCGTAACACCTTGTCCCTTTTGTGCAACACCGCTAAAAACAACACACCCTCACACAACATTGTATTCATACGACAGATGTGCAGAAGTAAGAGGGGAATATGGACTCAGCACCTGCGCTGCCATCTGGGCTTCTGCCAGCTCTGCCAGCTGGGCTGGGGCCATGAATTGCCCCTTGTTGGCGGCCAACGTGGCGCCCATGACATTCTGGAAGGAGGGGTGGGGCTCTGTGCGCATGGACGCAGCTTGCCCGGCACGCATCTCCTCCTGCACAATGCGCAGGGTGATTGCCCGATGCTCAGGTCATGCAATACGCTGATTGCGGGGTCCACCTCTAGACCTGTAGAGCCTGCTCTTGTACTATGCTTTCATATAAGGATCCCAACCATGGAGCGTCTCAATAGATGAGTTGAAACTGAGCGGCTTCATGCAATTGTGCTCAAGCCTCAGCTGGGCACGCTTTGTCAGGAGCTCAACGATAGGGCAGCTGATGACAGGCTCACACAACTTCAAAGCACTGGTGGGGGTGCTGTACACCAATTGTGTCAAGAGGCGCTCACGTGCAGGCGCTGCTGGTGGGCCTTGGTGGCGATCTGCGCGAGCGCCTTCTGGTGGCCCATGAGGACGTCGCTGGGCACGGGCAGGGAGGAGTTGAGGAGCTGGCGCGCCGACTGCTTGTCGATCTGCATGGCCGCCAGCGCCATCTCCTCCGAAGGCTCCAGCTCCACACCTTGCCCATGCGTGGCCTGCAATACTGCATAGCTCAGACTGGCTGTCCATTGGGGAGAATGGTGCTGCTTGGTGCTGGGCACCAACAAGGGAAACAGGCCCAAGGACAGACTTTTTGAGCAGCATCGCGCACTCGCATTTGAAAGTAAGGCATAAGCGAACGTGCGCTTGTCTGGATGTGGGAGGCACATCACGTCAGGCAATGGTGAAGAGATGGTCATACTTACTGGTGCATGCAACAGCAGAAGAGTGACAACATACCGTGAGGTTCCTGAAGCGGTATCGGCAGGTGGTGGGGCTGCGGTAGATGCCCTGCATGGCGCAGGAGGCCGACAGCACATCCGCAACCAGGAACCAGTTGCTACCAAACTCGTGCACGATGGCGCACAGCAGCCGGTCCTCCGCATCTGACCAGGGCATGCTCTGGCCAGAGCCCGCCATGCCGCTCCCTCTCCGCAGCTGCAAAAAGGCAGGGTACTCACAAACAAGGCTGGTTCCCAAGATGACAGCCCCAAAAGCCAGGGCCATTGGTGCAGTCCTCCAGCCACCTCCTAATAGCATTGCAGCAGGGCACCATGAGTGCAATGGCGAGACATATGTCTGGGATCAGGATCAGGCAAAAGCGCCACATGCTCCACACACTTACATGAAGTATACAGCGCTTTTGACTGACCCAGCTTGTCGTTGCTGCGCTGAGATTGCTGACAACACTGGCTTCACATGATGATGCCTGGGGCAGGATACTGGCATGCTTACCCCGCCAAATTGCATGCTGTCAATACGCTGGATGCCCTTCTGATTGAGCTTGCGCTTGTCAGAAGGCTGGCCACGTAACATGCCTTTGCGCGCCTGCGCCTGGGCCTCCGCAGCCGCCTGCGCAACATAGAGATAATACCACTGCATGCTTTGACACTCTGGAAGAGCTGTGATAAAGGCACTTGCACTTGTAAGGGTATCCTCCACACTGCAGATCATAGCCTGCTGGCCTGGTCAGAAGCATATACAGAGGATGCGACAGTCAAATTACCTGACGCCGTGCAGAGACGCGCCGCGGCTGAGCCGGCTCCTCATAGTCCTCATCATCAAAGTCACGACGAGCGCGCTTCTTGCGCTGTGCCCGCTGCTCTGCATCAGACATTCTGCAGCAGCGGATTTGGGATCAATGCAAGCATATCAGAAACCTCTCCCGAGCCAGTGATTCTGTGTGAACAGCACACTGACCAGCACAGTGTCTGATGTCAGCAACAACAGGTCCCAGACATGAGCACATCACAAGGCCTGTCCAGCATGCAGAGGTCAGTGCGAAAAGCGCATATCTGCTGCTTGTGAGTCAGGACCTCACCAGCAGCAAAAAGGCACTGTTTTGCACTGACATGCTCACACACATGTTTACAAGCTTGTGGAGGAAAGCATGCGCACTGTCTGTCAGAGGTGCCGGAGAGCGGCCGCAGCATGGCGGTGGGGCGCCGGCCGGCCCCGGGGCGCATGCCGACGGGCGTGTCTGCGCCGTCCTGGGAGTCGTCCATCTCCACAAAATCGTCCATGATGTGCGTGTTGAGCCGGCCGGCCTTCTTCCGGCGCTTGTTCCTGAGGCCTGCATGGAGGACGCCATGTCTCAGTCCCCTGTCAAAAGCAAGCGCTGGAGACACGCAGCAGCAGTGCTAACCGCTCCCTTTATACCGAGTACACTCACTGGGTCAAGTATGCCAGGCATGAAAGTCATGCCTGCACTTGCACTCACAAAGGCAGCACTCAAGCACTCCCCTAGTACGGGAGACAGACCAAGGAAATGCCATCATCTTGGCTAATGTAGCTAGCCTGTCCTGAAAGCCACAGCATAAGAGTATCATTAGCACATGACAGCATTGAGATAAGTAGCGGGTAATCAGGGAAGCTCACTCAGGGCAAGCTCCTCATCATCCACAGCAGGCTCAGCAGGCTCATCAGCCTCCTCCTTGACCCGCTTGGCTTCTCTGCTCTCGATCTGGGCTCTTCTTGCGTCCTCCACTTCCTGCTCCCACTCTCTCTCCTCCTGCAGAGACACAAGCATGTCACGCCGTCTCTCATGTGAGTGGAGTGTAAAGTATGGGAGGTATGCTGATATTCCTATTGGAAGCATGTTTTGAATGACACCCAAGATTGCCAGCCTCTGAACCCTCCATGGCCCTCTGTGCACTGATATTCTGCATGAAACATGTGTTGAACATGGTCAGCGCAGACAGAAATCCTGACAGATTGCAGGGTGACAGTCTTGGGTGGCACAAGGCGCTCGGTGGGGAACTCGTTGATATGTGCAGTCATTGTCACCGTCTCTATGTGCTAAAGCGTCTTAGAGGGGCTTGCCTGAAGCCGCTGAATGACATCGGCCTCCACAATGTCATGCAGGTGGCGCTCAACCTTGTCCTGCAGCGTCTCATCTGTGAAGTAGGTGAGGCTACTTCTGCTATCTCGCGGGGGCGGCGTGTCTGGTCCCACAATACCTGCTCACCATGCAACACCCTCCTTCACAGATGGCCCTCCAAGGGTGATCCACCCAAGTCGTGAGAACCGTCACAAAACATGCACTATGAGACTGTGGTACAGCCCAGACAAGCTCATGCGTGATGCTCCTGGTAGGCGACTGTTTAGTATCACAGTCAGCTTCATACAGCATGACAGATAGAGCTGGGGAGGTGGCTACACATGGGAACAACACCTTCAAGGTCCAAGCAGCTAAGTGGTGCATCAGCAATGTGGGCGGTGGCGTTCCGAGCATTGGACAGCCTTTCTCTCTTGCTCTTTGACTCAGACTCCTGCAGGGTCCCACATATATCAGACCTTTCGCGCTTTGGAAGTTGGTGTATGTCCTAGCTGTCAGCTGTAGACAGACCACTGGACATGGCCAGCCAGGCCTTTCCTGCACAGGAGATGAGTTGCCCGGGCAAGGCATCATACCCGGGCTGTTGCCTTGCTGATCTCAGCTTGCATCTTGTCCCCTGCAGGCGTCCTCTTCAAGCTTCCCTTCCTTGCAGCTGCTGCAGCGCCCATGGCCATGGTCCGCGCTGCAGCCCTCTTCCATAGCCTCTCCTGCGCATAGCAACCCGCACTGCTCAACATGTATGCCCAGGCATAACCGGCATGCAGGCATCAAGACCTCACATTCCCTTAGCCGCAGCTGTAAATGCTGCAGCTCCATTCCTTGTGCATTTCTGAGTTATGTGTATTGTGTGGTGGACTATCGGAAAAGAGACAGTAATCCCACAGGTCACAGCAACTACATGTCGCAGTACCTGGGCGAAGTCTACATGGAGCCACTGCATCTCCTCAATGAGGTAGTCCCATTGCGTCTTAGGGCGCGCAGGCTCCGGATAGGGCCGGCCGAAGGCCAGGGACAGCTGGCTGCGCAGCGCGGAGATGGCCCCGGCCTGTTCCAGCAGCCGGTCCTCGCGCTTGCGCTGCTGCTCCGGCGTCTCCTCGGGGCTCTTGCCCCGCGCCTCCGCAGAGGCATGCTGCGAGTTGTGCCTCTCCATCTGCAACGAAACATGATCTCAGCATGTGCGCTGAAGCAGGAGGCCTCTCTTGCGGGGTGCAGATCTGACACAGAGTGCTATCTTGCAAGACTTCTGACCTTGCACCAGGACCCCAATCATTGCCAGGGCAGGGAGACAGATAGGCAGTGTGTAATGCACCCTGTGTAATCAGAAGTGACGCATAACTCTGCAACCAGAGCCCATTTATACATGTGCAAGAGCATGCCGGTGCGGCGTGGTAGGGTATGTCAGCAGAGTGCTTCTGGAGCGGGTAGCTTCCAGGCACAGCGTGGACATACCTTACCACTATGAGAGACTGCTGCTCACTAATCTGCCGCAGCACATGACAATACAGGGACTGCGAGGGAGCTTTCAGAAAGAGAATGAAAGCTTCAATCATTCGCGCACCTGGCATGCAAAGGCGCCCTGCTCCTGGGGAGGCGGAGTGCCACTCTTGGCTTGGAGGTTGCCATGTATGGCCTCCGCCTTCACTGCAGCAATCTTGCTACCAGGTAGCCCAGCAAACTCCGCCCCTGCAGCACCCGCTGCCCCTAGAACCAAAGTCTGCTGGGATATGCGGAGCCTAAATTGCATGCATCCACAGCGTCACCAAGGGTAAGCAGAGAGAGCAAATTCATGAGATGCAAACATGATCTGGGCTTACCAGGAGGAGCAATGATGCCGTTCATTGCTTTATGGCCATCCCTGGGGGTGCCAGACCCAGGTCGCCTGCTCTGACCCATAGAAGAGGATCACTTTCTAATAAAGGTATGTGATGGTCTGAAAGCCTCCATTCCTGCATTTGTACAGGCCTTAGAGCATGCTGCCTGCTTGCATCACTCTCAAGCAGGGAAGGGCATAGCCTTGCAGTTTGGGCGCTATCGCGGTGACTGCAAGCAACAGATGCATCTTGACGTTGCAATGGAGCCTTCACGGATTCGTGGCATGGATTTGGATTGCAGTCGCTCACTGCTGGCGAAGCGGTAGATCAGGCCCGGAATTCTTGGAGGTCGAGCAGCGCGGGTCGCAATATCTTCAGCTCACTGGCATGCGCTGAAAGCCTATCCAAATTCATTGCCAATCGTGAAGAGGGGCTAAGCGACTGTCGGGGACCCGCGTTCTCGCATCAAGGTCTGGGGACGTCACCTCGGATCACAGCTCCCGGCACAGCATTCCGCGGGCCGTCCCCTGCACAGCATGCGATGCTCTTCATCAACAAAACCCCCTTCATGACTCCAAAGCCCATCAAGGTGCCTATCAAGACAGCTGCTTGCCTTGCCTCACGCTTGCAATGGACAATGGCCAGGACTGCAGGTACACTGCTGAAGTCCTCGAGCACAGGAGGTGCTCAAGAATGCTGCCATGGTGCCGAAAGTCTTTTGTGGATAATTTCACAAATAGAAGCCGGTGCGCAAGTCTCGAAACCTCGTCCTAGAGAAGTAGGCGCAGGAAAGGATGTTAGCAAAAGCAGCTCAAAGCAACATGGTGCCAAGAAGCAAGCGATGACGCCATGCCTGCCCAGCATGAGACCTAACAACGCTATCTCATGCTGCAGCAATTCATTTGGAATGCGTGAACAGCCGGAAAATGGGCGCAGAAATTGCTACTGTTTACCGTATTTGGAAGCAGCCAAAAGTTTCTTGGGCCCTCTTCGACGGGTGAGCCGCCTTAAGAAGCAATCCGGAACGCTGTTCTTTGCTGATTGGAATGGATGTGAGCCTGCCGCGCCCAGGATGCGCCAGGCTTTCGTGAAGGAGCACCAGCGTTTGCATGCACACTGCTATGAGCGATGAGTCATGCAGTTACAAATCGGCCCATCGACAGAGCTTGAGCATATAGGGGCCTTCGATGACGGCTCAACATATTATGATGAGTATGTGAGGCCGTTTGCAACACTTAGAGTGTGAGCTCTACAGGTAGAGCTGTACAGGGATGCTGGATGTGCCCTGTCAAGCTTGCCCAAGTCGTTCGAGAGAAACAACTGAACTGATATGGGAGGCAGCAATGACCTGCGTGTGTCTCTCTTTGTCAGTTTGCGTGCACAGGGGAGCCGCTTTGCATCACCGTCCAGACTTTTGCTGATGGAAAGCCAGCATGCATTGCACAGCCGAGGGCATGACCAGAAGGAAGCACATTGGGACTGCACCAGCAGGAGGTGCCATATCATGTTGTATTCGTTGCTAGGGTGCCGTGAGCTGCTGTTCTGCAAGTGCACCTATGCCAGGTACCCCGCTGCTGAGTGCAAGCAGATTCATCTAGAGCCCTAGGTATGGCAAGCAGGGCTCAGGCTAATCGACCATACAAATCACTCTGCCTGCATATTCTCTCCCTTACACATCTTCAATTCTGTTTCAGGTTGGATTCCACAGTGTCACTTCCTGGGGCCCCCTTTGTCTGTGAAACGGTTTCACTGAAACCTTCATCCCGCATGAGTCCTAGCCGGCAGCACTCAGTAAAAGCGACTCGGTGCTTATCACGACCACTGACCTAGTAACTTAAGATCAGAGACTGAGCTCCTCCTCGCTATCCTCATCCTCCTCATCTGCTGGCAGGTCTGTCGGGTCCCTGTTCATACTCTTGTACAGCTCTGGCTTCGCCATGAACTGGTGCCACTCACGTCCGTAGTGCACCACCTGCGCAGCAATGAGGGTTGGTGCCTTTTGCAAAATGTATGGACATGCACAGTGCAACCTTCTGACTGCGTACTCAGGCCTGTCCGATGGTGCACCTTAGTTCACCGTATTGACCAGAGTGCTTGGACACTCAGCCTGTGCAGACCCAGCTATGCACAGACAACCAATGTCTGCCGCTACATGCAGTGGGAGAACCCTTGCAATGACATATCCACATAGCTAAATCTGCCTTTATCCTGAAAGGTAAGGATTGATAGCACGCAGGACTGGAGTGCCATTGCTGCATGCCAAGTATGTGGTCAGCATCAAATTGAAAGCTGAAGTGTGACCGGATCGGGAAATTTAAAAGCACCTCAGCCATGCGGGGATTATCGGGGTCTCGTCGCTGCAAGGCAATGAGGTAGCCTCGCATGGCAACGCGAGATGCCCGGCTGCCCTGCTCCAGCAGCACATCCCAGATGCGGTGCGCAACCTCCAGGTTGCTCACGCTGCGCTGGGAGGCAAAGCGCAGCAGCTGGCTGCCAATGTTGGGATTGATGAAGCGCTTCTGGTTGCCTGGCAGGTGCGCATTTTGATCTGCACAGCAGCGCCGTCGTCTGTCAATCAGGGCGGTCCTTAAATGAAGCATCCAGAAATCTAGAGGGTACAGAGCTTCGCATCTACACATGGGCTGTGCATTGCAAGATACCAGCAGGGCTCCTGCTGTCTCACACAGAGGAAGGGCGGCTGCTCAGCAGCACAAAAGATTGTAGAGGCGGCCCAGGATGCCAGGCCCCGTGCACAAAAAGGTTAAAGAGTCTGCAACAGAGCACAGAAGGGAGACACACCCTTTGTAAAGCGCTCCATGAGGTCCATAGCCACATCCATACAGCCGCTGAAGCCCATGCACTCCATCTGGAGGGCTGCCTGCAACCATGAGCGCCCAGCTGAGCACTGACCTTGTCGCCGTGTGTCTGCTTGCAATCACATCTCGTAAGCCCGAGAAGAAATGCGTCTGTGCACAAGAGAGCAAGTCCAGGGAAACTCTGAATGTTGAAGACCTAGAGAGACACTGCTGTGTTGCTGCAGCACATAAGGAAAAGTGATGGTAGTCACCTCCACAAACTCTATGAGCTCGCTGGGAGGCAGCTCCATGCCATGGCTGTTCATTTCTTTATGGTAGGCAAGCGCTTTCTGCCAGCTGTCCAAGCTGGCACACTGTGCCAACACCTGAAATCTGCGCACCACAGGCATAGCTTGTATACTTTTACTGTCAAACCTGATGGCCAGGCCTTTCACAGCTGCAAGTCTTGCATTCATGCAGGGTGCCTCAGCCTCATGCACTTGAGGCACCTGCAGCTGTGGTGGCAAAGCAGATAAGAAGCTGTAAGCCGATACCCTCACACCAGAAGGGCTTCCCCCCTGAAGCTGCTGCCCATTTGCTACTCAATGATATGAAAGCATGAAAGCACCTAGCCGTGTTAAAGAGCCGCCACCTATTGCCATGGGGTATCTATGTTGAGCACTATCGTCGGAGAGAAGCCTTACCTCAGGCGAGAGTAGTCACTGCGAGGAACCCACTTGGGCAGGCTGATCCTGTTTGCAAACTCTGCCTGGCCCGCAGGCCCTGCAACAGGCAAACGTGTCTGAGCAGCCTCCCTCATATTGCTTCTGCGCATTTAACATTCTTGTCCAAGGGCCACAAAAGCTCCTCTTTGCACACTACTTCCAGGAGCATTGGGCAGCAGTAGTGACACGACACAGGGAGGTATCCTGCTAGGCTGACTCAGTGAAAGTGGGCTTGCTGGGCAGGTGCTGCGATACTGGAGGTGCTACCCACCAACAAAGTTGTCATTGGGTGAACCATTGGCATCCTGCTCTGAGTCTGAGTCGGAATCAAACTCAAATTCAGCCGGGAGCACAGCAGCACCAGACTCAGCTGCCATCCTCTCTGCTTCTGCTTTCATTGCCTCTTCCCTCTCCCTGCAAGGCAGAAAAATGCAGATCTCATGCACGCAGACACGCTGAGCCTATTCTCAGATTGAAATTCCGCTCAGCGGTGACTTCAGCTCAGATGCTGCGTGCAAGCAGTGTGGCCTGTGCTCAGTTTGACTTTCTAGTATGTCAGTATCGCGCCTTTGGCATCACTCCCAGTACTCCCAAAGTGTCATATTCTGGGCACTTGCAGGCTCAGCGGCGCCATACACAATGGCTGCCAAAGTTGGACCCAATGACTGGCAGAGCGCACACCAAATATGCGCACAGGTCTCCCATGGCTGCGCTGCTGTCATGCCTCACCACCTGTTCAGCACCTCTGGCATCCTTCACCCCAGGTGGCAAAGGCAACGGGAACACAGGTGCCTGGGAGGAAGAGCGCACCGCAGAAAAATGTCCTTGATGCGCCGCTTCAGCTCCTTTTCGTTCTTGGGCCAGCGCAGGATGCCCATGCCGTCCTTGACGTAGGACATGACGATGTGGTTGTAGGCCCAGGACTCAGGGTGCAGCTTTGACTCAGGCGGCAGAGACTCCCACAGCTCCACGCACTCCTTGTGGAAGCTGCGTAGTCCAATATGCATTCAGTATGCGACAGGCTCACAGATTTGGCTGGCATCTGTTCGCTGGACAAGGCATCTTGCAGCATGAGTCTGGTACTGGGCTGTGTGGGCATCAAAGATGCCATAGCCCAAGAAGATACCTCAGGCTCTAAGGAGAGACCAGGGTGTCCCAGACACAGTGCCGGAGTAGACATGCACAGTGTTGCGCTCCATGCATCGCGCCTGGCACAGAGCGGAAGAGAGAGGGGGAGAGAGAGAGAGAGAGAGAGAGTCTCACCCCTGCTTCTGTAGGGCGAAGAGGGCATAGCTGGGCATGGCCCAGGTCTCTGCATCGGGCTCCAGGCGCTTCTGGGCCTCCTGCCCCTCCCTCATTGCTGCCAGCACCCGCTGTGGGAAGTCTGGTATCTGATCCACGTTTGTGGCCTTCCTGCACCCAGCATGTAAGCCCTGTTGCAAAGGACTTAGGCAAGCACCATGCTGCAGCGGCCAGCTTGCGGAACATAACCGTAGAGGCCATGGGCAAGCAGCTCTGCTGCAAACAGGTGCAGCAGGTCTGAATCGCTATCTGAGTGGTCTGTTCCCGGGTGAACCTGCTCTGAGTGCCTCAGTCAAGAGATACCTTCCACAAGCAGTGCTGAAGCTGCTAGGCAGGTTTTACACATTGGCCTATATGACCTGTGGTGGTGACTCAGAGGCATAGTTGTTGATCGTTCCAGGCTGCATAGGAGAATGATCGTGAGATGGGAGGACACCTGTAGCCCTTGAGGATGGCGTTGTAGCCCCAGGTGACGAGGGCGCCAATCTGGGGATTCCGGGCCAGCATCTCCTTCAGGTGGGCGCTGCACTTGTCCACGTCGCCCACCTCCCCGTACGCGTTCACGAGGGCCAGCTGCAGCTCAAAGGCGTCTGGAGCCGTGTTCTGGTTCATCTTGTAGAAGGCCTGCAATGGAATAACTGTCATTCAAGTGCATGACACTAGTGTGTCATCAGCAGGACATGCACGTCATCACAGATGGGACATGGAGCCTGTGTCCATGAATGATGCTCTGCAAATTTGACTTTTGCCGCTCATCAAAGACAAGCTGGGTGTCTCATTGGCATACCGTGCCAGTGAAAGTAAGCCATTGAGCAGCCATACGACCCCCTCTGAGACAGAAGGCATCGCATGCTGAGTATTAGGACAGGAGAGTGACAGCTGTCTCACCTCTTCAGCAGCCTCCAGGTGGCCTTCGCGGGAGAGGACAGAGATGAGGAGGCCCTGCAGCTTGCTGCTGGGCTGCATGCCCCTGCGCTGCATCTCGTTGTAGTAGTAGAAGCAGTCCCCGATGCGCGAGGCGCGCATGCAGTGCGTGATCGACAGCTCCAGGAACACCCGGTCTGGAGCCAGCCCGTTCAGCAGCATTTCATCCATGACATCCCGTATGAGAAAGGTTCTGCATGAGTCACATAAATGCATCATGCAGGGAAGGAAGAGGTGTATAAGGCGCCCGCCCTTTGTGCATTTGCAAGGGCTGCAGGCCATCAGGCCTGAGGAGGCCAGCATCATTGGGCCACGCACAGGACTTCCAAGACCTCACTTGCCTTTGCAGGAGTGCGTCCCAATAGGGCACGGAATGGGGCACCTCTGCTCACATAGTTCTGGCTGTCATTGTGCATAGGATCCTTGACACAGTCAGGAGGCTTGCGTCTCAGTCCCAAGATGTGAAAGAGAGAGAGATCACTGTGCTGAGGCCCAGATTACTAGGTATTCCAGGCAACTTCAGGGACATATGAAGAAGGAGCCTTGTGAAGGAATCGAACTCACTTGCGCGCTGCAGCCACATCATTGGCCATGCGCTGATAGTCAAACATATTCCGCAGGTGTCCCAGCTGCTGCTGGCGGCCTCCCTGCCAGCCCTGCTGCATGCGCCGCTGACCGCCACCTCTCTGCTGCTGCTGCTGCTGCCCGCTATATATCCTCTGCCCTTCCTCCTGCTGACGGCTGTCCCAGGCAGGCGCAGCAGCTGTCTCAAGCTCATCGGCCCAATCTGCAGCACACGACAGGCCTCATCCTTTGCACCTGAGAGAGTGTGCTGAGGATAGCACGGTGTGATGGGCCTGGGCCGGGGCCTGACCTCTGTAGCATTTCAGACTGACCTGAGGTGTCCCGCCTCTAGATGGGCGCAGTCCACCATCACAGGTAGCACCTGCTGCATGTCTACGGTGCAGAATGTTAGGTGACATCACATCTGCAGAGGGTGGGCAGGGTGAGAGAAACTTGGGCCAGGGAAAGCACCTCGTTGGGGCTCGTTGTCTGCGGCTAGCAGAGCGCTGCCATGAAGACAGGCAGGCAGCATATGCTGGCTGACGCAAGGTGCTTGCCAAGACCGAAAGGTGTGTAGCTCTGATTGGAGCTGCCAGGACCGCATGCAGAGGGCTGTGCATCTCCAGAATCGCTCCATCACGGCACGTGATGGTAGACTTGCGGTGCAGGGCCCTTCTTTTGTTCCTACAATGCCTGTGCACCTGTAATTTAGACCTCACACCTACCCCATGTCTTCATTCAGTACCTGCACATGATGGACACTCATGCTCATTTTGGGATCGTTGTGAAAGTAAAAAACCATCTGGAGTAGTCATTGTGTTCCAATGTATCCTGAACTGGTAGAGTATGCTTGCCTGTATGATGCGTTCCTGTATGATGCGTTCAAGCGTGGCAGGTCGTGATGAGTATAGCTGTCCACAAGCCAAAGGACGCAGATGGCTGGGAGCTTCTTGCTCAGTCTTAGCCCAGTCACTTATTCTACACAATTACGCCTGCTAAATGCAGCCCTCTGAGAGGCCGATTGCATGCTTCTTGCGGAATGTGATATGTGGGATGACAGCACGTCTCGCTTTACTATGATACATGGGCGTATGGTCTTCTACATTCTACATTTCTTGCTCTGAGACTGCATTTTAGTTGACCGCGAGCAAGCACCATCTCAGAGGGATAGCTGCGCAGTGGGGTGGATTACCGTTCGTGCGGGTAATGGGTGTATTCGTGTGCGTGAAGCTACTTGTCCCTCCAGCTGGTGTCAGAATCCATGAATGAAATAAGAAGGAATAAGTCTGAGCGGTCGTACGTGCTTCCAAAGCGCAGCAGAGCACCATGTGTTTTGATAGCATCAGTGACTTCCTGAAAGGCTGCTTCACTAGGAAGCAAAACGAAGATTCAAGGTGTGGTGCAAGTGTTGCTGAGACTTCCCATGTTGCTTTAAGGGTGTTCAGATGTAGCAAGAGCTCGAGTATCGATAAGACAAGGAAGCTGAGACATACGTAGGTGCAGGCTCCTTCGGTCCCGCCGGAAGTGGAATCATAGCTGGAGATGCCCCTCTTGGCTCACCTTTCCCATCGTCTCTTTTGCCAGGGCCGCAGGCAGCCATGAGCATCTTCAGGCACACCCATTTGAACCGGGGGACGACCACGCTCGCGCCTTCGGTACCACCCGGAGTTATTGGATGCACAGGCACAGCGCGCTGTATAAACGCTTACAGCACCTTTTGAAGGAGACGGGTACACATCTCCACGAGTATTGTCTACACATTACTGCGTCCCAAGCCATACCTGCTCGTTGTATACTCTCCAGGCGATCATTGTGGAGAACACTCGCGCTGAAAAGGGAAGTTTTGGCAATCTATGGGTACTTGGTCTCAGTAATGCTTGCCGTCATGGTGGCGTGCACCCACAACTGATACCCAGATCTTTCACACAGTAGTGTACCGCAGTGAAAATTGCCATGTATCTCATGTGAGCCTGTACCCTCTTTTCTAGTGCGAAGAGAATTTATTAGCACTTACAAGGTTGCGTCAATCAGTGTGCTCTGGCAGGTGATCCGGAAGTCCTAGCAGCTGTACGGGAAGCCAACAGATGCCAGATGTTGATACAATCAAAGGTGGTGCGTCAAAACCCACAGAGGCTACAAGCTTTGGAGGCTGAACGCAATGCCCATGATCGCCGTTTAATGCATGCTATCTATGAAGGTGTGCATGCGCTTCCCTCCACTGTCTATCATAGAAAAGCCCACCAGACATGAGGATAGGTATGGAGTCTTGACGTCTGGCAGCACAATTGTTGTCAGCACTCATCCTAGTAGTGTAGCCAATGCATTTGATGCTTTAATCCATGTTCTATGGGCATATTGAGCGAGGTGTGGGGTGGAGGCTTGCATTTAGCGTGTCCCGCGTGTGCACATGTACTGTAAATGGCAACAAAGATGACCCACTTGATGCAGATGTCCTTGGAGGAGAAGCTTTGATGCGTGCATTGGAGCAATGCAAGGAAGTCTTGATGATACCAAACACCTCCTACGAGAACCTTGGAAGCTACGTCTGGCGGCCTGAAAGCGAAGTGGACCTCTCATCTTTAGCTCCTTCTATGAATCAGAGTGAGTTGTTGTCTTGGATTGCCTATCTATGGTTGGGAACCCCTCAGAAAGGCCTTTGATGCACAGCTAATGGCTTGGTCTGCAAGTCATCCTTGGATATATCAAGAACCCACAAGAGACTGGCAAGTACATCTCGGCAAGTCGCATCCCTAGCAAGTGCAGGATGGAGAGGGTCTGCGAATTCCTTATGTTGTGTAGGCCTCAGTCCTCAGTGATTGAGCTGAATAAGCCACGTTTTCATGACTGCAGGTGAGCGAAATCAACTTGCAGGAAGAATAAGCAGCGCAGGACAGTATCAAGATCAGTCCAATGAGGTAAGTCTCTCTCAAACGATGATTGCATACATCCCACATGCGATGCAAGTAAGCACAAATGTTCCGCCGCTCTATTCTTGGTTCTCCGAGGTGAACATTTCCCACTAATGGTTTTCCTCTAAACTGCAGGAGTTCGAGACAGCTCCTTTGTTACCTGAGTCTAGTCCCTCATCGGTAGATCTCAGGCATAGATTTTGACAGGGAAGCGGCTTTTAGAATGAGACCCCACATCGACGTGTTGCACCACAACAATATATTGTTGTGTTGTTGACTGATTGCATGGTGACTGTGCTGGCCCCCGTGGTTGAGGCTGCTAGACTCCCATGTGTATGCCCTATGGCCCTAGGCTACAGGTTGCCTCCCTTGTAATAACACTAATAACATTGTTGTGCTCTTAGTTGGGCACAACACAGGGAGCTGGTATGCAGTGCTTGCCCCTTTATAGTTTTTTAAGTGCCAGCGCTGGCTATTCTGGTCTTGCATTGATGTCCACTGGAAGAAGAGAACCCTCTTGGATCATATGGCTACTAGCAGTAGTATCATCAATCTAAATTGGCGTATCATGGCGAATGTGGGCTTAAGACCTTGTGTCCATGAGTCACTAGGATGTTGTCAGGATGAAGAGGCGGGCGGGTGAGTCTGATGCTTATCATCCGCCTCAGCATGAAATTCATGCTACATGATGCCCATGGCGAGCTTGTATTGCCACTCCACAGTGTCACTGACACTGTGGAATTCAACTATGATGGCTTGCATCTAGATCTAATCTGAGCAACCTGGGCAAGACTATTAAGCGCTTTGGTTAGAAGAGTCCACATGGCATGCAACGTACCGTACACTATAGAACGTGACGTACATTATACTTACCTGTCCATAGCCAGGATCCGGAGAAATTAGGATACTTGGAAGTGCCAGCAACTTACACCGCACGTCCATATACTTGAGCAGCGGTAACAGGTACACGCTAGAGGTCCTGCGCCCTAAATCAGCGCATCCCATGAGCATCCTAGGCAATCTCTAGTAAAGCTGGGCAGAGCCTGGGCCTGGGCCGGGCTCTGGGCTGGCGTTGGGCTCGCCAAGCAGCCCTTCAGCATCTGCGCTCACGAACATGACACTGCCTTCTCTGACAACAGATCACATAAAAAGGAGTGGTTATAAATTTATTATTGCTTCGTGCTCCCATCGCATCAGCAAAAGCAGTACACACGGTCCTGAGCCCAGCATCGCACATATACGCGGCACTCTCTTGCCTTGTGTTATTCTTTGCTATTACAACCTTGTGTAGCTTTGGCGACATAGGTCTGCCAAGCAGCTCACGGGCCTTACATTCTCGCTTAAGCGCCCGATGGAGCATGCAGCCTCGAGGGAGCATGTAAGCTCCTTGCCTCAGGTACTGACCAAGGCAGTGCCACTTTCTCTCGCTATACCGTAGTGGGTGGGACACTCCATCCATCCCTCTCGCATGTCTTGCAGGAGAGTGACCAGCAGCTGGAGGAGCAGATAGCAGAGGCATTGGCATGTCCTTGCGTTGGTGACCTGCGGTCTGGCCCTTGCGGCAAATCGTTCGAGGCATCCTTTTCGTGCTTCCTGCGGCATCATACAAAGAATAAGGTGAGACTGCACCTTTGCAGGCCTTCATGCCCTACACATCCCTGCACTCTCATGCTCAGTGGTCAAGGATCTTGCAAGCACATCTTGTGACTTGGCATTGATGGCTCAGAACATGGACACACATGTTGCGATGAATTCCGCAGGAGGGCAGTCTAGATGGGGATTGCATGAAGAAGTTTCAGGAGCTGCAGCAGTGCATGACGACACATCCAGAGGCCTTTGCAGAGTTTGCCAGCTTCCAAAAGGGAGGAGCGGCTGAGAGATTAGCTGATAGTGTGCAGCAGTAAGTTGTAGCATTCTTTGGCATGCTGCGGCTGCAGCAGGTCCTTCTGTATGTAGTAATTCTTTGGATTTACAGCATGAGCTAATCTACGTGGATCCCACATGACGGGTGAAATATGGCCCAGCCCACAGACCTCACATAAAGCAGCATAATCTAGCCCAAGCTTTCAGCCGGCAGTTTTGCAAGTGACAGCTTGGACTGCATTGAGCTGCCATAAGAACAGGACAAATTCGAAGCTGAAGATGATTGAGCCCAGATAAGCTTTGCAGCATATCCTCAGAGTGACCAGACATGTTGCAAGTGCTGTTCTGAGCAATCTGCAACAAGACAGATCTCATTGCAGCTGCCATGGCCATTGTTGTAAGTTACCAGACTCTCTGCCTCCTGTAATTACTTCCTTGATTATAATGGTGCCAGGCAGCAATCACTTCCTTTTCGATTTCTTCCTTGCCCGAGGCTTTCTCGCCATGCCTTGCTGCTGCTGCTGCTGCTGTGTATGCTCGCTTGTGCTCGCCTCTTCTTTGCCGACCTCCTGCGTCAGTGCTAATGATGACCCAGCCGTCGCCGCTGCTTTGGCATCGCCCTTACCACTCTGTCCAGCCCTCTGAGCAGCCTGTAGGTGCACCACAGTTGGTGTCAGTATGAGCTAAGGCAGTTCACAATATCTTGTTGTGCTAAGGTCCCCCTTTGGACATCACAGCTATGCCCCTATCAGCTATGACGACCCCATAAGACCATGACTGGAAACTGCATGACTGTGGAGACCATCTCACCCTGGCTCTTCTCTCTGCAGCAGTGGCCGCTCTTCTTCTGGGGTCACTTTCTTGCCAGCGCGGCACATGCTCCGCGAGCCACTTGCCTATTACAGGGACCTTCTTGATATTGTCATGGCGCAGATACCGCCCCTCCCGCCGCCAGGCTATGACGCCTGCCAACACGCCTGCGCACCCCGCGCCCTGTTGAGTTTAACAGCAGCCTGGACCTACAGGGCTTCCCGTCCATGAGACGCTCATGCTGCGACGCCGTTGAGAATGCTGCAATATGGACATCATGAGCCCTTACACAGATGCACACTGCCGGCTAGCTAGCACATCCCCGCATGCGTTGCGCTAAGCACTCTGTGAGCGTACTGGGGAAGGTTTGTGTCTATGCAAGCCAACTCCTGCAGAGACGTGAGGTTAGGCTGGTAGTACCACAGCTGTTGATTCCATAGACGTACCTACGACTGCAGCCACCTGGCCGTACCCAGCATTTCCCCTTGGGGGCTCAGCATGCCATGTGCCAGGGGCTTGTGCCTGAGCTTTTCGTGCCTGTCGTCTGATGTCTAGCACCCTCCTCGCGTGCACCTCTTCAGACCATCCCATTTGAGCAGAATGGCTGTTTTGTCCTCCGTCCTGCTATGCTGCCCGTCCACTGACACAATACTGCTAGTGTCACAGAGTGAAAATTTGCGCACTTTCACCAATCGATTCTATCCCCCCAAGGTGCTCTTGACGCAATTTAACTCTGGCTTACATAGATTTGCGTGGTGCGGTCACGATGTTACGCGTGATATGGTGTGGCTTCGTCTTACAAAGTCATGCAGCGCCCCTTCGCAGCAATTGCCTGCTATCAAAAGTTTTGAAAGCAGCAAATGTCAAGGAAGTACAGATACTACTGGAGCGCAAGCTAGATCTTTTCTGTGCAGAAGCGAGGCAATTTCAGCATTGACATCAAGCCCTTTCGGAACCCTCTGGCTCCGCTTAGCTTCCCCAGCAGCCATCGCTGTCTCCTCTCAAGATTTCTATCAGGCGGCTCCTGAGGGGATCCGGAGGAGCCCGGCACGTCAGGCATGTCTCATAAGAGGACCAGGGAGGAGGCTGACCTCCCTGAGGATCCTGGGGAGGACTTGCTCCTGGGCACGCAAGAGTCCAGCCTCTTCGAGTTGCAGGTCAGACTTTCTTGCATCGTACAATCTACACATTGATATATTATAATCTGTACGACATGCACCAGACGTTTGGGGAATCCTTGCACAGCTGGCAGAGGCAGGCTTGCTCAGATCAGTGTGGGCAGTAAGCAGGGAGTCCTCTGTACATAAGCTGGCTTACCAACACGATTATCCTTTATTAGAGCTTAAGGCGTACTGACTATCACGATCATCATATCAATTCAGCGGTCATCTGTATTCTGCAGGTGGAAGAGCTGCTGAACGGAGCTCGGGTGGACTATGTGCGGGAGGACGATGTTGAAGAACTCATTGCGAAGCTTTCAGCGCTCCTCAGAAGCCTACCTGTAAAGAAGCTCGATGGCCCCAGAGGGGAGGCGGCTAAGTATCTCAAGCGCATGGGAATGCCTCAGGTATATCCCTGTCCTGACTCGTTGCAAACTTGTGCCTGGGAGGGTGCTGCAATCACCTGGCACTGCAGTGGGCTCTGAGCTGCACCAGATTGATGTATGCCAGGCATCAATTCATGCTATGCACTCTCCGGCGGAGAGCCTGGGTAGACAGCTGCAACGCTTCTCACATGGTATGTCAGGCCACTTTGGGAGCGGCTGACTGACAGGCGCCCGTGTGCTGCGCAGAAGTCGTTGCGCTTTGCGCCCCCCGAGCGGGTGTGTGCAGTGGGCGGCTGGGTGTATCGCACCCTGGCCAGCCCAAACAGGACGGTGGATGTGGCCATGCAAATGCCATCCTCCTGCTTCGATGAGAAGGACCAGCTCAACAACCGCTACTTTGCCAGGCGCCTGCAGTACCTCGCAGAGGTTGCGACAGTGTTGAGGAGGAACCCCGCCTTCAAAGATGTCTCGTGGGACTTCCTGCAGCATGATGCAAGGTGAGCCTGCTCTGCTTTTGCATCCTGTGAACATCTCAGGTTTCCTGTCACCAAGCCAGCAATCCAGTCAAATAGGCTGTCCAGATGCTGTAGCGGAGCTTTTTTGACTTTGATCACCAGCTGAGCCAAGCTTCAGGAGCAACCTGATCTTGATCTGACCCTAATTGAAGCCAGGCTGATGACTTTGTAGGAGGCCTGTGCTGGTCATCACTCTGCAGAGAGCAGGCGGTGAGACCTGTGCCATCCGCCTACTGCCAGTCCTGGCACCTGGGACATTCCCGCTCACAAAGCTTGCGCCAGAGCGGAACAACCTGAGAGCTTCTGCAGGCCCAGCAGCTGCTGGCGCTGACAAGGATGCACCAGGCTTGCCAGCCACTCCCCACTACAACGCTGCCATCATGCAGGCATGGCTCACCCTCATTGTGATCTGCATGTAGCTGCCTTGGCACCCGAACAAGGTGCTTGCTTTCTGCATAGCACCAGGTTTGCCCAGAAATATTGATGGTCTCACCTCCTGCATCTGCAGCACTAGAAAGGGCTGCAGTAGGTCAACTATGTTTTGCTTGCCTCGATTTGCCATGCAGATATGCTGTGCTTCGGCTTTATGATATTCCATATCAGAGACAGCTTGCTCACAGAGTGTGACTAGCACCACAACTGAGCCTCCGTGCTGTAGCCATGCAGGACATGCTACTGGACATGCAGCACCAAGTGCTTCAGGATGCCATCAAGGCACATCCCAACCTTGGTGATGCAATCATCTTGCTGAAGGTCAGCACTCTGCCTCGGGAAGCAAATTTGCCTTCTGGGTCTGTCATCCTTTGGTTGAGCATAATACTCTGACTCCTTAATGATTTCCCCCACACTTCATATCGTGGGCAATAGAAGGTTGATTGCGCAGGTGTGGGCCAGAGCCCAGGGCTCTTGTGGGCAGCCGGACAGCATCAACGGCTTCCTGCTCTCTATGCTGGCCGCCCATCTTGCAGCCACTGGCTCGCTGGTAAACCATTGAGATACTGCTTGTTGCATGCGCTCAAATGCCCCTCGTTACCGCCCTGTGTAGGCAGACACTTTTTGTGTTCTTAAAATGTAGGATCACATTTTGAGAGTTGTCATTGGCGCAGGTGCATGCCATGAAGCCACTGCAGGTGATGCGGGCAGTCCTTAATGCCCTGCAGCAGCCCTCGCTCTTCAGCAAGGGCACAGCCATGCAGCGGCGCTCCCTTGAAGCAAGCGCCGGGAGCGCGTCGCCCCCGTCTCCGGCGGCGTTCTGCCGCCACCATGTTGCTGTTTTCATGGACCCCAGCGGCCACCTGAATCTGGCTGCGCACCTCAGCAAGAGCGCCATAGCTGAGGCAAGCAGCATGCCCCCACCAGAAAGGAACACGTTGCCATTCAATAATGGAAGCGGTACCTTTAATGCTGCTGCAAGGGCTTTTGCTCCTGAAAGTGAGGCTCGGGTTGACATGCAGGGCCAGTCAGCTGCCCGGCACGGCCTGAGGTTGCTTGATCAAGCGGCTGACCAGGAGGCAGCGTTTGCAGAACTCTTCCTCACCAAGCACACGCCAACTTTGACATACGACGCCTCCTGGAGAGTCTCAGTTCCTTTGGATGGCAGCAGCGGCTTTGAGACTTCAGACGTGCTGCCGCACAGGTAGGTCCCCAACACTGAGCCCCTGTGATGTAGGTCAGGCATTTGCATGCTGAATTTGGTAAGCGCTGTCTATGTATTGTGAAGCCTCTCTATATACACCGCATGTGTCATAACAGCAGGCTGCATGCAGGGGCATGGAGGCCAGGGTAGAGGGAGTAGCCCAGCAGGCCCTTGGCACAAGAGCCAAATCAGTCAGAGCACTTCGAGAACCTCTGCATAGCGGGCCGTCCCTGGAAGCAGCCTCCTCAACGCCCTCATCCGTCAGCATCCTGATTGCTGCTCAGGTGTGGCACGCATGGAATGGCACAGCGCTCCAGCTTTTGTAAAACACTGCCCTTGCCGTCTATAAATTCCTGAGGGACCTCAGTGAGACCTTCCTTGGCATACATCATTGGGTGAAGCACACTTGGACCAGTAAGCTGACCATGTGGAGTATGCCATCCTACCTACGGATATATGGCCAGCTGTTTTTGAGACAAGAGCTCATTATCTTGGAATCCTATGAGGCAATTTGCACATGCGCAGCTCGACACGGGTGAGGCGCTGAGGGCGGTGGACATGGGACCCCCCGCCGAGAGCCCCAAGGCTGGTGCCTTCCGGGAGTTCTGGGGGGACCGTGCAGAGCTCCGCAGATATAAGGTGTGCCCCATGCGCCTCTTGATGGTGTTGGGCCGTCCTGCTATCATTCTGGCCAGCATGTCCTGAGCAAAAGCTGGGACACAAAGGATAGCCCTGTGCAAAAGGCGCACATACGTCAAGTATAAAGCCACCAACTGGCGGTGCTTAGACAGTGAGAGGAGGCCGACTTGGATGCACACACCTTTTCCTGGGTGCATAAGGGGTGTAGACAGAGGCGCTGATGGCAGCTGTAGCTGTCACTGGCTGGCCTTTCAGCTCTGAGTTCAATGCATGCCCATGCAGGATGGAAACATAGCAGAGTCGGTGGTGTGGGAGTGCGGCCCCTCTGAGCGCCACCTCGTCGTGGACCGCGTCATGGACTACGCCCTGAAGAGGCACCTGGGCGCCGCATGCGCAGTCAGCGGACATGCTGGCCTGCTAGACGCAGTCATGCACAGGAGGAATGCCCACCCTGATGAGCAGGCCAATGCCAGAAGGTACTGCTGCAACTGCCATTTCACCTGCGTGTGGGTGGTCTCCTAAGGCTCCTCAGCAGTCTGGCAGAGCGTGCTCTGCATCACGTGCCATGCTCAGTGCTATGGTGACCCTGCTGAATGCTGAGCTGCGAAGAAGTCTCAGTGTAATATGAAGTCGTGACTTCACCTGTTGGGTGCAGGCAAATCGAGGCAGCAATGCTCAAACTGGGCAAGCAGCTTCGCTCGGCAAGCAGCCTCCCGCTGAAGATTGTGGCGGTGCAGCCGCTCAGCGCGGCCGCGCGCCACACAGCGGCGTTCCCTCCGCTGCCCCACCCCTTTGCAGGAGGGCACCGTGCTGACCCGTCTGCCAAAGTGGACCGCTGCCTGGACACAATTGACCTTCTGGCGCAGCTTGAGGGCTCAGGTGTGGCTGACTCACCAGCGTATTCTTGGCTGGGCAGCATGAATCTGGGCCCCATGTCCTTCTCTCCAGACAAATCTGATTGGCTTGCAGATATAACGCTGCTCATGAGAGATGTTGAGGTGTGCCTGGGGGCTGTAAATAGCAGTACATCATTCTGCTACACAGTCATGGGCATGTCTGTAGGCTGGTCAACGCACCAGCCAAGGAAGGGATTGAAGTACATGTTATCCTGAAGCTCGTACCGGCTTGACTGTTCCTTCCTGTATGCAGGCAAGTGGCCAGATAACCCTCGTGCCTATGCCAAAGCTAAGGCCGCCATGGGCTGCCAGCTGGCAGACGAGCTGGCCTCAGGCTTCGGCTTGCATGCGCATGCGAGCGAGCACTGCATCGATGTCCTGGCTGATGGCTTCGCCTTCCGTATCTTCCTGGCGAGTGAGAGGTATGTCGCCTCTGTTGCCCCTGAGGAAGATTGTGATGCAGTCTTCTGTCTGAAAGAGCACATCTCTTGCAAGCGTGTGGGGGACCACCTTTCCATCTGGCAAGGACTGTGCGGCACATGTCCCTGAGAAACTCACGAGACAGGAAGAGCGACAATGCTGTTGTGTCATGACGCAGGGACAGTGCAATGGCCGATGCGTCTCCAGCAGCGCAGGCTGGCAAAGAAAGCCTGACGCCTCCTGAGGCAATGCTGGCACGCACGGCAGAGCATGCTGCGCTGCGGCGGAGCGCAAAGCACCACGCCATGCTGGCGGCCCTGTCCGGGGCAGCGCCAGCGTTTCCTGCCGCCGCACAGCTGGCGTCCCGCTGGGTGTCCGTGCACATGCTCAGCAACCACATCACTGAGCCCATGTCTGAGCTCCTGACAGCGGCCGCCTTCGCAGCAGACAGGGCAGCCCTCATTCCAGGCATGCACTCACAATACTGTCCGCCTTCATAGGCTAGCTCTGATGCCTTGTACAAGGTTGCTGACATAGTGGAAGTGATGTATACATGCTGAGGCATGTGTTATCTAGGATGTCAATTCTCTGATATTTGTGGACTTGGGGCACAACGGGTCTTGGGCAATCTGTTGTCCGATCATGTGCTCCTTCACTGATGGAACAGAGGGTTGCTGCTCGCCTAGGCTCGCCTGCATGCTGTGGCTGGTGGCAATGATGACAAAATTATCCGCGCTACTGATCACCTGACGACACGGATTAAATGGTTGAATTTCTTGACCTGAGCCACTCCAGCCACAGTGCATTCAGAGGTTCCTTCATATTATTCCTGATTCAGTAGGATGCCACCTCAAGGCCCATGAATGTCCCATACCAGCAGTTTTGCTGGCATGAGGGGCGCTTGCCTGCGCAGGATCACGACTCAGCGGCTTCATCAGGTTTCTGCACCTGCTGAGCACTTATTCTTGGCGAGAGCGCGCCCTAGTTGTGGATCCCAATGCTGAGCTGGCTGCAGCTGACCGTGAAACTGCAGTTGCGGCGCACAGCAAGGTGAGCCTCGAGCTGGCTTGCCTCCGCAACAGACAAAGCGCTTGGCAGACACCAGGTGCAGTGCCGATTCTTATTTTACATTGTTGTGGGGTGGGCCAGTTTTGCCTGGCACAACTGCTTGGACACCTACATGGTGGCTACCGTTCATGCAAGTCCACGCCTGTGCATGCATAACTGCGCACAATTTGTTTGCTATGTGGAAACCTGGAGCTCATGCTTCTCTGTCTCAGTGAGTCACTTTGATCACACAGGCGAGGCGAGAAGGCATGGCGCCTGCCATGTGCATCATCCCCGCCTATGACACAGGCAACTGGCTGGGGAAGGGCCTCAGCGCCTCTGTAGTCCACCGCATCAGCGCCCTGGCACAGCGCAGCTTGTCTGTGATCCAGGTCAGCTCCGCTTTCCTCGCAGGGTCTTGCTACTGTCAAGTCTCAATGCTTGCACAGATCCCCATGCCGTGCGCAAGTGTGAAGTGATCAACATGACCATGCAGCAGAGGCTCAGAGGGCACTTTAAATCATAGAGAGCCACACAGCAATGCTGATCAATGCCTGTCCTGCAGGGGCATGTTGAGGGCGGCCTGCTGACACCCGGCGTTGTCCAGGCATCAGTCTTCACCTCAGCGCTGGCGGATTTCGATGCGCTGCTGCAGCTGAGCAGGGACGCCCTCGCGCTGGCGCCCTGCGCTGTGCTGAGCCACAAAGCGCAGCGCGCCGCTGTCGAGCAGCAAGGCTTCTCCTCTGCAGCATCTATCCTGCCTCTGGAAGCTCTGCAAGAGGGCAGCAAACACTCCAGAGCAATGCTCAAGGCTCTGCCACAGGGTGAGGCTGCTTGCCCTCCATGCTTTGACCTCCATGTTTGACCACCCAATAGGCAGCCAGTGCCTTCTGTTGCAGGTAAAGAGAATTTTTGCCACACTAAGCATGGCCTGGTGTTCTGTCAAGTTTCAGAGTTGGCTCTGAGCTGATGTGCGAGCTCGTGAGGGAGCATGGCATCGCTGTGCAGAGCTGGTGAGGAAGCATAAGATGAGCACCATGGGACAGAACCTGCTGCTGGGCTTCAAGCCTGTGGAGCTGTATGTGGAGAGCATTGAGCAGCGCTATGGTGGCGTGGCCACTGTCTGCGCGGATGCTCAAGGCGGGGGCCTCATCGGGATCAAGTGGCGGTCGGCGGTGAGTCTCATGCACTCAAAATCACTCAAATGGGTCATATCACAGACTCCTGGGCTGCACGTCTTCCAAGCAAGCAGCTCTGCTGTGGGACAGCTGTGAAGCTGCCAAAGCAGCAGCATTTGATACCACATACAAGAGTCCGAGCGCACCCAGAAGTTGCTGCCTTTTATAAGCTCCCCGAACAGTGATTCGGCATGAATAGGGTATTCTGAGGTCATTTCCTGCCTTGACAAAAGTGCTCGCTGCACATGTGGTTTTTAATCGGTGATTGGCTGTGCACAAGCACTGACATGTGCTTCTGCAGGTGCAAAAGGCGCATGAGCTCACCATCGACACGGCCCATGCAGTTTCGCCGGCAGCAGCTACTTCCGCGGTGAGAAGCAGCAAGGCTGCCAAAAGGCAAAGAATGGCAAATGGAATAGGCGTAGGTGGTGCTGTGACACTGGATACAACTTCTTGTCTTGCTGAGATCCTTGTCATGGGCAATGGGCTGGTAGAACATGTGTTTGTGAAGCACGGCTCTGTGACGTGAGGCTTAGGTTTCCAGCCGCTGTATCATGCCCAGCTCTGTAGTCACATCAGAGCACTTGTACATATATATATATATATGTGGTGGCAACCCGCAGCCAGAGGCCATAGGGCATTCACAGACCTGTCTGCAGCCAGAGTCTGGGGCCAGTCATACATGCACAGTCTGCAGCCTTGTCAACTGGGAAATCACTCACTCCTAAACATGCTTCCTATACCCCCTCTGGGCAGATGCGTGGAGGGGCCTCCCTCCAAGTTGGTAAACCACTCGAAATTTCAGGAGGATTTGGGGTAGCGCCGGTTATAGGTGTCTCAGGAGTGGCCACAACCGTCGAATATGGGCGGAATCACAGAAATTCCCCGTGCCTTCGGGGGGATTCGAACCGGCAACCTGGCGATTAGCAATTGCTCTGCTACATAAGCCAAGCAAGCCCATATGTACACCGCTATGCCTGTAACATTGATGCTTTCTTCGTGCAGCATGCTACTTGGCTTGAAGCCCATGATCATGATGCACGATAGATGGTCAGGTTTACAATCTATCCGTGCCAGTGACTTGACTTTCACATGGCCAGACTTTCCATTTCCTCATAACTCATTGATGTAACGCCTCTTTGAGCTAAATTATTGGTATCCTGGTGTCTGCAAGCCGGTCCCACTTGTTGCAGGGTGCAAGCCACAGAGTCCAATCCTCTCCATGTTATGTTCCATGCATGTGTTCTTCGAATGTTTATTGCTATATATGATGACAATTCTTGCTGCAGAGACCGTACTCATAGCCTGTGAGTCTTAAGAGTGCAATAACATGTGTGGTGCATGCACGTGCAAATGCTTCACAGACCTTCTCAGACTTGCTGCAAAACCCGAAAGAAGGATGCTTGCTGAAGCGAATGAGCTGACGCTACTCCTATATGCACTCGTCCCACAAAACTACTCCCTACGCAGGGAAGCCTCCAAATCCATGTTCTCAGCCGAAAGGCTGCCAAACAGTTCCCTGCCTGCATGCACGATGCTGACCGTTTCCTGCGAATGGCAACATGCTTGGCACAAGCAATGAGTTCGTGCTGGAGCAGACTGCTCTGCTACACCGCAGTCATGGAAGCAATGATGCGCTAAGTACATGCCGTGCTGCTTCAACGCTGCATGCTAGATGCGGGGATAATCGAAGTAAGTCTGACGGGCCTCTCAGTGGTGAGGGACCTGGTTTCAAAATGCATAAGCCACAGAAATGGCTATTGGCGGCAGCCCATTAAATTGTAAAACCCTCCTTCATCCTAGGTCCCGTTTTGAGCATGCGAGCTGATGTGTTAGCAGCCAGGATGGTCTGCCCAGGGATCGGTTGCATACTGGAATTCCTTCAACGGGCCCATGCTGCAGATATTCACCGCCTGTGCCAGCGGTGCAACCCAAAGCTGTGCACAGGTGCTACATGCAAAGCGCAAAGCGCCCGCCTCTTAAGCTCTGATGGCCACAATTTGCGCAACACATGAGGCGCAGATGAGTGTCACCTCCGCTGTATGTGTTATGCTCCTGTGCCGCCCCCACTGAGAGGGTGCTGGGCAGAGGCTCGAGGTTGCTCAAATGAATTTTATGCAGCGCAGGGAGCATGCTCCCCAACGTTCTCTGACAGATACTCCTCCATCAGCTGCTCCATGTGGCGCAGGTACACCGGCTCTGCTGCGGCTGAGAGGCCGGCGCCTGATGAGGCGCATGTCTGAGCAGTGGCTCGAGAGTGCAGCTTTTCCAGCGGAGACTTGCCCATGCCCTCCCTGCAAGCATGAGGTATAATCAGTTACACTGCTACTACGTGCCATTGGAGGCACCTTGGAAGCGCAGCTGATCCCCACGCCAGAGGTTGCCTGTAGCCGCCCGCTACACTGTGTACCTTCTCTGCTAAAACGCCAGAGCCACCTCCACCTTGACATGTGCTCATCAGCTTCTGACGGGGCCACCGACAGCAGCCAATGGAACTTCCGGGCTTCACAACATGTGAAGGTATTTCCTGGCTGGCTTCTGACAGAGCAGGATGGCTTTTTACCATGCTCCGTGTGTGGTGACCAGGAAGAATGAGGCACCTGCACATGATGCTGCCAATGTGGAAGGGGGTAAGCCCACGGGACGCCGCCTTCTGCAGCAGCATGGTCAGCACTCGCAGCACGCGCGCGCACTCTGGACGGATGCCCAGGCCATGCTGCGCCAGGACGAGCAGGTCCCTCTCTGCATCCAGAGCTGCGATGTACGCCCGAGCAGCCCCATCTGCAGACAATGCAAGATGTATCAGAATATGCACAGCATGTGTCCTGCAGCCAGGTCGGGACTACTTGCGATTTCTGTGGGTTGTACCCCAATCGGGTCCTCAGAATGTGTTACTTGACAATTGCCTAGATGACTGGAGACCAAGGTGCCAACGCCTGGTATACTGATGCAGATGGCGTGTCGCTGCAGAGGTTATCACGCAGCCACTCACCTAGGGGTGCCCTGGCCTGTGGCCAATATAGCCACTCGAATGAGATGTCCTGGAAGCTGTCCGGCAGGACATAGCCGTGGTCAATGGGGACCAGCTCATGCGCCCCAGATGCGCCCCTCTTCACAAGGATGTTGCCTGCAGTAACAATCCCAGCATGTGAACGCTGCAAGCCTTGAATTGTTGTTGGCAGCAGCACGAGACAGGGTGCTACCCTGAGCGAACATACCTCCCAACATCATGCTTTCATCGGAACATAGGACTCATTAGCAGGACCAAGAGCCACTAGACATGAACTGCGCATGCTCTGGGTCCCACAGACATAATTCTGGCCAGTGTGCACACTACAAGCAGAACCAGCGCACGGGCCTGCGCCGTACCTCCATTACGGTCACAGTTGCCCAGGCGCATGTCCAGGACAGCAATCTTGTGCACCTCATGCGCGGGCAGGTGGCTAATGCCCCGCTCCTCACAGTCCCCCTCAGCTTCCACATACGCCTGAGCAGCGCACATGCTTGCCTGATGATGAGTCTTGGTGTTAGGACAGCCTCCTATGAGTCAAGCCTCGACTTGCCAGCTTTTCAGGCTTGTGCTGACGACACTGAGGCAATGAGTCCAGCCTAGGAATATGTGGCTCAGTTTCAGGACAGCAACAACCAGATTTCCAAAGAGGCGCCTCCCCACAGGGATAGAGCCTGCTGTTGCCAGGGAAAGCTCGCACCTGCAGGCTGCCCACTTTGCCGTCGGCGCTCGCTGGGCTGGCGCTGGCGTGGCAGGATACCAGCGCGGTCGGGGGCACCCCCGCAAAGTGGTGGTGGTCCAGCAGGAATGCCGCCACCTCCCGGACCGCCCCCTCGCCCGGCCGCACGCCCCTGCGCAGCCCCTGCTCCAGCCCCCGGAACCCTCCCTGCACCCGTGCATAACTCCGATCACTGAACTGACAGAGCGATGCTGTGGCATACAGCTGGACCTTGAGCTGGCTCAGGGCCATCTGCAGGCCCTACTGGAGCCCCTGATACTCCTGGCACCCCTGATTCCGCCAATCTCGATAGGAATAACCCTAACAAAGCCGTCAGGTCTACAATTTAGGGGCAGGACCAGCCCTGATCACAGCTTGGGAAACCGTCTGCTGCCAAAGGTAAGCCTCATCACAGGAGGCCTTGCAGCTTGAGGCGACGAGCCTCACCTTGGGGTTATTGACAGCACACGGCTCCTCATCCAGGGGCTTGAACACGGCCACTGGCTTCCCGTCAGCCCCTGCAATGAAGTAGGAGCCACCAGTGCCCGCGGAGGCCAGCTTTGGCGCATGCCCATTCTTCAGCCCAGCTCGAGCAGCCTGGAATCCATCGAACTGCGAGGGCAACTCCCAGTTAGCACTCACAAACATGCTGTTCATTATGCTCATAACATCCCTTCCCTAGGTTGCATCATAGCAGGCATGATTGCTGAACTATATCAAGCATCCTACCAAGGGGCACACAGCATACATCCGGGAGGACCCAGACAGAGTGCATCAGTGGATCTGAGAAAGGGGTTCCCTACCAGTTCATGGTCGGGAGACGACAGAAGGGGGGACCCCTCGGGCATGGGCTGTGGGATGAAGGGCTCGTAGGGGACCAGCTCCAGCACACTGCCCTTGTGGACTCCATACTCTGCCAGCGGGCGCCCCGACAGCACCTTCCCGTTGTGCAGCAGCTGGTGGGAGTCAAAGGGCAGGCCGCTCACAGCCTCAGCCCGCCTGCGCACAAATGGCCACAACGTCAGGAGCCTGTCTCAGCATGATAAAGGCGCTGGTGACTGCGTCTGCAGGAGGGCTTGACTTTCGAGGCTACATGCCATGACAGCTGTTGTGAGCATTGGAATGCACAACTCCATGCTAGAAGCGACACAACACTCTGTGGTCTACCTCGTCAGAGGCGATTTGGGATTTTGGGACCGCATCGGAGTGAGCTGTCATTGCTTTGAATTAGGTCACACCTTTTGACTGTCTCCGCTGTATCAGAGGCGCTGATGGACAGCTCAAAGTTGCTGCCCTGGACCGAGTACTTGACCTTTGCCGTATGGCGGACCACTAGGTGGACAACCGTCCCGTCGCTCAGGCCAGATGAGACGCGCTGAAGTGCTTTGTCTGTGCCATCCTCCTCACCAAGTACCAGACCCCGCATCAGGAGACTGCAGCATGCCATGGATCATTTAGTGACAGGACAGAGCTCCAAGTACACACCAAGTGCAAGAATACAGCGTGCTCTGATCCCCTGACATCACCAGCTCTGGGAGAAGCACTGCGACCTTGTCTTAAATACCTGAGAGCCAAAATTGCAGTGCTCTCCAAGACTCACATGTCATGGGGTCAGATGCATGCAGGGCCTGCCAGAGAGGTCTTGCAGCGCTGGCTGTATGCAGGTCTCTTGACACCTTCAGCAAACCACACAGGCATAGCCTATACTACCCAGCAGGATTGTCTGCAGCTGAGCGCATGTACCTGCTGCTGTCGATATCCACAGACTTCTTGGGACTGTTTGCCAGCGCGGCTGTGAGGGCGCTCCTGGGCCGGGCAGAATCCTGCCCGGCCCGCAGTTCCCGCCCAGAGCTGGTGTTGAAGTACACGCTCTCTACGTCCGCCAGCTTGACCACGATGTGCAGGAACTTTGGGCCGTCCTGCGCATCTGCTGCTTTCGACAGCTCTGCCAGCACCTCGTTCCTCAGCAGTTCCCTTTCCCCAAGGACCTGCATGATGCACTGCCATTGTCACATTGCACCGTTTCAAGGAATGTCAGTATCAAGCAGGCTGTCAGCCCAGCTGATAAGCTGCAATCTTGATGGTGAGCAAAGACAGGTGAGCCTGCTCTGAAAAGAGGAGCAAGAGGAGACTCACCAATGTCTGGTTGGAGGTGAACCATCCCCTCAGCTTCAATTTGAGCTTCACGTCCTGAAGGGACTCATCTCCCAGAACGTGCAGCCTGCCTGCAATGTTTTCCGGGTCCTTCCCAGCTCCGGAGTCAAAGAGTACATTGATCTCCTCTGAAAGATTGGCTCTGCTGAGGGGCACCTGGGCTGAGCTTCGCGTCCTGAAGCCTACACCAGGACATCAGTGTTGATTGAAATAGCAGTGATGCAACTTCTGTACAGCAGGTACAAGACCAAGGTCTTGCCTATTGGCATATATGCACCTCACAAGGTAAGCCATGCTACCACAGTGGCTTTGACTGTTGAACACCCAATGGGCTTGTCATCAGTCATAAGCGTGATGCGAATGTAGAGATAATACTGTGATATAACACGGGAGAGTGTGCAGAGAGGACAAGACACACCATGCCCCGCGGCCCTCTTGATAGTGATGGGTGAGCGTTCAACAAGGGATTGCGCCATGCTGCCGTCAGTGCTGCTCCTCGCACGCCACTTTCTATTGCGGTAAGACCCAAATTGCGCATGTCTATGGTCACCGGGATCGCAGGCAGACGTTTGAAGGAAGCAGTGCTCCCACTGCCATGGCTACACTACGCGACCGGGCGCTGTCACCCCAAACCTCCAGAGGCGTCGTTCGAGGGCCCACTAAACCAGAAAAAGCGATCTGATGGCTGCCTGCTGCAAGAGATATTGATTTGCGACCGCGACAGCAGCGTGCTTCCAGCACCTTCAGGAACCCCTGTAGTCAACTGGAAATGTGCTCTCCCTTCAGCCTCGGCTAACGGGGGTCGTCTACAGATCGCCTTTAAATACTGTCCTGCTGTCTCTGTGCGAAAAAGAAAGTATCCTGCGAGTGCGCCGGGCGGAGCTACAACAAGGCTGACTAGATATGAAGATTCATGGGAGCTTTTTGCATGCACCCACCCCCCGATTTGGATCATTCACACCCCGAAATTGTGGCCTCGCTTGAAAGCTCGTTCCGGCGGGAAAGTCCTGCTTGAATGTGACTTAGTGAAGCTTCCTGTACGAGCCGATCGTGCGTGCCCGCGACAGTGTCTTCAGCGCTGCAAGCTACGTGAGGATGAATGCGCGCTCAATTTCGCTGGCATGCAGATCTTCCTGAGAGACCATCAAGGATGCATTTAGGACCTTCACACTCTAGTTGGAGTGGAATATGTGCTGCAGTCACCTATCAGTTGTCGAGCCAGTAATCTGCGATGAGCTCGAGTGGTGCTTTGCACTGTGACATCAGGAGTCCAAGCATGTCATGCTAATCAACCCACACCAAACTCAGGCCTAGCGCTCTGACCTCCAGCTACTCAGAGACCGCTGGAAATATTTAGACCAGGCACTTCCGTCCCAGACAGGTCATACACATCTGCTGAGATCAGCAGTTCACCCCAATGCTGTGCGGCATCTCAGCCTGAAGTCGTAGCCAACAATGTGCACGGTTGGCCAGCCTGACTGAGCAGACTCTTTGTGCATGTTGAGCACTCTCATTGCCAGAGAGTGAGCTATCGCTCCTTAACGGGATCCCCAACGCTGCGGCTGTCTTGATATGCGGGAACTTCATCACTGTGCACCGCCAGCATGTGCAGAGTTGCAGTGATGGGCTCTGTCTCATCGCTGGAAAATGGATGGCAATCCTGTGGCAGAGCCTCGAGGATTGGAGCATCCACATGCTGATAGCTCTGCCGCGCACATGGCTTTGCTGATGCCCTGTGCTTGGTGGGCCTGCAAGGGTATCCCCTGCTTATTTGTCTCATGAACAGGCTGTGTTAAGAAGCATGCCAGGATGCACCTCCGCTGTTGGTATCTCCTGGCAGCTCAGACTTCAAGACTCTCAGGGGTATATCAGCCTCTGATGGCAAGGCTCTATGTTGGTTACTCGAAAGCACATACAGCTGACAGTAAGGCATGCGCAGCTCAAGGCTACCAGCCATGACCAGCAATGCCGCGCTGACTCATGAGCAGAGCATAGGATGTTGTGGGTGAGATGTTTCCGCTACCTGATGCGCATGGGGCTGACAAGCAGCGCTCGGGCAGCCCGGTGACGGTGAGCCAGTGACGTTGCCCGGGCCTTAGGGCAGGGCAGGGAGGAGCTGCATGCGCCACATGTGCCCTTCATGGCGGGCATCCGCACCCATGCGTCCCTCTCTGACAGCACTACGCAAGACAAGCCTGTGCTTAGGCAGGCCCGCTGTATTGTAAAAAGCAAACCTGCCTGCTGCAGCTCCCTGCCAGATATTGACCCAATTCCCATCGGCAGGTATACGTGAGTGAACAGGATACTACAGCATGTCCTGCATTGCTGCTGCACAGCAGAGATGTCAGAGCAGATGTGCAAAAGCAGCAATGCCAGCTTTCACAGTTATGCCTACACTGTCCGGCCTCACATCTGGAGAGCTGATGGCACTAGAAAATATGCTGTGAAGCTGCAAAGGCGCACCGGGAGATGTCGACCGAGCATGCCTGAGCATGGAGCAGTGGATGCTCATGCTGTACCTGCCGGTCCTTCCTCTGCGCACCCCCTCGTAGGAGAGTCCCTTGATTTATAGTATCAAAACAATCAAGGGGGACGATGGAAGTTGTCATAGAGGTATAGCGGGGACAAAAGCTGATGGGCTTCTCGAGCATTCTTGGACAGCGGTGCTGAAATTAGATCCCTTGGAAGCCCTGCAGCAAACCCTATGCTCTCAGAGCCCCTCATGAGGGCTAATGCCAGTCACTGAAGCTGCACTCAACCTGATGATAGGAGCCTGTGACTTTAAGAGGCTGCTGCTGAAAAGGGATATCCTGTGCAGCCTGGCCAGAGGCGTAGCAGCCTTACCGCCACACACGAACAAGGCGCTCGCCGTGAGGCATTGCGGTGTCTGTCAAGTCAGAGCAAGACACAGTGCTCTAGGGCATTTCCCGGAACGCTTTCAGAAACACAGGCTGAGTGCGATGAGCTCCATGCCTCAGTCCGCCCCCCCTGCTGCAGCAGAGAATGGACTCCATGAAGACGAACTAGAGGCCATCACACGCCAGATTCACGAGCTTCAGGTATATTGGAGGACATTATCCCGTTAAACTTACAATTGCGTGCCGTATGATTGAGATTGAGATTGAGAGGGAGAGGACCCACAGAGCACAGCTGGCGCCATGTGTGTGTATCAGCTGGCAGAAGCTGCATGCCTGTCACTATTATGCTGCTTGTCTGCAGCTCAAACAGGAGCAGCTGAAAAGGGACAGAGTGGTGGCCCCCTACTCGCGATCGTACGGCAGGACGCTCATCAGCACCATTGTGGAGTCTGCTGATGGAGGTGTCCATTTGGTGAGCCCTCCTTCCTGAAGGCAACAAGGATGGTTCTAGTGTAGGGTGTTAAGATGTTGCATAGCTCGCGTCATGTCGTGGGCCATCCCAAGGAGCAGACCTTGAGCTGTTTGTGCGTCATCGACAATGCAGCAAGTGCACTAAGAAGATGTTGATATAGAAGTGTGGTGATACAGGAAGGACAAACGATAAGCATAGGCGGCTGGGTGAAGACAGGAAGGGAGGCGGGAGCCGGCAGATTTGTGTTTCTGGATGTCAATGACGGCACCAGCGCACAGGGTCTCCAGGCAGGCCCTGCTCTCTATCATTCAACCCTGTAAAGGAAAGCCAAGGATGCGAGTTGTGCAGTGCATCTCCACCCACCCCACGGGGCAGTGTGCAAAAGCTCTAGACGCTCTCGGCCTACCAAGGGAACGGGCTTGGACGCCCTCTCACAAAGCAGGCTTGAGCACTGCGCCCTGCACAGGCGGTGGTGTCATCTGAGGTGGCCGAGGCAGTGGGAGGGTTCGGCAGCCTCACACCCTCTGGCACCAGCGTGCTTCTGCAAGGGGAGCTGACAAAGACGCCAGAGGGCACGAAACAGGCACGCCCTTACATAACGTGTACACCGTTGTAATGGGGAATGCCTGATGTCAACCTTTCTCATTGGCACCCGAGATCTTGCAACATCAGCGACGGATGTTTCTTCCTACCCATGATTGAAAAGCAATGCACACCCTATTTCCAGTGTGGAGTTGCTGCACTATGTCAGGCATGCCCTCTGCGGAAACATAGTTCAGCCCCTCGTGTGAGAATCCTTTTATTCAAGTTTCCTGGCATGCAAGGCATGCATGCAGTTACACTATCAATTGCTGCGTCCTGTGAAGCTTCTGCAGCATTGAGCCAAACCCTGAAGCGCAAAAGTCATATTTCCAACCCTGCTGTGCAGCCAGTGGAGCTGAAGGTGTCGAAAGTGGTGCTCGTGGGCCCCTGCGACAATAGCGCCGGCAAATATGCCTTGGCGAAGAAAAAGATGACCATGGAGGTGGGACAGCCATGCTCATGCCCTCAGCACTGCTGTCCATACCTCTGCTGTGCTGAAACCCACTGTGCGCATGCCACCTTGAGGCAGGCAATTGCAGTGTCACTTCTGTCCCCTGGCCACACTAAGAGGCCCGAGCCACAGCATCAAATTTTAGGCTGTGGTTGCCAATGCACCTAATTCCAATTTAAGTGCTCCAAAAAGCCTGATTCATGTCCTGATAGGGTATTTTCTAGCCCTGCCAGTGTGGACCGCCCTCGATGCGCTCTGCAATATCTCCTGGGCCTGATGCTCTGGCGGTCGTGCACCAACACCATCACTGTCGTTGCATGCCTCCAGAACTGCGCCGCCCTGAGCCCACCAAGGCTTGTCCCTGCTCGGCACTTTTGGTAAGCCCTGATGCAGATGCTGATCTGCCCACGTGTGCCGCGCAGTTCCTGCGGGGCATGATGCACCTGCGGCCGCGCACCAACACCATCGCAGCGGTCGCGCGCATCCGCAACGCCCTCTCCAAGGCCACGCACGACTTCTTCCAGACCCACGGCTTCCTGTACCTGCACACCCCGCTCATCACCACCTCCGACTGCGAGGGCGCCGGCGAGATGTTCCAGGTAGCTGCCTCCTGCATGACTGAGATATTTTTTCCATTGTCAAAGTCCACAGCAGTGGCACATGCAGCTGAAGCACATGCAAGAAGCTCCTCTGGCAGGCAGCGGCAGAGAGCGCGCACAGGCTCCAAGCAACAGGGGTTGCTCACAAGGCCATATGTTCGAGTGGAGCTAGCATATTATTGCGCATGCGATGGAGGGTTGTGGCGCACGACCGCCTGCCACATTGTTGGCCGCGCTGTATACTTGCGGTCTACTACAGCGCGGCCTGTGCCCTGCAATGAACAAGGCTTTTGACCCCAATCTTATAGACCAGGCACCTGAAAATCGCGGTGCAGCCCGCGCTGCAACGGCTGTGTCGTAATGAGACGGATGCAAGAGCAAAGCCTTGTCTGCGGTAGGCGCGGGATTGCCTGTGCCCTGAGCCTTGATATATGCGAGGCACATCTACCTGTCCTGATTTCAAAGTAATCTCCAGGTTGAGCGTCAACATACAGCTCTTCGTTGAGCATGCTTGGAATGTCTCAGGAGCGGTCTGAATGTCACACAGCTGAACAATGCCCCTGCGGTGCAGGTCACCACCCTCCTATCCAAAGCAGAGAGGGCGCAGGCTGAGGAAGCACCTGTGAGCGATGAGGAGATTGCTCAGCTGGAAAAGGAGGTTTCAGAGCAGGGGCAGGTGGTGACCCAAGTCAAAGAGGTGGGCCTTCCGTCGTTCTGCCGCACCATGGTGTTTCTGTGCTGCGGCAACCCCTGGGTTATAGCCCCCTCCTTTGCAGCATCTGAGTTTGGCACTGTGTCATCTTGACCTGGTCGTCATGGGATTGTATGATGCAGTTAAGTGCAGTGCTTGTTATTTTGTCAGGGGTAGCCCTCATGACTCGACACTTGCCAGACTGTGACTGTGTCAACCGGAGCGGCATTACACACTGTCTGCTGATCTATATCATGGCATTGTACAGACGTGTGAGGAAAAATGCCAAACGTAGCTATCATTTGGCACTGCAGGACTTTAAAGCAGACAAGCAGAACAAGGAGCTCCAGAAGAGGCAGAGCAAAGAGGAGAAGAAGCTGAAGGAATCCAAGCAACGCCTGGACGAGCTCAAAGCAAAGGCAGATGTGCAGTGAGTTCTTTAAAATCCTGGAAGTCAGGCAGCGGCCCGCTTCACCTGTGTTGTATCCTTGATGTCATTCAAGTCAGTATGCAAAAGAAGATTAGGGGTCATCAGCAGCTTGTCAGCGCAATGCAAATTCCCGCATATTGCCTTGCGCTTCTACAATGGTATCGGATCGCTTGCACATGCATCCTGCATGGCAGAGGTGCCTTGACTTGCCCTCATGCAGGCTGCATGCTGCAAAGGCCTGAAATGACTACTTGAGGATGTCATGTATTGGCAGGCCCTTCAGGAGGCGTGACATCAGTCCAACATGGGGTGCTGACAAGGTCGAGTGTCTGACAGCTGCCTCTGCTGCAGGCGGAGAACGGTGGGAGGCATCCTCAGAAGGCCAGACGGCACCATCGCCTACGAAGAGGACTTCTTTGGGGAGTCGGCCTTCCTCACAGTGTCGGGGCAGATGAATGGCGAGTACTATGCCTGCGCCCTGTCCAACGTCTACACCTTCGGCCCCACCTTCAGGTTGGCATGCCACATCCCTTTCTGGTGTCCGCTGCCATGCTGATGTGGACTGCAGCTTGTTGAGACACCATCTGTCTTTTCAGGGTTCATGCTAGCATCCTGCGCCTAGTTTTGTGCTGTCTGGGATCGCCATGGCTACTCCCGACAGAGTGTCATGCTGACTGCGGACTGTTTCTCAAAAGTCATCGAATAGTGTGAGGCATTGCATGTCTCTGCTAGGAGACAAGATGACCAACTACTGCTTGAATACATGGCACTTGCATGCCGTCTTGGACAGCAGATGCATGACAGCCTGAGATGCACTCATGATATGGTGCGCAGGGCAGAGAACAGCAACACAACCCGCCATCTGGCAGAGTTCTGGATGATTGAGCCTGAGCTCGCGTATGCCGACCTGGAGGACGACATGAACTGTGCTGAGGACTATGTACGGTATTGCTGTAAATACCTCTTAGAAACATGCCCGTAAGCCACATACACCCTCCTCTCTTCTTGCAGTCGGCGCACACAGTGTCCCCTGTAGCCATCACCAGTTGCGCAATGGCATGCACAGCGCTTCGATCTATCCCAGCACACCAGCAACAAGGCTGCAGTCAGGCACTTGGGGAGTCAATGCGCTGAGTATAGCAGGCTCTTGCAGCAGTACTGCTCCTCCTGACATGCGGACGAGATGGCTGCAGCGGAGTCAGAGAGGCCGTGCATGCATGCATGTCTTTGTTGGACGATATCCATATTCAGCACTTGCAGAGGCTCTGCTCTGCTCCAGAGGCAGGTGCCCTGTATCATGCAAGAGCTTGCTCCCTGAAGCTTTATCCATCGCCTGCAGGAGGGATATGGAGTTCATGACCAAGATGGTGGACAAGGGCGCGATGGAGCGCCTGAGGATGGTGGCGTCGACGCCCTTCGAGCGCTGCACATACACGCGCGCCATCGAGCTGCTGGAGGAGGCTGTCAAAGGCGGCAAGAAGTTTGAGTTCCCGGTGCGCTCCCGCATGCGCCTGCCTGCCTGCCTGCCCTGCCCCTGCATGGACAAGGGGAATGCCTGGAGCCCCCTCAGCAAAACAATTCCAGGAAGTAGATTGCGCCGTCCTTAGGCTGTCCAGGATGGTCTGTCAATGCTGCTCCTGAGAGCATGGTCTGATTGGACCAGGTCACGGGCAGATCTGCTGAGGGGCCTGCGTCTGGCAGGTCCTCCGAGCAGTGATGCATCTATAGCTCGTCACCAATCCCATCCACCTCGAGGATGTTGAGTCTGTACAGAGACATTGTATCAAAGGCACCGTTGCACTGTAGGTGAGCTGGGGCATTGATCTGGCGTCAGAGCATGAGAGGTACTTGACGGAGGAGATCTTCAAGAAGCCCACCATCGTGTACAACTACCCCAAGGACATCAAGGCCTTCTACATGCGCCTGAATGACGACGGGAAGACGGTCGCGGCCATGGATGTTCTGGTGCCCGGAGTAGGGGAGCTCATAGGCGGGAGCCAGAGGGAAGAGCGCCTGGAGGTGAGGCGCCCTCTCCTCTCTGCAGCTTATCTGCATGTCTTCTGCAGCCATGACCAGTACACGCGTGTCATGAGCGCTAGCTGATATCCCCAGCAAGGCAACTAAATCCTGCGACCATTTGAGGTTGCCCAGAAGACGAAGGCCTTCCCATGATAATCTGTTGGCAAGTCGATGACGCAACCAGGGCTTTTCTGCTTTCATCTGTGTGATGACAAATGGGGACCCTGCACGCTTGCGTCGACCCTCCTTGTGCAATTTCAAGCAACCACGGTCCTCCAAAGGCATTTTGGCTGTAGTGCGGTCATAGAGCAGGCACTGCCGTGCGCTTGATGGGTAGAGGGTTGAGCTCTGGGTGTGTCCTGCAGGTTCTGGAAGAGCGCTTGGAAGCCGCAGGGATGCCCAAGGAGCCCTACTCTGGCTACTTGGACCTGCGTAGGTACGGGACGGTGCCTCACTCCGGCTTCGGCCTGGGCTTTGAGCGCCTTATCCTGTTTGCCACGGGCCTTGACAACATCCGGGAGGCCATCCCATTCCCGCGGTGGCCCGGCCACGCTGACTTCTGAGGTGTCAATCAAGATATGGCAGTGTGGCCCTTGGGTCTGTGGGTCAAAATTACATGCGGCAACCCCGCTCACTCATGCGTGCATCAACGCGGTGTGCATGGCTTCCTAGGTGTACAGCACTGCACACTCTTCTGCTTGAATGGTGCCGAGTGCTTGCTATGTGACGGGGATACACAGCGGTATACAGTAGTAGGAGATAGCAGACAGATCAGGAGGTCAGCTGCAGCTTAGGACATGGTCACTTACACAGCGTGCTGTTAGGATTGCAAGTAAAACTTGAGCTTAAGCCTTGACCGCCAGATTGTGGCTCTGAGTACTGTCCTTGCACTGTCTTTGCGCGAAGCATGCTGACACCCGCCTCATGCATGTGTCTGGTTCTAGCCAACACTGCATCAACTCTTCCCCCACAGTCTCAAACTTCACACTAACCTACTATTATACAGCCCCTCTCATATGGTCTGGTCACACTGTGGAGTGCCTCTCACTCCTCACTCTTACCCTCACTCCTGCTTCTATCTGGAAAGTTTTGCAGGGCTATAGAACAAGGCTCTACGCGTCTCTTGACGGCTGATGGTCCTGGTCAATGGCAGCAGGATGAACAGCATGCTAATGCTCTGCAATCCAGTGACCAAGTCAAGTCAAAAGTATCCACCGTCGCATGCCTTTTGGCCCCAAATTGAAGAGCACGCTGGTCAGTAAGCCATTTCAGAAAGTTGTGCGGGATGCTGCAGTGCTGAGGGCTACGATATACGCTCAGCGCTGTGCCCGAACACGACACAGCTCCCGGCTGAGGTCTTCTAGCAGGCGCTCGACCTGGCGCACGAAGATCTTCTTGGTGTAGCTTGCAAGCGCCTCTGGGGGCGCCAGAGAGGGCTGAACACTCAGCCTGTGCTGCACCCTGCAGCCACCGCCGGCTAGAGAAGTCACCTGCGCAGCGCCAGTGAGGTGCTCGAGAAAGCCCAAATGCCAATGGGGTGGCGAAAGACAGTAGCCCAACGAACTGCCATGACACTGGCCAACTTGCCACTCATCAGAGGCCTAGCCTGTGTCAATCAGACAGCATTCAATTCAGACAGGTGCCCTGTATGCATCTCTCAAACTTCGAATGGTACAGGTAGGTGCTGACACAAAACTTAGTGGGTCAGAGATTGCATACCTTCCAAGCGCCTTGGAACTGGCGCATGAATGAGGACGAGATGAGATTAAACACGACTTCGCCATGCTGGCGCGCTTCGTGCACTGTTAGCCGCGTCTCAAACGTCCCAGAGAAAACGAGGAACTCCCATCTACATGTCTGCACATACACAAAATTGTTCCTTAAAGAGATTGCTGCCAGGATGTGTCGACTTCTGCAACTGTCAGAAGTGCATACCTAGCAAATACCATATGAGCAATTGCCATGACTCCTGCAGCCATGTGCACACAGAGCAGATCACGAACCTGAAGCACTTGCTTCTGCGAGCCATTTACAAGGACCTGAGAGTCCTCGATGTTGTTGTAGATGCGTGAGAGCCCATCATAGTCAGTGAGAACGTCCAAGACAGCCTCCTCAGACAAGTCTATGTGAAGACTGCCGTGGATCGTGTACAGTCCTGCCTGCGCTTCCATACACTTCTTCAGCATGTGTGGGGCTATCCTTTGAAGGCTTGCGCTGTCAGACTAAGGAGAAGTGTAGTCTAGTCAGCAGGTGAAGTGTTGCTGACCTGGTAGTCGACGCTGTTGATCGTAGGTGCGCTGCAGACGTCTACAGGCTGTGCATCTAGCTCGGCAACGCGAGCAGCTGAAGATCTATGCCGTGATTTTGCACTAGTATACACCTTTACACGCTGCCAGCATGCTGAACATTGACGAGGACGCCAAGCACTGTGGTACCTAGGCGGCAATCTCGGTGCGTGCGCTGTGCTGTGCACAGCACAGCTCTGCAAGTTGTTGCATGTCTCTAGATAACACTGCCTATTCATTGAAGCATGCTGCGAGGGCCAGCTCGCGCAGACGCCAGGTGCCCTAGTTGGCACGCTTGCAGACCAAGATACGCACTGGTATGCTATGGCAGAAGCGTTCGATTGAAAGTGACTTTCAGACAACTAAATGGCTCAGAAATCTTATCGACGGGGTGCGTCACACCATGCAACAGGAACGCCTCCGGCCATGTAGCTACCAAGCTGGAGCCAAATTTCGGAAGCTGGTTTACGCCAACCTGACTAGCCCCGCACCTCACGTATACATCGCAATACCCTCCAGTTCGCAACTAACATCGTTGCAAATCTACTACTGTCAAGTATGTCGGGGACGCAGGCCGTCATCGTCACAGGCGCAAGCTCAGGTGGGTTTCGGAACTAAGGTGCCGTGCGCCAACAGTCTTGTTCAAAAGCCGTGAAGCATGGCTCCGGGACCTGTCCATAGCTAATTGCGTCTGATATTGTGCTGCAGGCATCGGCTTGGGGATCGCTTTGAAATACCTTTCAGAGGGCCATGACGTGATACTGGTCGGCCGAAACATAGAAAAGCTGAGGGGCGCAATTCCCACAGACTTTAAAGGTCCTGGAAGATCTCTTTTTCTTGCGAAGGATGTCTCCACGGTGGGTACCCGCACCTCTGACCACGCTTATGAACACTTTTGTGTCATATGAGTAAAGCCCCAACCTGCTACAAGCTCTTGAACCACACCAGCACTGCAGCTCGAGGGATGCAAGGAGCTTATCAAGGAGGGCATCGAGATGCTGGGAGGTCGACTGGACGTGCTGGTGAATAATGCTGGAGCTGGAAAGTTTGATCTGAAGCTCGCAGACATCACACCAGAGGACTGGCTTTGGCACATGAACACAAACGTCAACTCTGTCATGTACCTCACCCAGATGGCCATCCCGCACCTCGAGGCCACGAAGGGCAACGTTGTCAATATCTCCAGCATTGCAGGTCATTTCCAAGTACAGACCTTGCATGAAGTGCCTGCCCATACCGCTGAGGAACCCTGCTTGCAGTGGATTGCAACGCCTTCTATCAATATTAGAGCAGGCCATACTCAAGCTGCCGGCCAATGGTGTAATGAATGTTTACTGACTAGAAGCAATTGTGTGCTTGCAGCGAAGCGCGCCGTGCCTGGTGCGCCAGCGTATGCGATCAGCAAAGCAGCCGTCGACGCGCTGACCACCAACTCTGCTCTTGAGCTAGCTCCTCGGGTATGTCCCCTGATCCCAAAGCAGTCTGCCACCTTGAGGTAGTGTGGACTCTGTGTGAGCGAATGCAATCTTGCACTGGCAGCATATACCCCTAGTCCTGATTGCTGCTGAAGCATGAGACTTACTGAGTGTCGTTGCATAATGAGGCTTTTTGCGAGGCATGTCATCTCTAAGTGAGTCCACTTCCATTTGGTTTGTGGGCATGGAGGAAAGTGAGTTGGAAGGCGCCACTGCCTGCAGGGTATCAGGGTCAACGCTATTAACCCCGCCACAGTGGTGACTAACTTCTTCACGTCAGCGGGCATGTCAGAAGATCAGGCGCAGGCATACATGAGTAAGTCCGCCAAGACACACCCCATCGGACGCGTTGGGACGCCGGCAGACATCGCAGAGCTTTGCTACTTCCTCACAGACAACAGCAAGGCTGGCTGGATTACAGGCCAGGTGAGAGTCTTGTCTCTTTGCTGACCTTGCACTGCATCCTTGAGCTGACACTGACTTTCCACTCCGCTCCAGCACAGCTCTGTAGACTCTGCCCAGCCTGCCAGATGGGCGGTCAGCCCATCTCTGATACAATTTGTTTTGTTTGCAACGATTGCCTCGTGCACTGTCACAATTGGAATGGTCAATAACCAGCAATGAACAGTGCAATGTGGTGGTTCGATGCACCTGCTGATCAGCCAAGCTGATCACGTCCGACCAGGCTTTACCACGCGGACCGCTGTCCACACAGATAGAGCTGGTATCAGGACATCCTTGGCATGTGTGTCTCCGGGGCTCACATCTGACTGCTGGCTAAGAGGTGACACGCGCTGTGCAGTGCATCGTGGCGGACGGCGGGAGAATTCTCTCAATGCCAACACTGTTGGGGCAACAATCAGAGTGATGCATTGCGCCATGGTCAGCCGGTGTTGAGAATGATTCTCCTCAGAGCCGTGAAAGTAGTGTGTGCATGCTATCTTCAGGCATACGTACTGCAGACCCTGTACACTGTCCAAACTGCTATGCGTGAGCTGCCAGGAAGCTCAAAGGTTTTGTAAAGATGGGATGAAACCAGATCATTGACATCAGGACATAAGAGTGAACACGGCTAGAGACGAATATTGCCAATTGCCGTCTAGTAGGCCTGGCCTTACGGCCTTGTTGCCTCCCCTGGACGTTTAAAGTGCTATAATAATTGAAAAAATTGTTCTGCCATCGTGATTGATGCAGACAATTAGGACACTCCTCTGTAACGTCTCATCTGTCAGGCTTACTCCTGATATGTTCAACATCTAGAGTGTCCTGGATGGCCCTTACATTTCATGAATGCAGTGCACTATGTGTGATACGTTGGACGAGGAATGCTTCCTGCATCGAAAGAGAGTGATGTGCTGATGCATCGCTCGAAGGATCCTCAAGAGAAATAGCATCATCAGAGACAGCTGAAGAGGAAGGGCAGCGCTCTCTTGGGAGCGCCCTTGTCCGGTACAGCCAAATGACTACAGAAATGACCAGAGGAAGCTGGGGCGCAGCTGTACGACCAAAATATGGAAAATATCTGATTGCGCTTTTTGTAGCCGAACTCGGACGAGATCTTTGACAACCCGGGAGCCACAACACAAGTCTACGCAGGCCACACACGGAAAGGAATACCTAGCTGCCTGCTGCTGCTGAAATCACCGTCCCAGGGGAAGCAAGACTTGGCTCGTGGAAGAGACGTCGAAGCGCCAGTGTATCTGTCGTTCGAGACTCAGGGGGGAAAGCACCATGACGCTGTTCATAGAAGTGTTACCAGAAAGCGAAAGACGACTCTCGATGGATTCCACGCTTGGCTTTGCGAAGCGTGCCGCCAAGCACGACAGCGGGCTGTGCCTGATCTGCGGCAGGCGGGCAACTGGGCGCTGCTCTAAGTGCGCGCTCGCCACCTTCTGCGGTCCACAGTGCCAGGAGGCCGCGCGGAGCACACACTCAGGTGCGGCACACAGCTTCTGTCCTGCTGTACCGTCCATGAATTTCACTGTGCATGCGGCCTCGCGGTCGCCCCCGCACCAATTGTGGAGCATGCTTGGCCCACAACCCCATCACACATGTCATCTACTGCTATGACCTTACCTGCGAGTCTAGCACTGAGTCTAGCGTTATGCTCCCCCTGGAGCCTGCAGCATGCAACAGAACCCAACATGGGTCCGTGGACGTATGGGCTTTCTTCGGTGAGGGTGGTGTAGGGGTTCTGCCAGGCATCATGCTGCACGCATGCAAGGCAAGTAGCTGCAGGGTGTGCCTGAAGCAGTGGATTCTGACGGATATGTTCTTCCATGCAGGTGCATGCGAGTCTGCCTGTAGTGTCCTGTCGAGGCGCATCGTGCAGCGCTGGCTGCCTCGGGACGAGCTATCCGTGCTGCAGCACATGATCGTCCTTGTGGGCCAGAACTGTAACCCGGTGTCCTCGGCCAAAGACCAGGGCTTGCAGGGCTGCATGAAGGTCTTGGAATACATCGAGAGCCACCCCAAGTTGCTGCAGAGGAATGTGGCTGACTTCCTGCTCATGGGCTGCCAGGCCCTCATGAAGCACAGGTGAGCTGCAGGGCTTTGGCATCTCAGCACAGATCAGCCTCAATGTGCATGCCGAGAAGATGCATGTCAGAGTCCTTAGCACACCCTATATAAATCACGTAGACCGGCTGTGCACTGCCCTCACCTGCACAGCGGTGTTTACTATATACCAACCTTTCTTAGCAGAGGGTGATTTATGAATGGCGGTGTTGTGGTCTGCCAGCCGTCGGTGTCTGGCGTGGGCGTCTGAGGTGCTGTGTGTGAGAGCATCAGAATGCTGTGCAGGATCTGCTGTAACCCCCACATCTTTGCCTTCTGCTTCATTGACAGCTGCCTGAAGAGGGGTTCGGTGAATGCCTTTGCTGAGTCAGCCGGCCTGAGCGCAAACGCTGAGCAGAGCTCCCAGGTCGCTAAGAGGTAAATACATGCCAATGTTTTCCATAAACACCACTGGTGCTCTGTTGAATTTGTCGTTGCCACGAAGTTATGGTGTAGAGAATTGAAGGCTGTATGCAGATTGCAAAAGAGCTCATAAAGCGGATCAAATTATTGCTGCGGGGAACCCTGAGCTGTGATAGGGGATGCTAGTTACATGCTGATGGTGGCAATCATCCCCTGCGCAGATACATGGAGTGGCAGAAGACTTGCCTGCTGCCCATGCAAGAGATGTTTGGACAGATTGGAATTGGCCGCTACTGGGAGTCTGAGCCAGCGCCTATTGAGGCAGGCATGCTGGGACAGCACACATCACCCCTTCGCCAGCTTAGCAGGAGGGGATCCATTTCCCAGGACAACTCGCCTGTGCGCATGGGCGGATCCAGGGGCGCCAGCTTCGACAGCGGCAGCTGGCACAGCATGCAGGGCAGGAGCTGCAAGGACAAGACTGCCAGCTGGGTCAGCAGGCATGGCGCAAGCAGCAACCAGCTGTCCATGGACCGAGCATGCTCCATCCCTGCGCATGTGTGAGAGCCGCGTGCCGCTCTCCGCAGCAGTGCAAGCCAGTGCCATGGGGTGTCCGTGCATCTTTTAGAGCTGTCAGAGAGCGTTATGGCTCACTGGTGGCGATAATGAGGCATGGCATGTAAGGTGAGGCTTACAAGGAGCGGCAGAGCAATGTTGAAGCATGACTGTGCTGCATCTTACTATCGAAAGGCAGACAGTGGCAAGCATGGACCAGCTGAGCTCCCAGAGAAGATGCGGTAGCAAATCATGCTGTGCAGACATGTACGCTTGCGTGAGATGTAGGATATAGACAGATGTATGGACACCAAACCATTGTGTGGGAACATATGACCTCCACACATGGTGACACGAGCAGCCAGAATGTGAGCCGAAGGTGGGTGCTGGTGCATTTGTGCGTCACCAGATTGCTGAGGATTTGCAGCACATCTGTGCAACCAAACCTCTCGAGAGCAAAGCACAGTCCATCAACTTTACAATATCGTGTTGCAGCAGTGCTCTTGCACAGCGCATCTTATACCAGACTCCATAGGTAGAGCCGATACTATGAGCTGGCTCTCAGTGACCCATACTTGAAGGTTCTCAGGTGCAGGCCAGGGTACTATCAAAGCAGGGTGTGTGACCATAGCAGTGAACTCTGACAATGGCTCTGGGTTTTCTCTCTATTGTAGGGCAGAATACTTTTTACACTGTGGATGGTCCCATTTTTGCAATAGCTGACAGGAGGCTTCCCACAATGATACAGTTGCGACTACCTTGATATTAGTATTAGACTGACACCATTGCGGATGCAGCCCAAGGGGTTTCGGAACCAGAGATACCAATTTATTTGCCTCAACTGCCCTTAGAACTGTGACGTGCTGCCTGGCTGTGGTCTTTCTCGGGAGCCAGCCACCAGTGATTCACAGCAGCTAGGGTCAGGAAAACCAGCATGTAGTAGACAGGTCGTGTGAGTATTCAGACAATCCCTGATGATGGCCACTTGATTAGGCAAGGCCTGGTGGACCAACAAGAGGCACGGGAGTTTGCGCAGCAACAGACATGTCAGGCCAGCTGAGACGTATGCAAAATGGGTGCATAGAGCGAGGGCTCCTCGTGCGGGTAGGGCCTTACAAACAGAGATCTGGCCGCTACTATCGAGATAGGTAGCATCAATTGATTTCAAATTTGAAGACCAATGTACCATACATGCTTGTATTGATTGAGCAGTCATTGATCTAGGTCTGTGAGGTGTGTATTAGTTTGCTTTAGCATACCGGAATAGCCATGCATCACAAGTCTACCAGTGGTATTGGCCATATTGCGGCAGATTTATCAAGTCCTGCAATGCTGGTATCTATTGGCAATTCCACGAGCTCAAGCTCATCTGCTGCCAACCCAGTGCTACACATCCTGCACATGCATACTATGTAGGTGGTAAACGTGGGGCAAGCCACACCGTACATATCACATCACGAGACTTCCTTCGAGCCACACAGTCTGATTGAACGCTCGGCCGTAAAGTGGTGCGGCATTGTATGCGGAAAAGTATCATCGCAGGCGATATATGGAGAGACCGTCAGCTGCCCATTCCACCCAAATTGGGCAGCTTCCAACGGCTTCCCAACTTCACCCTCCTGATGCGCTGCTGTCCTCCGCCATGCTGCGAACTACCATTATCTTGACATAGTATCAGCTACAAAGCTGTTATACCAAACGTCCCTCCAATATGGCGAAAACTCCAATTATTATAGCTGTTCTAGGGGTTGCCCTCGCCCTGCTGGGTACGCAGATCTCTAGAACAATATCCGAAAACAAGAAGACGCGCTTCGATGGCACGTTTGAGTCCGTTGCCCCTGATCTGTGGCGTGAGGGCTACCACTGGGTTGCAATGGGTACGTCTGACGTTCCACATGAGTACAGCGTACAACAGAAGCCTCCAGACCAGCTCAGAGAGCGCTCAGACCGCAGGTGGCTTGATGGGAGTGGACGTATACGTCTTCCTCATGAGAATAGATGGGGGACACATTCTGGTGGATGCCGGGGCACCTACAGACGAGGCTGCAGACCTGCTGCTCAATAATCTCAAGAAGGTCATGGGAGATGGCGAGTTGAAGCTGATCGTCTTGACACACGGGCACCCAGACCATGCTGGAATGCTCACAACAGTGGCCCACGCCCACCCCCAAGCCCAGATTGCTTTCCATGAGGACGAAGCCCCCTTCATCTTAGGTGTGCGGCTTCGCTCAAGCATCCTGGTCATCTGCCCCTTCTTGAAGTCACAGTAATCACATGAGGAGCGCTGCTGCAGCAGGCCGGCTGAAGTCTCCCGTACATGATGCATCCTATGACCCATATAGGAGGTCATCAAGGTTCACCTGATCTGCTAAGGCGCTATCGAGCCAGAGTGCGTTGCAGCAGTCGCTCACACCCTATCATGCGCATGTGCTATCGAGTCAGCATGCGTGACATGCATGCAGGCCAGAAGGCTTACGGGGAGCTCCCTGCCGACACGCTGGCCTTCAAGGCCTTCTCATTCAATATGCCGGCCAGCAACTTCTCTGAAGCTGTACCGGCCAGCAGGGCTCTGCTGCTGCGAGGTTTGCATCCTCCCAATATCGACAGCTCCATGTGGTTCCTCGCAATGGCCAGCCCTAGCCCGCGGCAAGTGATCTTCTCACATCATACACGCCGTCCGCATCATCAGACACCTTCTGTGAAAGACAGAACACCGATCTGGACAGAAGAGCAGCCCATGATGTAGGATACTTGCAGTCGTCTTCCTTGGCACCGCGGGGTGCACGCTAGGTGTGAGGCACTGCGTTATGTACAGCTGATCCATGCATGCTGTACTGCTGCACTGTGGACTCTGCAGCCGAAGCCTCTGCATAGGCATGCAGCGGGATGGTCTCTTAAATCGCCAGAGCTCACTTCTGCAGCAAGGATCAAGTGTGCATTGAAGTATGCAGCCGTGTTGGGCAGTCGTGGCAGGGAGTCTCATATGGTGTGTCTGGTGCGTCCAGGGAAGTCGGGGGACCTGGCTGATGCAAGGGGCCCTGCGGGGACCGCCGCCAAATGGCTGCCACCCAAGGGCGTTATCTCTTGGCACCATGTGCCAGGGCACGCACCAGGACAGGTAAAGCCCTGTCACTTTGCAAGGCATGGTGGCTGTCTGGATTCGTTGCATAGGTGTCACCTCGACAGCGTGGCAGACAAGATGTCAAGCAGTACTAGTAGTGCATTGCATTGCACTGGCAGTGATTTGATAGGGGAAAATCAAGGCTGGCTGTGGGCATCTGAGGACACTGCACTTGGATCCGCTCTACAGGTGGCGTTCATCCACAAGCCCTCCAAGAGCTTGCTGACAGCCGACGTCATCTCGCACATGGCTTTCAAGAAAGGGGAGGGCCCTAAACCGTCTCTGCCTCCAAGTGGTGAGCCCTGTGATAACTGTACCTTAGAGAACATCTGTGACAGTTACAATCCAAGAATCTCGTCAGCCATGCATGCCTCTTTTGCAGGCAACAGGAGGACCCTCCTGCAATGGTTGAACTTCCACATGAAAAGCAAAAGTATGGCTGCATAGTCATGCATGCTATGGCAATGAGCTGCTTGTTTGCTTTGGCTGAATCAAGCAAGTGTACACAATCAATGCTGCAGCCCTGAGAACTCGTCGGCTGTGCAGCATTTTCGTGGAATACCACCCAAGGGAGGCTGGACGCTCTTCATCTTGCCAGCCTATCCTTCACCAGAGCATATCCTTCTCATGACCATGCTATGGGACTCTCCAAGACAGAGCTTGATGCTTTTGCAGCATCCCTCTAGCCTGAGGCATATCAGTCAGCGCCAGGAGGGCTTGACAAGAGCTGCAGAGCTGACAAAATTCCCCTTTTGGTGTGTTCATCTGTTTCTAGCTACAGCGCCAAGCAGCTGCATGGGCCCCCTCGCCTTTACATGATCCGTCTCGCATACCCCAAGACTGCGCAAACTCCTTCAGGAGTGCCCAACACGGTCTCGGGGGATGAGTCGCAACTCAGAGCCATGCTTCAGGAATACATTCCCAGCTGTCTGCGAGGGGTTGATGCCAACCCCGTCTGCACCAGTGTAAGAGAGCTACTCAGCATGTGTGGTCCTGGAGGTACAAAATGTGAAAATAGCCTTGCTATAGGCCACTCAACATACGATACTCACACAGCAAGCCTTGTTCGCTAGCACTGGGATTATATGCCGTGCATGAAAGTAGTGCGCTTGACATGTGCTTCTCGAGACATCGTACGTCATTTTGCTGTTATTGTAAAATGCGCTCACCGTTTGTTATGATTGCGCTGGTTTGGGCTGGCACCTTGAACTGCATGAACAGGTGAGTGGTTAGGCATTGCAAATTGAGAGGATATCTGTGGCATAAGCCCAGCATGAGATGCCAGAAGAGGCACTGTATGTCTTAATGGCATCCAGCATACCTCTTCCGCTGCAAACTTCAACACTGCTGTGAAAGGGGCTTCTTCAGGCACGCTGAACCTGCAGATACATGCAGGTGCTCTGTGCCTTGCAGCATGACTCTGATGTGCATCCATGGACCATTGAGCAGAAGGCTGGCATCTGGCTGCAATTGTCTGCATGTGGATGTGTGCTCACACTCTGAAGGGCAATTTCGGATCGGATGTCAGCGTGACCTTGAAGGTCACTTTCGACCTGCACAGCACAGAGTGGCAACTCAGAGCCAATATGTCGACACATGTCAAGCATAAGGCTTGAAAATTCGAAGCAATCCACTCTGTTGTCGCTCACAGTACCGATTCTCATACACTGAAAGGAGAGACTCACATCTTGGCCTGCCAATCAGTCGTCTAAACTTTCATAAAAATAGCAGCCCTCTGACCCAGCTCAGTCCCGGTGTGTGACTGTAAGTGTTCAGAATGTAATGGTAGGTACAGATCTTGATAACTCTCAGCTCACCTTGTGCCATGAGTCCTCAGACAAAGACAGTGGCTTCCCTCAAGAAAGCAGCTGCCTGTGGGAAGCTGCTTGTCTCTAGGTTGTCTACGGCTGTCCGTGTGGCAGCATAGGTGGGAAAGTAATTTTCCTTGTCTCACAAGACTATATCTCAGAGGAGAGAGTTGCACCGACTCAATTGCACATCCATGCCACATGCCATCTAGTTGGCAATGTCGATACAGCTGCACAGATGCTGTGGCAGGGCTAGTGTAGGAACTGGAAGTATATGAAATCCAGATGATCCAATCAAAGAGTACCACATAAGGCTCGGAACGAGAATTCATACGTCAACGACGTACCTTGGAGCAGGAAGTCGAGGCCCAAAGTGCTCATATAGTGTGACTCATAAGCCCATCTAAGCTATCTGTAGATCCGAGAGAGTGCTGGAAGCATGCAATGATTTGGGGACCGCTGTGGAGTGTCTTGGGCACTGTGCTCTGGCTTATATTCCAACCAGGTATGTGCTTGATTGAGCACCTGGCTGAAGCACCCTGGGAAGCTCACTGACATCACTCACCTTTGTATGTCCTACATTGAGAAAGCCTCGACCATGACTCTGAAGTCACCAGGGGTGCATCAGCTTGTGCAGTGGTGCTTGCGCACTGCTGTGAGTATCACCTGACAAGCAGCGCGGCATGCAGAAACAATCTGAGGGCAGACAGCTCCTGCACCTGCTGGACTCATGCCATGGTTACTTATGCTGCGCAGGGACATGCAGCGCGGCAAGCATCTCCAACGTGGGCCAGCTCAAGGCCGCGATGAGGACGGTGCGGCCGAGCAACCCAGCATGCATCCGTCTCCTGAATGCCACGGGCACAGTGGGCTGCGGGGCGGGCAGGACCGTTGCCCCCATTGCAAGATTGGAGAACCCTGAGAGCAGCAGCCCCTCAGGTGCCGCCATGTGCCTCTGCTTAATCCTTCCCGACATGCCTTGCACGCTTCATACTGTCCTTCACCTTCTGAAGGTGTACTGCACACCTTAATGACAGGGCGATTTGGCTTGCACTACCTTCAAGGCAGCCTTCAGTTGCAGCGTCACTGAACTAGGAGGAGGTGGAGATGAATGGGACAGAAGCCGCTGTTCTTTGCAGGATGTTGAAGGGCTCGGGTGTCCGCTTCAAGCTTCTGTAACATGTGCAGGAGAGCACATCATTCTCCTGGGCGAAGAGCACCTGCCCTTGGTGCTGCAGCGGCTCAGTAAAGAGAAGCACCTAAGGTCCAGAGTGAAGGGCATTCTCGTAGGCTCTGGGTCATCAGATGCTCCTATGCATTCCCCAGCAGACATATTCCCCTTGGCAGCGTATGCGCCATACAAAGACCGCAGCTACCCTTGGAACCCTAACGGGACTGGCATATCAAACCTAGACCTCGGCATCCCTATCTTCCACCTGGATGACCGGCTTGCTGCGTCTGCTCAGAGCAGCGCCCTTCACAACAGTCAGCAGGTAGGCTGACCGCGCCTCCATTTGCTCATCACAGCTCACTATCAACCAAGCATGGAATGTCGCTGCAGCAGACAGACTGCCCATCTAGAGAGGCCGGGATATTCCGGCGTGCACTGATATGCTAAGGGTGGTATGCGTAGGGTCTCAGGGGGGCGCTTCATGTGGCCAGCCTGGACGCGACCATGTGGGCAGAGGGGAACGCCTCCACCTGCATCCAAGCTGCCGCATGCCTGCCCTTAGGTATTTCCTGCCTGGTAATCAGTACCTGGACATGACGGAGAAGATGCTGCAGAGTGCATCCTCTATCTCGAGAGGAAGCCTCTGATCGCGATGCCTGGGTCCTCTTGCCAGCTGACATGCGGGAGCTCTGAGCGAGTGAGATGCTGGTGGCAGAGATGGTTGATTGTGTTTGCAGGAGGGCACAGTGTGTGGGCAGCTCTGCCGCCTTTCCCTGCCCAGCCTGCCCAAGATTCCAGGCCCATCACCCTTGTGACCGCTGCCATTGACTCCACGGCTTTCTTCCATGATCTTGCAAAGGTCTGTCTGCCCCTGCACGGACTGCCCTGTTTCCATGATTGTTAAGTTGGCAAGGATGCCCAATCTGGCGTAGATAGAGCCGCGGAGACCTCTGCTGACCTCTAAAGCTCTGTGCAGGGCGCAGAGGCGCCATTGTCGGGCCTCATAGCGCTGCTGGCTGCGGCAGAGATCTTAGGGAACAGCAGCATGGCGGCAGGCTACCAGAGGCGGCTGGTGTTCGTCGCCTTTGCTGGGGAGCCCTGGGGCTACATGGGGTCCAAGCGCTTCCTGTGGGAGCTGCACAACGGCGAGAACTCCACCCGGCCCCTCAGCCTTGAGGCCATTGAACAGGTGTGCTTCTGTATGGTGCTCTAAGCAGAGCATGTCCTATGGGGCAAAGCCTCTTGCTAGAATGAGCCTAAGGAATAGAGGCTTGCAGTGGGATAAACTACAGCAGGATTTGTAAAGTGGACAAGTCCCACGATCCCATAACAGGAGAGGCTTGCACATGCAGGTGGTGGAGCTGGGGCAGGTTGGGCGGGCGGCAGACTCAGAGGGCCTCAGCGCCTTCTACGTGCACGCTCAGCGAGGCGCCAGCTTTGGCGACGCGCGGCCCCTTGCAGAGGCCTTCCTGAGAGCAGGGGACTCGAAGGTAGGCAATAGAAGCAGTATGCTTCCGCTGACAGTATTGCTTAGTTGAGAGTCCTGCCGCCAGACGCAGGCGAGAGTATCAAGGCATGCATACAGCTATACATGCTTATCCTCCTACCTCTGCAAGGGCTTGGCCTCATGCACAATGTAGCCAGCTTGAGAGCAGATGTCATTACGCTGTTCACCAGCATCCGGGATTTAAACGGATAGGTGAGGAACTGGACTTGGATGCAGGCTGAGGTTAGCGAGGCCAGCTTGGGGACCCCGGGCATACCGCCTTCATCTCTCACGTCCTTTCTCAGGGTCAAGCCTGCCATCTCCGGTGTGTGTCAGTGCTTGTGAGAGTCTCAAGAATTACGTGTTGCGTATGCCAATCAAAGAACCAGGCAGCACCATGCACCTGCCGATTGGGATGCAGCCTTACATGTCTGAGGTGCCAGATACCTGGGGAAAGCCCATTGCCATTCTTACCAGTGTGGCAGGTGGATTTATTGGGTATATTGCTCTGTGAGCCTCTGGCTTTCAAGCTCACCAATTCTGTACCTTTGTGCAGGGTTGGTGTTAACAGACTTCAACAAACACTTCTTGGGCTCAACATACCAGGGCCAGCATGACACAAACATCAGCGCACAAGCTGTGACGTCAGCAGCATTGGTTGCCGCTCGTGCCCTGCATGAGATTGCTTCAGGCGGCAGAGGAGCGTCAGAGCTGAAGGCAAGCCTTCAGCGCTGCCATACATACTATGAGTGAGCATGCACAGAGGCATGCTTGTGGAACATGACTCATCAGTGCAGCGGCTGCGCTGAGCTGCATCTTGCTCAGTAGCACTAACTCGATGAGACTGCAGTGCCCAAACTGTTGCTAAAGAATGCATGCATGTCCACCAATCAGCTCGTCACGCATGCTTCTGGGGCCTGCCAGAAAACTGAGCCACCATGGTGCCAGGCAGAGCTAGCTTGTGCTTTAATCAGAGATGGCTTAATCTCCTACATGCATCGCACCCGCAGCCGTCAGAGCGGGACTCAACACTGCAATGGCAGGGGCCTTGAGATCTTTCTACAGCAATCGCCAGCTGGACATCTCATCTCTTGTGCGTGAATGGGGCATCTTGCGCTGCAGGTTCGGTCCGAGGCTGTCAGAGCTACTGTGGAGTCCTTGATGGACTGCCTCCTGAAGTCCGGGCTGACTTGCGGCTTGGCTGGGTCGCTGATCAGCCCTGTGTCCAGGGGCGAGCCAGCGCACTACATCAGCACGCTGTACCAGCTGGGCCAGGACTCTCAGGTGACTGTTTTCATAAGAACGCTCATGGCAGCAACACAAGCCATGCCTGACAGAGTCATGCAAACGCCATGCCATACAGAAGCCGTGAAAGCAGCTAAAGCAAGCCATGGACCAATTGAACTGTAGAGGTGCCACCTTCAGCTGTCCAGAGTGTCTGCTTGAGCCGTTGTGTCTATGAGGGTGCTGTACTTGCGGATTTTCAGGGCTCGAGAGTGGCATCGCGCATACAGGATCCCTCGCTGGTGCTCAAGAAGGACATGGAGCGCTTCCTGTGGAACTTCCTGGCCCTGAGAACCTCCTCGGGGCCGGCAGTAGGTGCAGATGGTGAGACCGCTGCGCCCACACTGCTTGCGTGAAGTGGTGGACTCTGGGATACATGAAGAACGCTGGCTTCTGGGCAACGCGCAGCCCCGCAGCTCACTCCTTTCCCCGCGTGTTGGGTTGAGTGCCAGCCCTGCGTCTCGTGCTTGCATGAGGTGGAATATTTGTCTTGCAGAGCAGTTTTCTCAGCACGTGCCTGGTTATGACATACAAGCTCATGGCCTGCTGAGCCCTATCTGGTGAGTGAAAATCAGACGAGCAATAGCATGGTTCCTGTCCTGAAGAACTGGCTGCATTGGGATGTAGGGATGCTGGAGCGGTGCGATTCCGGGGACAAGCGCTGCAAAGCTGGCGCAGCCTGCATTGGATTTAAGGAAGCCAAGACAGGCGATGCAGCGCTGGGCACCTGCCATGCGGCGACAGCTGCCTACGTTCCCTCCTACTCTGTCCGTTTACAGTTCTTGGTGCGTCTCCTTTCAATGCGCAGCAGAGTCACTCACAGCACAGTGGAGTGCTGGCAGTCCCATATCACCAGTGCACACAGAGAATGTCTGCTTGGAGGGCTTGCGTCCACACAAGAGTGGTCTGCACCAGGCGCGGCTGAGGAGTCATTGAGTTCCGTGCACAAAGCTGTGATACGAGAGGTGAGAGCTGACTTTCAACAAGTTTACCAGGGCACGGAGGGAGGGGCGTTCCGGTGGGGCCTGTCGAACACTTCTGAGGCGTGGGAGCGCACGCATGAGTGGCCGCAGGATCCCATGTGGACAGAGAGCAACTGGCCGCCAGATGGCATCCCAGAGCTGCAGCTGTACCAGGTAGGCCAGCACACAGCTTCTATCACGGTCAAGTGCATGATGCCAGCTGATCGCTATGCATGGATCAGCTGCTGTCACCTTAGCAGCATTGGTTAAGGCATATGCTGCATGCAATGACTAGCTGCCCTGAGGGACACCCGTCAAACAGCGTTGCACAAGCTCCCAGCTTACAATACATTGGACTGTGAACGCAGAGGGAGGATAGTGCTGTGGAAGGGCGCATGCTCATTGGGGGCTTGGCGACCGCGGCAGTCAGCTTTGCGGGAACGTATTGGGCGAAGGGGATTTGGAGCAAGCATGTACAATCCTCATGAGTGGAATGTGGGTGCACAAAGTGGGCAGAAGCTCGTGCATGTTGTGCCGCCATTGTATGGGGTGCAAACTGGGATTGCAAGCAGAGGTACCAGCCTTGCACTGCACTTGGCAAGCGACGTCGATCCTAATGAGTAGTGAAGTAAGAAAGACTATGCACAAAGCTGTGAGCTGCCTGGGAGAAATTGAAGTGGATCCATGCAATGGTCCTCACAGTGAAATCTGCCAGATCTGGAGTGCAACCCGCTTTATTGTTTCCCACGTTGGGAGGTTTTCCAAAGCTTAGGCTATTATCGCAAGCCCGTGATTGAGGGTTAGCTGGTAAGAGCCGTGACATAAGCAGGCATGTGCCCGTTGGGCACTGCCCACTGCCCAGTTCCTGGCATGGGATCGCCAGTTTCGGAGAGCTCCTTCCCTCTCAGATGCGAGATACAAGACTTCATGTAAGTCTTAAACCAAACGAGGAAGCAGATGGCTGAGGAAGTAGGCCTTCTCTCGTTGCCTAATAACCTTCTCGCGAAGGTCGCGCTTAAGACAGAACAATTCGATGACGTCGAGAACCTGAGGCAGTGGGCCAGAGCTTCAACTACATGTCGGAGATTGTCGGAGCTGCAGCTCTCTGGCTTCCCCATCATTAAGAATTGGAACAGTATGGCGTCCCCATACCTTTTGCACATTCTCAAAACCCATGTGGCGCAGCTAGAAGGTCCTTTGAGATGCACAACAAAGTAAAGCTGTTGGCCAGAGTCATAAGCGCTCTGTTTGGCCCAGCCATTGCTGGATTTCGAAAAATGCCTGCTCGCGCTCATGTGCAGGCTTAGAGTGGCATCTCAGGCGCTTTCAGCATGCAAAACGTGTATGGATCCATATAAAAAGGTGGCCCGGCAATGCTGACAAGCTGCAAGAGCTGTCACGACGGCTGGTGAAGGTCAGCCGCAATCTGCGGGAGTTGGACTGGTTGGTAAGCCCATCGCCTGTCTACCAGTCCAAACGCTGGGCGCAAATATGTCACGCTTTGTCGCTCATGGAACATTTGCTGATGTCAAATCCATCAGCGCAGCACCCAGGTGATCTTCTTCTGTCCGGGACACTCCTTGCACCATGCCAATCAAGCGTCTCATCATGGCATGGGCTGCAGGAAATCTGGCCGATTCTCCCCAGAACAGCTTCGCATCTCTCCTCATGGATCTCTGGTATGCTGGCGGGTGCGAGCAGTCTAAATGGTGCGAGGCTTGGTGTGGACATGCTTAAGCGCCTGCCATTGTCAAGGAGAAAACTCTTAGGTTGGCTGGACCTAGATGCCTACTACACATGCCACGAGGCCATCGTAAATTGCCTCAAAGCTTTGACGGACTGCCAGCAGCTCAAGAGCTTCTCGCTGAAGTGCACTCATCCATACTGGGGCCCTATTGAGCTCAATCTACGGCACCTGGTGCAACTGAGCCACTGCAAATTATACTTCTTGCCCGCACCCAGCAGCCTACTTCTCCCACGATGCAGGCTGGAGCTCGTGCTGTTCAATCATCAGATTGCAGCATGGAGCAAGCTATGGCCTCAGGTGCAACATCATGTGTGCTGCATTGAAGTTGGAGGAGACTCCTACCTTACTTCCTGCGCAGACTCGGCTCTACAATTGGGAGCATGGCCAGAGGCAATTGGTACCTTCCATGGCTTACAATTCCTGCAGATAATTTGTAGGGAGGTGTCGCCATATCTAGGTCAAGGCGTACTTGACCTCGCACTTGTTGCTTATATTCCTCATGTCTCGTTGCGCAGCGAGGGAGACTTGCATGTGGTAGTATCAGCTGGCAGCTGGGATCTTCTAGATTTACAGAGCAAGGGGGCCTTCGATGTGGTTATTGTTGATGCTGAGGCCTTCATGAAGAGCACATGCGCCTTCTACTTTACGTATACTAGGAAGGAAAGGCCACAAGATCTAATCCAGATGATGTGGGAAGCAGCCATTGCCACGGGGAATGCGTTGTATGAGGATGATGATACCTACAGCCCCTTGAGCTGGGGCCACAACAGTGAGCGAGACTCATTGTTGGGGGTATTGAGCAACTGCGAGCCGCACCCCAGCGAGATTTGCTATGATGCTTTCCTGAAGATGCGCATCGCCTACAAGCAATGCAGACCTGCACTTGTGCATCAAGTGCGGCAAAAGTAGGCACATGTGCCTGTGGGAGTATGTGTACTGCGCTGATGTGTGAGCAAGGTAACTATCAAGCATCTGCTTATGACCCTATTGAAAAATGAGGCGATGCTGCCAATTGCCGTGAGGATGCTTCAATGCTCCAGTTGTGCCTCACTTGCAAGATCACATGTGAATACAAAGCACGTCACACTTCCGATGCTCTACGTGCACATAAAGGCTGCTCTCTGATCTCACTGTTTCCCAGCAAAGACATCCGGCTTGACCGGTTGTCCGGCGTCTTTACGGACAGCCAGAGCCAAGCTTGCCCAGTCTAGCTCTCCTCCGCCATTGTTCCTTACAGACTGCATGTGCCCCAAGAACAGGTCACACAGTGGCAACGGGACATTGTAGTCGGTTGCCAGCTGCCTCATGTGCTTCGCATCCTTCATGCCGCCCTCTAGCTTAAAGCCAGGCTTCTCAGGAGTAGGCACAAATCTGTCCTCAGCCAGCGTCTGTGTGTAGTCTGCACACCCAAGAACATAGCTCGCTTCTTCAGCTCTCAGAGACAGCAGCATCTCATGCACCGACTGTGCATAGCCCCTCGACGGCCCCTGAGATGCACAGCCGGAATTATAGGACGCTTGCGAGAGTGTACAGAGTCCAATCAAGGCACAACCGCCTGATATACATTCCAATGACTGGGCGCGCTCCCCACCGTAGGCTGTTCTGGCATTGAGGAGTCTATTGATGTTAGCATCTGGTGAGGGGTTCAGGGCTCACCTTTTGTCACAAAGCCAGGGAAGATCCTGTCAAGAAAGGTGGTCACGCTGCTGCGGGGAAGTCCGCCAGCGTCCGCCAGCGCAAGCGCCTCTGACACAGTCTCGACATAGCTCATGAACGTGAAGTTGCCGACCAGCTTCATGATGCTCCCTGCCTTGGCTGTGTCACCGCAGTCCAGGATGCTTGATCCCATGACCTTCAGCAAGGGCTCAACCTGGAGCACAGTGGCAAGGTTAGAGCGGGTCTGCAGCATTACAACCTCAGGGCCACCTTGCGGCAGCACATGCACATACGCTGTCACTCCTTCATATCTCTGCTGTCACCTGGCACAGAGAGTGACTTGCACCTTGAGCAGTGTGGTATGCAGCATGCCATGGACAATCATGACATCTCTGGGCCTGTCATAATGGCATGATTCCAGCAGCTGACTCGTTACAGATCTAAGCCATGCCATTCGGCATCAAATAGGCCTGTAGCTAAATGCAGCAGTCTGGAGCTGATTTGGGCTGACAGGGAGACACAGTGGCATTGCACCTTCTGCTTTGCTGTGGGATTTCCGGCACAGACAAATAGAGCGTTGCCTGCTTTGACAGCGTCTGGCCGACCAAACACTGGGCACGCCAACACATGGCAGCCCAGCTCAGTCGCCCGGCTCTCCAGCTCCTCTGTGAGGCCGGGGTAGATCGTGCTGCATTCCACAATAATTGTGCCCTTTGCAGGACTCGCCCCTAGGATGTCATGTACTACTGAGCGGACCGCGTCATCATGGCCCAGCATGGTAAAGATAATCTTGCAGCGCTGTGCAAGATCTGCAACACAGCATGACATGTATCACCAACATGGCGGCATCAGTGCAGCAGGCTGAGCGCCATTGTAGGTACATACTGATAGCACAGTGGCTGATGGGGCTAGCAGAGGATGGTGGAAAACCTACCTGCAGCATGCTGGACTGTCTGAGCCCCCTGCTCAGTCAAAGGATCTGCCTTTGACAGGGTACGGTTCCAGGCGATGAGCGTTCTTCCTTCCCCATGCTTGCTCAAATGCTGTTGCAGCCTGGATGCCATCTGAAATCCCATTGCGCCCAGGCCTGCTCCAAGATGACTCATTGAGTATTTGCTACTTCGCAGCTTATCCCCACGCACTCAATCCAATCATTATGACATCCAAGGTACACGGCTATCACAGTGCAACGGCTTCATCAACGGCTGTGAAAGATGCCACGTTCATCAGCGTTGTCGAAGACTGGGACACAGATGGTCTTTTCACCTGCAAATCCGACATCTTCCCCTGGCATTGCTGCAATGCAGGGTCTTGATTATCGCCCGTGCAAGACGCAAAATCAAAGCGACAGCCGCTGCAAACAGCCGACCTGTCTCGAGAAAGGTCTTTTCTGCAGCAGCAGCTTTCCAATGCTAGTACAACGAGAAAGTTGTGGTGCCATTTTGCGAGTTGTCATACTCTGAGTGGGTTCCGGAGCATTCCGGAACGTGATGTGGCTCCATCAGGGACAAGGCAAAGGGTGACCCCAGAAGTGATGTTTGCATGCTGTGACGGAGAGCGTAAAAACAATCACAACGCAGCTCATGGGTGGCGCAATGATCATCAGAGGCCTTGATTGGCCTTGCAACAGCATGTCATGCATGGGAGAGTCATCCACAGAGAGTGTACTCAAGTCAAACATAGACATCACAAATGTTGGTTTCCTCAAAGTTCAGACACTGATCTTCAAAATAGAACTCTCATATGAGAGACTCAACATTGCATGCACTCAGAGGAATGCAAACTTATCCCAGCGCCAACAAGCGCCTCCAGTGTTTCCCTTGAATCCAGTGTCGAGCTCTGTTGGATGAAAGTGGTGTCAGACCCTCACGGCCTGCCCCCTACAGCTGAGCAGTGCCACAGCACAGTCACAACTTGTGTGAAACAAGGCGGCTGCCCCAGATGACACACTGCCTCGGCTTTGCCACACGCCACTGGCAATGGCACTCTCAGCTTGTGCTATAGGCAGTGCTGTCGCTCGCTCTGAGAGTGTCACTGCAAGATGATGCGCTCCCGGTACCTCTCAAAGTTGTTCTTGGTCAGCGCAACAATCTGCACAATGGCAAGGGCTTGCTCAGTATGCAACAGCCTCCTCGGGATGAACAAAGGCAAGGAAGCACGTGGGCCTGACCTTGCACATGATGCCTTCAGCTGCATTCGGGGAACACTCACTTTACAACAAACACAGCAGGGCTGTTTCAATGCTGTAAGAATCCTTGCGCAAGGGGTAGACCACCTGATCGCGGCGCAGCGGATGCTGGGTGAATGGGCATTTGCCCTGCTCTGCTAACACGGCGTTCCAGGTGGCCAGGCCCATCACATGGCCGTAGGGTGAGATGGCGGGGGTCACAACAGGCTCAAGGGTGATTGGGTCTATGACACTGGGGCAGGGGTTGTCATCGTCCTGAACAGGCGCCTCGTCCCCATGGCGCCTCCTCGCTCGTTCTGCCCTGTCCACGCCAGACCACCTGCACCTCTTTGGCCTGTCAGTCCTGAAGGCTTTCCTTCCGTCCCCAGCGATGCTTAAATCAAAGGCAGTCCTACTATGTCTTACAGCTGTGCAGAATTCATCTGTCTCCAAGCATGCTGCGCAATTCCACACACCACACTGCCAGTGTTATATGGTGGATGCATGGACACCTGCTGCCAGCGTAAGCCTCTTCAGGCTCCTCGCCATTGCGCTCCGCCAGCTCAGCAGCGCTGATGCGGCCACGCCGGCGGCGGGCTGCGCCACCTGTCGGCGCAGGGAACGCCCTTGGCGGCAGGCAGCTACCTGAGCCCTTCCTCTCAGGGGAGATGCCATACACCTGCCCATATGTCAGGCGGTCCTGCAGCAAGCACCTCACCCTTGAGCAAGATGAGCAATGTGCTCTCCCGTCATGGCCCTAGCATGATGCAAACGTAGTCCTAAAGCATCTCAAACACCAGGTGTTGTCCCTGGTGAAGCCTCTCATGCAAAATGTAAACTACCTTGCAGTGACAGGTCTTTGAGCATACAGCCCTCCCGCGCCATAGTCAGCATGATTTGCAGACTCATCAAAGATCTTACAACAATTATGAGCTGCACACAAGCGTGCATCTAGCAATCCTTACCTGCTTGCCGTTCCAGTACTTGGAGCAGAGGTGCTCTGGGTCCAGAGACTCGATCCGCAGGATGACGTCGGGGTGAGTCAGCCCAAAGTACTCCGGGCCTGCTATGGCTGTTTTGGGCGGCGGTGGCAGCGGCTCTCCTGCTTCGCGCCTGCAGAAAAGCATACGTGTAATGTCTGAGTGCAGCCTCGCAAGATGCCAGTACAATGCAGACAGCGCAAACAAGCTGGCCTGCGGAGCTGTCTAGCACCTGTCCTGAAGGTCAATTGGACGATATGGGACCACACAATAGGCCCCAGACAATCGGGCCTCATTCTGGGCGCGAAGAGCAGCAGCGCTCTGGCCTCACGACTGTGCCAAATGTCAACGCAGCCACACTTGCAACAGGCCTGCCATATGCACAGCAGGCCAGGACAGCATGCATGGCTTGATTTTCGATAGATGCACGTGAAGCTGCATTTCAGGCGCCTGGTGGTCACTTATCCCACCAGCCACACATTTCACTATGTGGGGACTTTTCATAGGACAGGCCAGGGCAGCGCACCTGGCTTCAATCTCTGCATTGATGCGCGAGAGAGCTGCGTTCCAGGCGCCTGTGGGCGACTTGGCATCGAGAGGCTCCTCAGGCCGGTCGGAGGCCAGCACCCGGAAGGTGGGGCAGGGCCAGTGCAGGCCGCCCTCGCCTATGATGCAGCAGCTGTGCATGCACAGCTGGTCCAGTTGCACCTGCACCCAGGCAAGCTCTTCAGGAGGCCAGTAATTTGCATTTCCAGCCCCGTTACTTCTTACAATGCTTTGGGATCCCCAACAGGCAGTGCTGGCTGGCCCAAGGGAGGGCATCCTATGCACACCCTCTCTGGGACGCAGCACGAGTTCCAAAGGTGGATGTGGACCAGCCACACCGCATCCACGGTCAAAGGACGACGCAATTGCATGTCTGGCATCAACATGCCTCCCATAGCAAGGCATGAGTCTGTGACCAGCCGTCTATCCCAGTGGTTCAATCTCATCTTCAACAGTACAGGGCGGAGCGGCGCACCGAGGAGCGGAAGACGGTGCTGGTGGTGAAGCCGTCGGGGAAGATGTAGCCGGCATTGTGCCAGCCCGGGTCCAGCCGCAGCGTCCCCAGGCTGACAATGTCCACCTGCTTGCTGCTGCACCGCTTGACGCGCCCTGCGCCGGCAACAGGGCATCACAACCGTGACGGCATCTGATGAGCTGGCACCATTCACTTGCTTGCTGCTGCACTGGTCAAGCCACCTGGGTGGACATGCAATGCAGATCAATTGAGCAGCTTCCACACCCTGCTTGGCCAGGGCATGAGCTCTGAGGGATTGATATCTCGTCAGTCATGGAACCTTTGGCCAGCCAATGCTCTACATGTCGCACAAATACGCTTCTCGTAGCAAGCTGCTGTTCAACATGGATGTAGCAGCTGTTTGTTTCAGGGTACGGGTAGTACTGCCATGCTTAAGGGAAGTGTCCCTCATAAGAGCAGTCACAGGGAGTGAAGGCCTGAGCAAAGCCTGCGACAAGTCAGAGAGGAGTGCCAGCCCACCTAGGCGAGGCTTGTTCACAAGTGCTGCGGCTGCTGCAGCCGCACGTGCATGATTCGCAGCGCTGCCTCTTGGCGGGCGCCCCCTCCTCTTCTTTGGTGCTTCTACCGCACTCTGCACCTGCTGTGAGCACCAGTTCTATCAGGTGCCCCTCTCACAGTAGTAACATGCAGCTCATGACCAGTCACTGGTCCCTTACAGGCCCAACTTCAGGCAGGATGTCTCTTAGAAGGTTAACAGCTGAAGATACACAAGTGAGATGACAGCAAGAGCATCCTTACGATTTGCAGCACAGAGCCAGGCTAGAAAAGCGTCTGTACCTGGGGCTCAGGCTTGGGTGTTGGAACTGCCCGCACAGATCTCCTAGCAGCACCGGCAGTGCCAGGCGGGGAGCCTCCGCCTCTGACAGCATCACGCCGCGGCGAGGAGGCGCCCGCTGCTGAGCTGTGCAGGGCAGTCGTCCCAAAGCTCCCCTGGCGGCGCTTCCGCCTGTTCTGGCTGCCCTCGGCCTCGCACTCTCCTGCGTGATAATTGCACAGTCAGCATAGGAGCACTCTGGAACACCCTGAAGGGTACAGTGTGCCCCATAGCGCAGAGCAGTCCTCAATGCCCCTTAGTAGCCTGGCCTCTATGCATTGAGCCAAGATCAGATTTCCAGACAGAGTACTTGTACAGACCAGCTCATTGGCTCTACAGAACAATCCGAGCAGCATGCAGAGTCAGGAAGCGACGCGCTTGGCTGACCTGCTAGCGCCCTTGCAATGGCCTCGTCATTGTTGAGGATGTCCTCTGGCTTGCCTTCTGAGCCGGGGGCAGCCGAGTCCTCCGCCCCTGCTGCTGACTCACTCTTGCCAGCTGGTGCTGAGCGCTCCTCGGCGTCGGAGGAACCCCACAGCACGGACGCCGCCCTCTTGCGGCTGCTGCGCTTCCCTCGTTGACCCTTGGGTACTGTGGGGGCTTCTGGAGAGGACGAGCCCTCATCCAGGGCAGCTGCAACCCTAGCAGGGCTGGGGCTCTCCTTCCTAAGGGTGGTACTGGGCACGGCTTCTGGTTGCAGCGGCGAGTCGCTTTCCGGCTGAATCCCTTCCAGGGCAGGCATCTGCTCGGACTGCGGCTCCATGCACGTCAGAGCTAAGCAGCCAGCAGCCGTGCCGGCCTCTTCAGGCTCGAGAGCTGTCTCCTCACAGAGCATGTCCTCTGCTGGTGCCAGACTTGGCTCTGCAGCTGTCGCTGCGTCTGCAGCTTGCTTTGGCTCCTCGGCAGGCAGCCCTACACGGGCAATCCCGCCATGTGGCAAAGAGATACTCGCATAGATACCTTCATCCGATCACCTCCTCACTCTACATGCAGAAGCCCTGTCAAAGGCCTGGAATCTGAGCACACATTGCAGCGGATGCCTTGGCATTAGCAACAGCACTCAAATGCGCATCATGAGCAGGTGACCAGTCATAGCCGCATTTGCCTCTCACCTTTCAGTACATCTGTTGCGCCATCTAGGATATCCTCCACACCAGAACTGCGCGGCAAGGGAGAGAGCTCCGGTGCCAAGCTGGCGGGCACCTCATCAGGCGAGCTTGGCAGCGGCGGAGAGGTGTTTGCAGCTGCCAGCACTCGCCCTGGGGAGGCCACTCCTTGCCTGCGTAAGAGTTGCCTACTTTCAGGCGGTCATTTGCTTGACATGTGCACTGGTTGTGCATTCCTTGTATATCTGCAGGGAGGGCATGGCCTCCTGAACTCAACTGCTGTGAAGACCTGCAAATCACTCACGGTTCTTGCTGGCACGCAGCAGGTCATGAGCCGCTGTAAAGCTTGAGCATCACCCTTCCAATTCGGGCGGCGAAGACTGCTCTAGCTGCGTGCTTATTTTCTGCCTGCTGCGCGTCCTGGGGCGGCCTACATTGGCTGCCGGCCGGGGGCCCTGTGACTTGGGCGGGCTGAGCTGGCATTGAATCAGCGCCATGCGCTCTGTATAGTGCTCCCAGCCTCTTCCTGCATCACCGTGGGATTGTCAGGTCCAGGGGCCGGTCTGCGTGCAGGACTGCTCTGTGATGTCCCTGGCAGAGACCTTCCTGTCCAGGCTCTGTAGGGTGACTCAGGACGAGCTGAAGGGGATTCTGATAAAATTTGTGACACTGAGTTGGTGCCGTGAATCCAGAGCAAGGTTAGCAGGTGGCAGAATGCTGTGTAAACTTGAACGGGGGACAGGTGGGTGGGACAGCTACCTCTGAATGTGCCCACAAAGATGCCTTCGCCGATCTTGTTCAGGAAATCGCCAATGGGCCGCGCGGATACAGCGCCCACCGACTGCGCGCCCTGCCTGTTCTGGCAGGCGGGCATGGGCCGGGCAGACGGCAGCTGCGTGGGCAATGGCGCGGCCAGCTGCCGCCCACACATCGCCTGCACCTTGCGCTTGAACGCCCCGCCTGATGTGAGTGCTGCCGCTGCATCGTCCTCCCTGCAGGTGTGGGCCAGCGTAGTGTCAGATCTACAATCCCACAACACACGACAGTCATCAGCAGCAGAAGCCAATGCTGATATCCTGGGTCTTGAAGCGAGCAGCTGCTTACAAGTAGATCTACTCCCAAGGCCTTCAACGCAGAAGCAGGGACCACCTTTTCCTTACAACACAAGCTGGCCGGATCACTTGCAGGTGGTTGCCACTTTCATGCGCTGAGTAAAGTTGCCTGTAGTCACATCTCACCTGTCCTTATGCAGCCTGAGTGCACACAGCGCCTCCTCCTCAGTCAAGTCAGAGCAGATCGCCATTATCTCCTTCACCTGTCAGCACTTACACCCGTTCAGTGCCCTCCAGCATCGTCAGCGGGACTACGACGCAACAGCAGACCTTTGAGAGGGCATGGTACAGGAATTGACTGTTAGCCACGACAGCGACACCTTTCTCGCCCTCTCCCTCTTCTCGTACTCCTCAAGCATACGCCTTTGCAAGGCCACTCTCTGCGCAATGATGTCCTCCTCGGCAGCTGTGAGGGCGCGGCTGTCGAGGTCTTTGAAAAGGTTGTCATTCCTGTGCAGCGAGCCATCTATGCTATGAAGGGCTCTAAATGCAATATGCTCCTCGCGTAATGGTACATTTCATCTACGAAAGGCCTTGTGATCCTCATACTTTGTTCACACAGGCACCCAATGCCATGACAAGAAAAGCATCGGAATTTCGATGCCATCGGCTGAAGAACTGCAGGAGGTAATTGACAGCTACTGTGCAGCACCGCAGCATGTCAACTTTTCAAAATGCCAATGTTAGAGCATGTACCTCTTAGTCTCGATGTTGGAGACGCCATCGCTGAACAGCTTTGCCAAGTTGGTGTCAGACAACGTGTCTTGCACCATCATGGCGTCACCGTTTCTGGCTTAGAGTCGTTGAGGTGGTACAGAGTCGCGGTGCCATTATGCACTACCGATATGTACAGGTTGTCAGACTGAGCTTGACATGAGCTGTTTCCTTCCTTTTGAACGCTCAGTAGCTGCACGTGACAGCTTTTACTAAGCACGAGCGTCTCCTGCTGATTCTCGCCTGTGATGTGTTCGCACCAGGCACCTATATGTGTTTCGCAACATTCACAAAGTGTCCTCAAGCCCCCCCTTTCTTTCAGATTGATTCTTGGCGTGTGCAAAGTCTCCAACTAGCCACCTTCCGTGAGACCCTTACAAGCAGTCAATCTGCAATCGTCAGGCCACCACAACTCCTTCCAACACTGCAGAAGAAGTGGATAGTAGACGAGTGTCCAATGATTGACGCGGGCGACGTCCGATAGATGCCGCACCAGCTGGTCAGTTGGGAAGCATCATGAGCGATGGGATCATCAGCGGCAGCCGGTCAATCTTTAGCTCTGCAGAGGCAAGAAAGGAGGCTCTATGGTGGACAGGCATCGCGATCTCCATCCCAATTGCTGGAGCAGCTGTATGGTGGCTGTCAGAAAATACCATAAACAGGCTAGCCCCGAAAGAGGTGAGCATAGCCCTCCTCGACCAGGTGATAACATCTTAAAATGGATAACATATGCCTGTAGAGGCGCTCATGGCTTCGTCAACGCATCCGAGACGTGCTTTGTCATATGCAGTATCAGTACCGGCCAGGCACCATATCGGAGTACATCTCGGATCTCCTCGCAAAGCATGCCAAGCGGCGCAGAAGTAAGCCCTTGATACATCCAAGTGCACGCTACTGCGACGAGTCTGTTGTGTTGGCAAGGCCTTTTTTCATGTCCTTTGGCTGCTTGGTACCCAGATGCCATCCTTCTTCCACGCACCTCAGTAAGCACCCAAGATCCCAGCAAGAAGCGATGCAGGCCTGTTGTTGCGCTGTCATCGTGTGCATGCGTCACTCTCGCTGGTCTCTCACGTGGTCTGCTGTTGCTGTGTGCAAACCCTCTGCGATGGACATGTAGTGCATCGCTATTTGCGTCTGCGGGCATGAGGGCTGTTGCTTCACTGTATGAGGACTGTGTAGTCAGATGTGGGCAGAGTACAGATATCTTCATGCAGTGACTTTGCCAGCGCCTTCATGCAGCACGCACAGTGCTGCAAGCTGGACATGCGAGCTGTGGGCATCAAGACCCCTCTCCTCACAGCGCTTGGTTCTCTGCAGGAAGGCAGCCGGTGCGGGTGTACATGGACGGCTGCTTCGACGTCATGCACTACGGCCACGCCAACGCGCTGCGCCAGGCGCGGGCGCTGGGGGACCAGCTGGTGCTGGGCCTCATCTCGGATGATGAGATCCGGCGGGCCAAGGGCCCCCCGGTCATGGACTACAAGGAGCGCAAGACCCTCGTTGGCGCCAACAAATGGGTCGACGAGGTCATTGATGGTGAGCAGCGCCAGCGCTCACGACACAGACTGCAGTAGTTGTTTCCTGACTGCCCTGCGGCAACCTGACAGTTCCCGGCTGCAGCAATTAATCAATTCACACAATGTCCATCGTCCTCCACAGAACACTTAGTGAGTTGCACAATTCTCATATGTTGAGGGAACAGGCGCCGGCCGGAGGTCAGAGGCTTCATGACATTATGCTATGGTGCTGCAGATGCGCCCTACGAGCTCAGCCCGGAGTTCCTGCACCTGTTGTTCACCAAGCACCGGATAGACTACGTGGTCCACGGCGACGACCCCTGCCTGCTGCCTGACGGCACGGACGCGTACGCCTACGCCAAGAAGCTGCGCCGCTTCAAGATGATCAAGCGCACAGAGGGCGTTTCCAGCACTGACATCGTGGGCCGGATGCTCATGTGCACGCGGGACAATGCTCGCTTCAGAGAGGTAGGCTGCAGCCCTTCAGAGCGAACACTGTTGGTTGCAGCTGTCATGTGTTGCATCTTCAGGCCAGAATGTCATCATGGGGGGCACAGCACTGCAGTGTATGTTAGAAGGCCCATTGCTAGATTGAGGGGATCTGGGTCAACTCATGGCGCAAAAGCAGAGAAGCAGCTGTGGTGGTTTATATGTAGGTGGCGGCACCTCATTCTGTCCTGAAGGAGCACAGAGTGCCTGCAATGGAACATATTTCACCTTTGATATGTATAGCCTCTGTGCTGTTGCCTTTCAGACTGTTTCAGCAGAGTGCTTGTTGCTGCTGCAGGAGAGGAGGGAGCTGACGAAGCAGTTCAGCAGCGGGGAGAAGCGCGTGGTGCTGGAGGAGCTCGAGAACGGGGACAGCAGCGCCGCGCCCAGGCAGAGCGGCCCCGCGCACACCACCATCAGCAGATTCATGCCCACCAGCCGGCGCATTGTGCAGTTCTCGGACGGCGTGCCCGCCCCGCCCGGCGCCCGCATCGTGTACATTGACGGCGCCTTTGACCTGTTCCATCCCGGGCATGTGGAGATCTTGAAGGTAACACACGTCTCTGAAACTCGGACATGTTCAGCCTCAGCTATACCCTGTTCACATGCTCTGACATGCAGCTGGGTTTGACACATGTTGTCAGCCCTGGCATTCTGTGAAAGTAACCCTGTACACAGAGTTGTGTGCAAACCGGACGTCTAACCTGAACTTCCAGGACGCTTTAGTCAGAGCACTGTCGTGCTGCTGCTGAGATGTCAAAGCATAGAGCATTGTTTTGGTCCCCCTGTGGTGCTAGTCATGGGTGGTGTCAGAACCCCGGGCTAATTACTCAAAGAGTGGCGCGGCTGCTGAAGTGTGTCTGTCCACATGCAGCTGGCAAGGGAGCAGGGGGACTTTCTGCTGGTGGGCCTGCACACAGACGATGACGTCATGGAGCGCCGGGGGGCGCACCTCCCCATCATGGACCTCCACGAGCGCAGCCTGAGCGTCCTTGCCTGCCGCTATGTCAATGAAGTCATCATTGGTGAGTAGCTTCCTTGAAGGCCACTCTGGCAACCCTTGCAGCTTCCTGCATCAGTGAAGACGCCGTCGCTGAGCTGCTTCCTTCAGATGAACATCTGGCAGTTTTCTCATCCAGAGTCAGCAGCAAGGATGCCACAGATGCGCAAGGTGCTGTAAGGCTCAGGTAGTGTCCTGTGACGTCTACACACGCTCTGCAGGAGCGCCTCTGGAAGTGACAGAAGGCCCGCTGAAGTGTCGAGTGATGTCTGTATATGTTCTGCAGGAGCGCCTCTGGCAGTGACAGAGGATCTGCTGACCACCTTCAACATCTCGCTGGTGGTGCGGGGCAGCGTGAGCGAGACTGGGATCGCAGACGAGGAGGAGCAGAAGCGCTACTCCGTCCCCAAGGACAAGGGAGTCATGAGGTGCACTCTCTTCTTGAAGAGCAGGGAAATTGCATCACTGTAGAATGCAATTTTCATTCATTCTACAGAGGCTCTCTGTCTAAAAAGGCTTGTCAGGGTGTGTAGGGCGTAAGCAGAGGCACAAGCGCTGCATTGCATGCATGTATGCACAGCATTATAGGCATGTCCGAGCGTTCAAGCCCAGGCCTATCCAAGTTTGGAGACTTCTTGGAGGTTTCACATGGATGTACCATGTATCTCTATCTTGCTAGAAAGAGGTGGGAGTTCAGAGTGGCGCCATGTGCCCGGCTGAGAGCCCCATTGACAGAAATTGCTCGTGCAGGGTCTTGAGCAGCCCCAGTGACATCACAGCCGCTAACATCATACATCGCATTGTGCACAACCGTGCTGCATACGAGGCGCGGAATGCCAAGAAGAATAAGTCTGAGGCAGCCTACTACAAGGACAAGCAGCATGTCTCCGAGATGTGACCAGTTTTGACAGACAAAGGAATGCACCGCTTTCCCAATATCAGACATGTGCAGAGCCCTGTTGATGGTTACGTAAAGGGAGCAACACTCTCCCATGCCTGCTGAAGCTATACGTTTCAAAGACCTTAAGCGGCAACAAGCTGATTTCAGCATCAATGGCCACATGTACATGCATGGGGTGTTTGGGTACAAGCGTTGATTGTCGCTGACGCACAATGCCATGGAGGTTGGCCATTTCACAATGACCTTATTCTGCAGAACTATAAGCTAGCAAAACCCTGAACGTTGTTGGTCGATCTAGGATGCACTCATTCATGTGCAAGTTGCGCATGCTGATCAGCATGAGCTCAAACTTGCGCATGTTCATGCTGCGCCATATTCTGGTCAAGGCATTGTGTGGAAAGCTGGAAAGTGCTCTAAACGCCGGTGCGTTGCATACAGAGGTTGTACGGATGCAAAGGGGCACCCTCCTGTCCCAGTTGCGGCGCTCAGTCAATAGGTGCTTGAGTCGGGCACTTCGGTCGTCTCGGCCCGCGTGCATCACTTTACCAATGTGGAGGCGCCTTTGCAAATAGGCGCCATTGTGCGTCTGGAGATGCAATTCTGATATGATTGCCTGCCAAAGATTGACTTCCTATGCAAGTGCTGGGTTCCGAGGGACTTGACAGCACAGTGAGCGGGAGAACGACTGATGCGCGTCGTGAGAGTCCGCAGTGCTTTGGGCAAAGTAATGCTACACAGCGCTCACTTGAGAGATTATGCTGACGAACTATGGCTTTAGGGCGTTCGACGTGTCAACTGTGCATTTCACTATGGAAAGCGTGGACACGTTACCGTGTTCCGATATCCTTCTCGCGGGCATTGTCATCAACCTCGAGCAGCACATATTGCATCTCCCGCATCCATAACGGCAAAAGCTTTGACCCTGAGTCTTTTACAATATACTCCGACGCACACGCCCTCCCAACACTCAAGCGCTTCGAGTATACAGAGAGCAACTTACGCAGGTTTGCCGCCTGAGGCCGTTGGATACTCGTTTCGTATCTCTGCTAGCACCCGTAGAGAGATAGTCTTGGACTCATTTATTCATCCTGTCACCTTGAAGCTTACGAGGACTATCTTGCAAAGGTTTAGGGTAATGGTTGCGCGCAGAATGGGTGAGCCACAGACCAAGGGCGCGCTGGCGAACCAGTCCCACGTTGGGTCTGGTGGCTACCAGGACACCACGAAGATGGAGAACAAGGCAGCACAGTGGCAGGGGGAGGCCGACAATGACGCTGGCATGCAGGAGGCGGTAAGCCCTCAACCCTAGCAAGGCGTTCGGCATTTATGGCCTGAGGTCGCGCTTGAGCTCTTCACTAAATGAGCTTTTGTGTCTTGTTTTCCTATGTTGTGACAAGGTACGGGCTGTTCAGGCAATACGTGGAGCTGCACACATTCCATTTCTTGTACCGGCATCTCTGACGTTTCGGGCTTTGCCGCGCAGATGAAGCAGGGAGATGCTTCAGGCGAGAGGACACAGGGCTTCGTGGAGAAGCAGGACAAGGACTATGTCCCTTCGGACGAGGCCAAGAACATCCCTGAGAACTACGATGGTCCTGCTACCAGGACCAGGGCGACATCCGACTCTCCTCCTGACCCTTACACCACCGAGGTCCCTGAGCCACCATCTGACATGTGAAGCGGCTGCGCCTTGGAGAGATTTAAGGCCCTGTCTCTTTGTGCATACTGGCCAACCTGCGGTCTTGCCTGTGAAAGACTGTGTCAGTGGCCTCAACAATAATGGACTGGTTCCCCGCAATGGCAGTCTTGATAGACAGACAATGTGACGCCGTGTTGTATGGTATGAGATGCCTTGATGACATGCATAACGGATGAGACTTGTTTCCTGGCTGTAAATTGTGGTGGCATTGCGTTCTTGCTCTGAAAGAAATTAGTTTTTAAAAATTTTCGGCAATGTCACACTGCCCCCAGCTCCGGGAGCTGTACAAGATATCATCATGAGTTGATGTGAAGTCTTGCATTCAGTCAGTGTAACAACAATGTTGCAACCACCAGCACTTCCTCTGCGATGATGCTATGTGCAGACGAATTTGCTCATACATTGTTCAGGACCGTTGTCATCAATGACAACGATCAACCTATGCCTTTCTTTGCGCCAGGCTCTCCACTACCAAGCCTGGGACATCAGCTTGCCTCCATTCATACAACCAATCTCATGGCTGATCAAGTCTCATGGCTGTTAGGTGTCTGGCTCAGTGAGTTGTCTTGTAAACTTCTATGATCTGATGCATGCTTGTTTCATTGGCCACCTGCAACACCTCTGCCAAGCTGATTACAGCTCTCCATCCTCTGTGTGCTGGCTAGCCCTCCCTCCTACCAGCTCCTGCAGTAGCAGTCAGGAATCAGACATGCATGGCTACGAATGTCATTACAGACGCATGGCCAGCACAGCAGCCAGGCCTACACCATGCAATGTGGCGCAAGAGCGCAGCAATCCTTCACATTTCAGCTTAACCTCCCTGTTCCATCATATACAGGCATGGCTTGTTGACCACATCAGCTGACATGGGGGTGACTGGACAGTGTCACAGCAATGATCCATAGCTGAAAGATACAGAGGACATCCATTCCAGTCCCGCATGCGATGCGCTCAGCAGACAACTGAATCTCCCACCTGGATCTTTGCCCTGGTATTGTGCGCCAGGGCCTGCAGATCGCTCAGGTAGCTGTCACTCTGACCAGCGTTCTCCCCTTTCGCCTCTCCCTCGAGCTGCGCCAGCCTTTTGTCCACATCAGACCCCTGCGCAGCGCATGAGCAGTCTTTATACATTAGCTTTGAGCTTGGTACAGTGCTTGACACTGGGCTTGCGCACAGAGGAATCTTGTCTCAGAGCAGATCATATTGTCTACCCTTCCTACTCCCCCATATGAATACGTGGGAAGACGATGAGTCAATAAGTACTGGGGCAAGATTTTCCTATGCAGCTTTTATGAGCAAGAGTCCAAATCTGACTGTCCATGCTGCAGCCCTAAAGAGATCATGCATACCCTCCATGAGTACGACTTGCCCCTGGGAGTGCAGGCCTGATGAGATATCTCTGGGACATCCAGGAAGCAGAATACCTCGAAGGCATGCTGTGCGCCAGGCGCAGAGGCGATGTGGTGCAGCGCGTGCATCGCCCTCTCAGACAGGTCCCAGTCGCGCTGGCTGAGGTGCTGCGTCAGCGAGCGCACGATCTCCCGCCCCTTCTCAGGCAGCTTTCCCATCTGCTCCACAAACTCCTGCGCAGAGCATTGCAGGCCTGGACAGCTGTGCACAAAGCCCCCTGCATTGCTACATGTCATCATGGCTGCCCTGATAACGATGTTTCTGACGTCTGCAGGCCATCACATTTGGCTGGCCAAGGTATCCCACTCAGGCAACTGCAGGCGATATCGAGTGGTACTTCTCAGGGCTGTTTCTACCAGCACACCTCCCCGCGCATGGCAAGGGCCCCCAACAGGCTGGCAATCCTGCAGGGGACTGGGATGGGTATTATGCATTCTCTCTATGTCTGTGGCAGCGTACCTCCCCGCGCATGGCCAGGTCCCCAAACAGGCTGGAGATCTTGCGGTGGATGCGGTCGCTGATGCTGGCGTTGGCGAGCAGGCCCTGCATGCGCTCCAGGCCCCCCGAGCCGTAGAAGGTCCCCCTCTGGTCCGCGCTGTCCATGAGCTTGCTCATGCCATACAGCCCCTTGGCAGCCGCCCCCGTGTCATCCATCTCTGCGATCTGCATGCAAGGAATGACCTTTGGCATATCCTGGAGGGTATTGGCTCCGCTGACTGTCATGCAGTCTCTGGACGGCCTGAGCAGCAGCACAAAGACATGACGAGATGCTTGCACATGCAGGTCACAGAGGTGACCTCTCAGGCTCAACTCCTGTAGCGCACACTGCTTTTGTCAAGGCTTCCTGCACAAGAGTGTTGATTTGCACTACTCCGCAGCAAATGTGGTGCACTGCACTCAGCACTGGTGCAAGCATAAGACCACGCTAGTGCATGAGGTGCAGCACCTCAACGAAGTGGATCATGACATCGTCCCCGCCATGCTCCTGCAGCTCCACAATGAAGGGCTCGTTGCTCGAGGCTGCAACGCCCAGCGCAAAGGCTGCGCCGGCACGCACGGCATCACTGCAGTTGTCCTCCAGCAGGTTTGCAACCACCTCGATCCCGCCCAGCTTGTGCAGATCTGCATCAGCACAGGTGCATATCTTGCAACCCTATACTTCAGGCCTCCCTTTTGCAAGCAAACTTGAGCTTTGTGCAGGCAAGTGAGCAGGGGCCGCCTGAAAAGCAATGTCATGTCCTGACACCTTGTCTGCTTCCCTGTAATCCCTGCAGCATCCCAAGATAACGCCAGGACACTGCAATATCTGAAACGCCCAGCAATAGGGAAGGAACATTGGAAGCACAGGTGATATCATGAGGCCCACCGTTAGCATTATCAATGGGCTCCAGGAGGATCTGGAGCGCCTGCAATGCCCCGAGCTTTGCAGCGTCATCTGAGGTGTCATTCCGGAGGACCTCAATCGCTTCCTGTTAAGAGAACGGAGCAGTAAACCTTGCTCAGCTTCTAGTCAGATGTTAAAGCTGCATGCATGAGGCTTTGCTGCCATCCGTAGCAGCTGACACTGGCATTACCAGAGGCCAAAGCTCACACCAACAGCATTGTGACATCCAGGCAGATATATGGGGCAATAGCAATAGGATACAGGGGGCTCACAATCATCAGCTCAGCCTCAGTGGGCTCCTCCTGCATCCTCTTGATGGCCTGCAAACACTGCATCTACTGTATCATACATGAGTTGTCGCAAACCTTGCACTCTGCTTGCCAGCAGTGCAGGTCAGCCACCCTCCCCTAGGAATGTTCACAGCAGGCGTGGCTCATCAAAGCACATCCTATCAATGCCAAGTACACCCCACATTCCGGGTGCGCGGCTTGACTTTCCTTCAAAGACACGACTGTGGCATGATGAAGCAGTGACTGGCAAGCTGCTCAGACAATGCCCTATCACGCCACAGTCGTGTCTTTAAAGGAAGGTCAACCTCCTCAGACACGTCAGTGAAAGAGCCGGGGCGTACCTCTTGCACTTGCTGCCTGCGCTCAACCGCCTCCTTTGATGCTCCAGAAGCAGCCTGCCTCTTCAGCTCCTCAGGGTCACTGTGACCTGCAAGCCAGCGACATGCTCACTTAGGCTTCTCAGAATTTGTACAGTGGCTTGCGTGTACACAGGCCCCTGTGACATGCTCTCATAGCCCGCACAGCTCTAGTGCGGCAATCGGCTCTTGTGATGGCACATATCTGTGCAGCAAGCTGCAAGGACACTTGCAGAGTCCATTTTCAGGCTTCATCATGCTTTCATGCATGATCAATGGTGAGGAGGAAGGTCCTGAGCTTTTAGCGAGCATGGAGATGCAGTGAGTGCTTACTGATAGCCCAGTTGAGCAGGTTCTTCAGCTCTCCCTCGTCCTCGGGCAGCGCTCTTTCAGTGGCATCTGTGACGTCTACGGCTATGTCTTCGGCCGCAACGACGACCCTGGTCCCATTCGGCATGATCATTTGCACGCCTTCCATGGCGAGACCGCCAATAGCCAGGACCAGCACAAGGAAGACCATTCTCAAAGGCCCCTTCGTATTCATCTGGGGCCTCAGCCTGATGTGACACGCAATATAACGCGGCGTTTCGTGTCAGTCCGTGCGCTGATCTGAGATCGGGACCACGCTTAGGCTGTGTGAAAAAGGCTTCTCTCGTGACGCAGCTCTGCCAAGAATCATACAGCCAGGAGTAAGCTCATCACGTACTTTTTATTCGCAATTCTTGCTTTATGGGATCCCACTCATTGCATGCTCCCCGCCTCCCGTCAAATTTTAGTGTCACCGTACTTACCTTCTGCTTCTGCATACCCACCAGTTGTAAGCCATATACACAACAGAAGCTCTATGTGTGCATTTTAAGACCGAGATATGGGGTAATCAATACATTGGAGAAGGCCATCCCTGCCCAGCTACCACTGATGGCGAAGCTGGTTCTCAAGGAGGTCAGAGAATACAGGAGCGCATATCTGCGGCTCCAGATGGATCTAGAGAAAGTGCATACAACAAGCGATATGAACAGCATACATTCTACGCTTGATTGAGACATACTGTGAACGTCAGCATCACGGTCTCAAGGAACCGAAGGCGCGCGTTTACCTCGCCTGACGCGTCACCATAAGGGCAGGTTTGTACAGGATGTATGTCAGTATTCATAGGAAGCGTCAGCGCTGTGAAACATCCCTTGGGTAGGGACATCCCGCTGTGATGGATGTGAATGCAGCAACGACAGCCCAGAGGTGGCCAGGAGCTCCCACGAGCCCCATAATCGCTGCCTGGCCCACCGAAGTGCCTCACTTGCAATTGGAAATCCATGGCTCCCCTGATGGCGTGGCTGCAGTCCACCTCCTGAAGGTATGCCCTGCACACCCTCTCTTCAGATCCCCTTGAAGTCCCCCAGCTCTTGCCAAAATGCAGTGTCCTGCTAGTGTCTGCTTCTGTGCTGTCTCAGCATGCGATGATGCCACGCAGAAGCCATGATACCTGTTAGTTTGATACCAAAAGGCGAAAAATACATGACGCTCAATGCAGGGCATCAACAGCGGACACGAGGCTGAGCACAGGCAGCCGCTACTTCTGGACTTGCTGGATGCCCAGGGGCGCCACGTCACAGACCCAGTCACAGGTGTGTCCTGGGCGGATGCCCAGGGCGCTTTCCTGGTGGCCGCGGCAACCAAGAGCAGCATCCATGTCTTCACTATACGCAGGTGAGACCGATGTCCGCAAGTAGACCCTGCTTACACCTTCAAGATGTATATTCTCTCTCGCCGACCGGTCCAGCCAGACCGGACGATGAGCGTAGTGGCTGCAAGCCTGCGTGACACATTTGCAGGGACCACTTGACTGGTGCATCAGCTACTCACATAACCAGCTCACTTGAGATTCTGTGTCCAGTGTGTGGGTAGCTGATACACCAGGCAGCTGGTGCAGGAAAGTAAATCTTTTTCTGGCAGTTCCTACATCGAAGGTGGCTGTAATGCAGGTATGTGCTGTGGCTGCTGGGCGAGGTGGATCTCAGCAGCGACAGCTCAGCCCCCTTTGCCGAGCAGCTGTGCCAGATCAGCTGCGAGGGGCCTGACGTGGCAGCAATACACTGGACTCAGAGGGCTGACGGCCTCATGTGCGCTGACGCTGGCGGCCATGTCAGCATGTATGAAACCCTGATGACAGGTGCTCTTCCGGTGCCTAACCTACATACATTAAAGGCCCAGCAACACCCTTGTGCACCTACGCAGACATCCCGTAGTGCAATTGTTTGGCAGAAAGTGATTTTCAGTTAGCTTCAGGGTTCCACCCAGGAGGAGCTGATTGATTGGATCACTGTGAGAGCGAAATGCTCTGCTAGGGCATGAGACGCCTGTGGCTGGTGCAGGCAGCGGTGAGGATGCAAGGCCTGCAGGCTTGAAGCTTCTCTGGCAGGGCCAGAGCAGTGATTCACAGGCGTTGCTCTGCGCTGGGAGAGCCATCAGCTCGCCCTCTGCATCAGCAGCCTTGGGCAGCAAAGTGGTAAGCATGCTGCTTCTCCCTACCTGCTCAACTGAGCATAAACTGAAGCTGGTGGCCTGAGAAGCTCATGCTTTTGCTGGCAGGCAGGCAGCAGAAGGCCAGCAGATTCTGAGCCAAAGTGTTGTCCGGTCTTGAGTACTTACTGGCTGGTTAATGTCAGGTTCAGATCAGTGTCGGACGGCTCATTCTCATACCTGTTTGCGTGTTCTTATCTGCGTCAGCAGAGCTGCCTCGTGCAAACCAATGCACTGAAATTTTGCTTGTGATCTTTTCAGGTGGTGCTCTGGTGGCCACCAAAGCCAGAACAGGCTCAGCGGGCCGAGGCGCCTGAGCCGGTAGAAGGCGAGAAAGCTCCTAAAGAGACGTTCTCTAAGGAGACTGCAAAGCTTCTGGCTAGCCTGGGCAGCAAGCAGCCTGCAGGCCCAGATGCGGACTCTGCCGCACCAAATAAAGCTCAGGCAAGCTAGTCATTACTTTCTTAGCTAGCCCCTTTCTCCCGGTGTGTGCTGGCCACACTCTTGCGCCGGTGCATTGGTCAGAAGATGCAGTGGGCGCTGTAATACTGCACACAATCCTGCATGGCCTGAGCATTCTACTAAAGGATGCATACGGCAGCAGGAAGCAAAGGAGGTTGAAGCACCGGCGGAGGAACCTGCAGTGCGTGCTGAGCAGCTGCGCCACAGCGCTCCTGTTCTGGCCTTTCAGTGGTGCCATGGCGACCTCTACAGTGGTGCGCCCTGCCTGCTGCAAACACTCACAAATGGCTGTTTCAGCTACCACTCTCATAGACCAGCTCCAAGCATGCCTAACTGCAGGCGGGATGCTGAAATTATGGCAGAGCAGTAAGTCCAGGAGGGCAGCTGGGAAGGCTCTCTCAGCATTGTGGCCATGACCAAGCTGCGTCATTGTATCCGCTTCCTTTCACCACACTCTTGTGCCAAAATTTGTACTCTGTGCTGTCGCTGTGTAAGATTTTCTACACCATCCGTCCTCTGACAAGATGTGGCGATGCGCTGCAGACGACAGCGCACAAGGAGGCGCCACGCTGCTGCCGCCATCGCAGCCGGCTTTGCTCACCATGACGGCTGATGGGGTGATGCGCATCTGGGTGGAAGTGACTGTCGCGCCTCCAACCCCCGTTCTTCCCGGCCCTGTCTCTCCAAAGGAGCCACCTGCCAAGGCGCAGCAGCCTCCTAAAGCCGTTGAGGTGCGCATCTCCTGCAAATGTGTGCGTGACTGTGAAGCGCCACTGAGCAAGATGCTTCCTGAGTATACTAGAAGCAGCCTACAGCTTGCGGCTCAAACACTGACGTATTGCTTGATGAAGTAGATACATGACCTGATGCGCAGGCCCCTACCAAGTCCCACTTCTGCACCTCCCTGGTCATCCAGCCGCCACCTGGAGCGTGGGATGTCCAGCTGGCGCCGCCCCGGGTCTGCTGGGGCGTCCCCTCCGGCCCAGAGCCCGCCACGCGCCCAGAGCTGCGCGCCGCCAAAGTGCTGTGGATTGTGGGCATTGGGGCGTCCCCTGACCGCCAAGGTACCCACATCATCCACCCCACTGTGCTTGTCAAACCTCCTTCCACCCCGGGCACTGACCACGTCTTGGGTTCTTCCTAGCTCCCTTAGACCCTGAAGCTCAGCCCTACGCCTGGTAGACTCAGTCAGTGGTCCTGTCAATATCGACATTGGACAAGAGAGACTATAATTGAATGCTTATCGGACATGCCATGGACGTGAAGGGTTGTGTGTCATGCAGAGGAGCGGCTGCTGCTATGGGCTGTGGCCGGTCTCAGGGGCGTTGTCATTGGCGGGCGGCCGGGCAGCCGCAGCGCATCGCAGCCGCGCGCTGTGCTGTGGGGGGAGCACTGCGGCAGCCTGATCAGGCAGCCCCAGGCAAGTGTCACACCTGTCCTATACCTGGTCTATAGAGATATTGTGATCCCCTGAGCTGGCACTTGAGCAATGGAGTTGCTCCTAGTTATCATATAGCTCAGTCTGCTTCCCCCTTTTAGTAATTGGGGACCCTGAACCCGCAAATATAGGCATTGGGAGCACACACGAGTAAGGGGAATATTGGGTAAGCTTTGCGTTGCCCGAGATGTCTCATGGAATGTGAGTGCTGATACTGACAGCAGAATACAATGTCATGCAGGCAAATGTGAGCGCCGCGCAGCATGCGCTGTCAGCAAGCGTCATTGTGGCCAACGACATCCCCATGCTGCATGTCATGGAGGCATACCAGAACGCCACCTGTCACGAGGTGTCTGCGCTGCGCCACTTCCGCCTGGACACTGTCGAAGATGATCAGAGCATGCCTACCTCACTGCAGCTCCCCCACTCTGCAGGTAGAGTTGTCCATAACACCAATCCAGTGCAACCAGTTCAGGTCTGCCGCACTCCAAAGCCTGGACAACGCAAGGCTCGAGGGCACGTGCAGACTTGTTGCAGCTCCTTTGCATGCTGAGCAAGTCTTGGCGCAGAGAGATTTGTGCTTGAGGGTTCTCACGCTTGCCATGGACCCGAGGTTGATACACCCATGGCTGCACACTGCATAGCATGCGGGCGTAGGCACTCCATCTCTTCTCATCCCTCCTCAGAACTGCAGCTCCCTTGCAGGTATGGTGATGCCCCCGAGGCAGCTGCCTGCGCATGCCCTTATCGAGCGGCAGCTGCTGGCACATGGAGCCCGCATCACCGCCATACGTGCCCTGGAAAACCAAAATGTCTGCGCCACGCTGGACACCACTGGTGTAGTCATCGTCTGGCAGCTCAACCCTTTGGAGCCTCTCCACTGCTTGGCATCTGAGTGAGTTGCCCTTTGACAGACATATACTTTCAGAGCGCAAGGCATCCCATAGTGCCCCTTAAAGATGTCATCTTTCCCAAACTGTGCCTGTCTGTTCTGTGCAAGGAGCAGGACGGGTACAACGTCTCCGCAGACACATTTGTATAGGCAATGACCAACTAGCTGATCTGCAATGTGTTGCGTGGTGCAGCAAGCTGATCATCTGGTGTGTTTGACCGCAGTGATGAGTCAAGCACAGCCTGCTTGCGCTATTACACAGCCATTGCGTGGCTGCAGTATTCTGCAGAGAGCAGCCGCTCAACAAGCGCGGAGGCCGCATGCCTGCTTGCGGCCGCAAGCTCTGAAGGCATCCGCATCGTCTGGCTGCAGAGGTGCGTCCCCAGAATTGTATTGCAATAGCGTTGGCGCGCTCTTTCTTCTGAGAGTAGTGCTCTTTCTTCTGAGAGCAGTACTCTCCCAGCTTTGCCTGGCCGTGGGTGGGGCGTAACAATCACACAGCTTTCTGACTAAGACCAGGAGATGTGCGTGTGGGCCTGCCAACCAGCATGAAGCGTGACACAACTTCTGCCAGGCACTCCTGAGCAGTGCTCCTTCTCTGCAGACCAGCCACAGGGACCACCTCAATAGGCTCACAGTTCCAGATGAGGACCATGTTCCACATCAGGACACCAGTCAGCAGCGGATTTATCAAGTGGCTCAGTCAGGCGCAGCATGCCTGCACGGGTGCTCATGCAACAGCCATCATGCTGGTCGGGTGGATACAAGCAGACGACAGGTACGCTGTCTGGCTTGCATGTTCCGTGTGCATACATGTGACTGCTCACACATGGTGTGCCTCATGCATAGTCTTCAGCTTTGCCTGTGACCTTCTCATTGGCCATTGTGGCAGACAGTTCGGGTGGCGCTTGCTCACTTTGCGCTCTCCTTTCGTCAGCGCCTTAATCCAGTTCACCGCTGCACAGAATTGACTATGCCATAGCTCATGCGCAGGGACATCTTTGCTGTCTGGCAGGTCGAGGTGCAAGGGCAGGGGTGGGGCAGCCAGGTGGTGCATATCACTGCACCCCCTCTTCCAAAGGATAATGATAGGCTGACATGCCTGAGCTGCAACGACTCAGCCTCTGGACTCCTCATTGCTGCAGGCATGCCACCATGCCCTGTTTGCATGACATCTGCGCCTTCCCCCTAAAACACATATGGAGGTATTCATGCTCACAGTGCAAAGAAACATTGCCTATACCTATGCTGATGTGCTGCACACATATCTGAATGCCCCGCTGCACCTCCCTGCTCCTGGGTGGAGCACCAACATCATGTCCCTGATCCTGGGTACACAGAAAATAGATGTCCCTGCACAAAGTCGTAAGATACCATACGACTGCCATGCTCCAGAGATGTGAACACACTTTGCAGTGTCCAAGTTCTGGCATTTGCCCATGCTTTTGAGTGACAGCGCTGCTTTGGCTGCAGGGGATGCTGAAGGCAGGGTGCATTTCCTGCACATGCAACCCCCTTGGTGGACCCCAGCCCACCTCAGCACCACTGCTGCAACGCAAAGTGAGCTTCCCCAGAGCTCTGAGCCACATCTTAGCCTCCAAACAACCTGCCTTGTCTTGATGTTCTGGCCTGCGAGCCTAGTGCACCGCATTCTAGCTCTGTGAGGGCATGAGGAGACGCCTGCCAGATACTGCCTCCTGCATTCACAGCCGGCCTTCCGGCAAGCTGTGACACCCCTATCAAGAGATCTTAAACCGCATCAGAAAGCTACACCAATGCAGGCAAAAGACTCCGACGTGTGAGCTGACTATACTTTGCCTTGCAGGTCCAGTGACAGCACTGGCACTATGGCAAGGCGGAGCTCTCATTGCTGCAGTGCATGAAGACAGCACGCTTATTATTCACAGGGCCAGCCTTGTCGAGGCGGGCCTGCAGTATGCCCCAATTGCCAAGGTCGCCCTGCCCAATGTGCCCAATGACGTGGCTGCACTGCACTTCCCTGTGCCAACATTGGCTGTGGGTTGCGAGGGGAGGTGATCTCCTCCTCTCATGCCTTGCCTGCTGGACCATATTAAAGACAAGTTCTTAATGGCAGCTTTGGCGTGGAGAGAAGTCTGCAATGACTGGCTTGAGCCTTACCAGACATGCGCAGCCTGTACCTTCAGACAGTGAGACATGCACTGTCAGTGGCACCCAAAGATTCCATAACATTTCTGCTTCATCCAGTTGCAATTGGCTGACGAATGGTTGCCCTCCTCAGCGACCCGTGGATCCTGTTTCTCTGGCTGTGCCAATGTGGAGCAGTGAAGGTGGTGTGCATGCAGAGGCTTTGTGGTGGTGTCTTGCCAGCGCAATGGCGGCTGGAAGACGGTTGCCCAGCTCTCTCCGCTGCCCCTGCCTGGGGCTGCCCTCTGCCCGCTGGACCCGCCCCAGCTCCTCATAGCTGCCCCCGGTGCCCAGCTGCAGCACCAGCCCAGCCTGGCTGCACCAGATGAGTCAGGTGATTGTCAGTGGCCTTGCAAACTGCATTCCTAGAGCCCAGCTCCAGTTACTTGGCTGATCAAAGCTTTTTACTTAGGCATGGCATACCTGTCGAAGGCCCCCATGAGAAACAACACCTCGGGAGTCTAATGAACGCGCCGGCTGAATGCTTGACTTGGACAGAATGCCAAGTAAGCGCCCCAAAACCCTCTTACGAGGGACAGGACGCTTGGCCTGAGAAAGTTCTCATGCCCTAGACGCACTGTGGCACTGCAGGCAGGCCGCAAGGTCATGCCCTTGACAGCAAAGACTGCTCCATGGGTGCATGTGACTTCCGTGTGCCGCCACAGGTCAGTCGCTGCCCAAGAGGATGTTTCAAGCGGGGGGACCCCTGGCGCCATGGAGTCCCCCCGCCATGAAGGCCATGCTGGTCAGAGGCAGGCGGCGCGCTGCAGCTGCTGCCGTAAGGAAGCTCTTGCACCTCCTGAAAAGACTGGTAAGCAACTTCCCGCTTGTGTCTGCCTCTTCAAGAACTCATCAGGATTCACTTTGTATGACATACCCCGCACTGAAGCTTCAGGAATGCAGAGCCACGAGCTGATTTTTCTGTTACATCATTCTGCGCAGGAGGCGGCCCTCGACAAGACAATCAGCGTAGGCGGATCTGAGGAGGCCGCGAGCGGTGTCAGCATGCCGTCAAAGCATATGCTGACCTGGGCTCAGGAGATTGCACGGGCAGCGCAGAAAGACAGCGTAAGCAGCATTGCCCGCGATGCCCAAGCACAGGGCACACCCAGTGTTCCGCCTGCAGACAGTCTGCAGGCACATAAGCAGCCTGAGCACCCCAGCGAGGCACATGCCTCAGCACAGGGATCCCAGGGTAACTCTGGTAATAGAGACTCCTTTGCTTTTGATGCGTCAGCCTTTGGCATGGGTGCATCAGAAGGGGAGGTGCCAGCGCCCTCTGAGCCTAAGCAGGCAGCAGCATCTGTCAGCTCCCAAGCAGACCCTTTTGCATTTAGCATGGGGGCTTTTGGCATGACTTTAGACCTTGAGCCGCCTCTTTCAGCAGATAGCCAGCCGCAAGACTCCATGCCTGGTACAGCTGAGTCTGCAGCAGCACCTGAAGAGCCCCCTGCAGCAGCGAAGGACCCATATGCTTTTGAAATGGGCGCCTTTGGCATGGGCGCAATGTCAGCTTCAGCAGCTGAGGAAGCTGAGAGCAGAGACCTTGTAGGAGCAGCAGATGACCAGGGCGGCACAGCAGAAGCAGCACAAAGCTCAGCTCCAGCACAGCCTGCAACACATGCAGACCCCTATACCTTCGACATGGGTGCTTTCGGCATGGAAAAAGCACACCCGTCAGAACAGCCTACTGGTGATAGCTTGCAGGCGCAGGCCTTGGAGGCTCAACACACATCATCAGCTGCAGAACAGCATGATAGCATAGCAGCACCGGCAGCACAGGCAGACGCCTTTGCCTTTGACATGGGTGCCTTTGGCATGAGTGGGATGACTGCCCCAGAAGGACCGTCAGACCTCAGCAGCACAGTCGAAGACCAGAGCTCAGCTGAAGGGCCTGCTGAGCCAGCCCCTAAGGCTGCTGCAGACCCTTTTGCATTTGATCTGGGCGCCTTTGGAGTCAACTTGCCAGATGCAACAGAGCAGGGCGCTGACAGCAGCAGGAGTACAGCGTCCCCTGCTGCAGCTCAGGCCTCCCAGCAAGACAGGCACACATCAACACAGCCCTCACCAGTGCCTGCTGAGACCAGCAGACAAGCAGAAATTAGACCTTTGTCAGCAAAACCGCAGGCTCAGCAGCAGGCTCAGCAGCAGAAGCAGGGAGATCACAGACAGCAGAACCAGCAGCAGCAACCTACAGCGTCCCAGGCTGCAGCAGGCAGTCTATCATTAGCGCCTCCAGAGCAAGAGGCCTTCGACCCTCTGACAGATGCCGAGCTGCAGCAGCTCGAGCGGCTGCTGCTCAGAGCGGGCGGGCTGGACAATGGTGAAAGCGCTAACGGTAAGAGCCCTCCTCCTTTCCTGGTGCAATATAGTCGTTGCATGTATTCTTATCTGCCACTTGCTATATGCCCTATTTGGACCGTCATGCATGCCTGACTGTTAATTTTGAATTTGTTGCTGAGGGGTCCCTGGGTGTGACAACATCTGTACATCTGGATGGACTGCTTACATCGATTATATATCTTGTGACACAAGTCTGCTGTTGTGGTGTGCAGGGCGTGACGAGCCTGATGAGGACGTTGAGGGGTCCCAGGTGGAAGCATGGGACACAGAGAGCCTGGGCCTGGGCGCATTGGAACCTATTAGCATTCAGCACATCCTCCGTGTGGCCAGATGCCTGATCAGGAGCAAGCCTGAAGAGGCAGCCCTGGATCTACCCGCACAGAGACTGCTCGCCTCCATGCAGGCGAGTAAAGATTTCATGTACCTGAAGCGGCTGCTACTAATTCTCCAACAATGAGATGCTCCAAATATGTACCATTGCCACAACAGCATGGGACAGGTAAATGGCATTAAGAAGTATAGATCCTGGCATGACTGCACAGTGTGCAATGATTTCATCTGGACGATTTTGGGATATTCATGTCAGCTGTGATACTTGCAGGTGGCCCTTCTACCTACACAAAAGGGTGTAGGCCAGAGCACAGGATCAGAGCAGACTGGGATCGCTCGAAGCATGGCTGGAAGCACCTTGCAGAGGGGCACCAACGGAGCACCTAAAAGTGGTAAGCCTCTCACAGCCAAGACAGTCTGGTACCTGGGACATCACTCCTGCGTCCAGAGCAGGTCCTCAACGGCTGGCGCTCCTGCATGCAGGGGATGCAGACTGTACTAGTGGTGGACGGTGATGTGTCACCTCTGCTTTCAGATGCAGAGAAGTTTGAGTTTGCCAGATGGCGGATCAGGATATGCCAAGCAGATCGGGGCTTGCTGGTTGCATCGTGTGCACCTGACAGGTCAAGTATTGCTGTGCGCTCAGTCAGGACTGACGAATACTGATTGGATGTTGAGTGTGCTGATTTCAAGATTCTGTGCAGAGAGTGGCGTCTGGGAGGAGGCTGGGTTGTTGCTAAGCCTGAGCATGCAGGACATCCTCTGGGCAATGCTCGCGCAACCTGCGTCCCACCAAGCACTGCTGGATGCCTGCATGCAACTGGTAAGACCCCAGCATCGAAGAATTACTTTTGCATGCTTGTGATGCTTGGTCTTCATGAGGCTTAATAGCCTGTGAGCTGTAGTGCTGAGGAACTTTTGTAAGGACCCTTCCTGCTGGTGCCAACTGACGAGGTGCTTGAGTAGAGCAGAATGCAGTTTTTGGCTCCCCCCACATTGGTCAGGAGATGACTGAAGTGCTTTCTTTGTTGCAGGTGCCGGCTGACGAGGTGGTTGAGGAGAAGCAGGAGCCCAAGATAGACTTTACCTACAGCGGGCAGCAGACGCTGGACCTGGGCTTCGGACCCTCGGGCAGCCGCCCGGCCCAGCCTGCCCAGGCTCTCAGCTGGCCTCGCCTGAGACAGGTCAGCATATCCTCTGTATGGCGGTCTTGCCAAATTGAGCTCTCATCCATGAGATGTATGGCGCCAGTGGTCTTGGAGAGTTCAGCAGAACGGGCTAATGACAGTGTCTGCCATACCTCACATCCTCTTAGGGCATCATGCTGGTTTGTGGTCCTCCTGAGCTATGGAAGATTGCTCAATGGATGAGCAAACACCACTGTTCCTCCAAGACGGGGCAGGCTTGTCATCTATATTGCAGACATTGCATAAAGAACACGCCTCTGTTCATCACAGGCAGGGGTCGGGTTCTGGATGACGGATCCAAAGCAGGTCCGTCAGCTGGCGGAGCAGCTGGCCAAGGCCCAATTCGCGGCCAAGCGGGATCCCCACGACTGCGCGCTCATATACATTGCCCTGGGCAAGAAGACCCTTCTCCAGGTGAATCATTGCTGGACTCATGAGCTCAAAAGAGTGCCATACACAATCCTGATGGACTGTCAGCTGCTCTAGGTGTCCTATAATCTCATGGGCAGGAGTGCAAAGTCAATATGCAGAGTTGCGCTATGCCCATGCGTCTCATGGTGCTCCTAGCAACATACCGCGCAGGCTTGGGGCAGCTCTGCACATCACACTTGGCGCTTCTGTACACAAGCCTTGACATAGGAATGCTGAAGGGGAGGATGGGCGCAATGCAGGGCCTGTTCAGGAGCGCGCAGCACAAGAAGCAGGCAGAGTTTCTTGGGCGCTCCTTCGACAGCGACAAGGACAGGGCCGCAGCGGCCAAGAACGCCTTTGTTCTGCTGGCGCAGCACAGGCCACAGCTCGCAGCTGCCTTCTTTATTCTGGGTGCGGCTTCCGTGTTTGCGTCCTACCCTGGCCTCGACGTCCCTGCAAGCTAGAAGGAGAACAGCAGTCTGGACATGCATGCCCAGCCTGACACTACCTGATAGTCAGTAGGGCAAGCAAGAGCTTGTCCCTCTCTCTGGGCGCCGCTTTACCGGCTGACTGGCTAGCCAGGCTAGCCTTGAGAGAGCGCTGCCATGCTGGTGGATGCTCTTGCTGCATCTCATTAGCCTGGTGATGCAAGGTGTGCCGGGGAGCCATGAACAGAGTAACCTTCCTGCGCACAGGCGGGCACCTCAAGGATGCAGTGGGGGTGTGCGCTCACGAGCTGGCAGATCCTCAGCTGGCGATCTTCGTAGCACGCCTCCTGGAGCCTAAACAGGGCGCGCTGCTAAGCAGCCTGCTGGCCCATGAGCTGCTGCCACGTAAGCATTCCACTGATCCTGCCATGCTTCTCCGTCTTAGACTCATGTCAAAGGTAATCATCATAACATATGACTCACAGGCTTTCAGGTCTGATCACTAGGTGATGAGGGCTTTCATGCGTCAGCATGCTGACTAGACACTCCTGACCACCTACGCCGCCGGGCTCCTTCATGACCTGCAACAACTCCTGCTGAATGTGCCTTGAAGGCAGACACATGCTGACAGTGCGCGTGCTGCAAGCAGGTGTTCGAGAGGCAGAAGATGCTTCCGGCGCAGCTGCCATTATGTGGCTGCAGGGTGACAGGCAGGGTGCAGTGCAGACCCTACTGCAGTCCCTGGCCGAGAGAGATGACGCAAGAGCTGACAGTACCAGTGCTGAGGTGCTTCTCCGCTGAGCCTCCTGTACAGTCCCAGTAGCTTATTTTATGACCGCTGACACCTTGTGCTTGCTGGCTACTGCTAGTACGCTGTGCAATGCTGCTACCTGACCAGGTGGTTCATAGAATGCAGTGATGATCCTAAGCCTGCTTCTGTGGCAGGCATGGCTGTGCAGTAGAGTTGCATCCTGCTGCAGACCAAAAGCAGCTGATTTTCAGCAGGTATCCCTGGTTCGCTTGATATGCTAATGCATACTTGCAGGACCCAAGTCATGGGCTAGCGGCAGAAACCCACCTCCTGGACTACCTGTACCACTGCACAGCTTCGAAGCATGCTGAGCTGCGAGGTGGCAATGCCACGCTGGGCGCGCTGTGCTCAGCGGCGCAGCGCAGCATGCATGCCCTGGAGGCAGCAGGCCTGCCAGCAATGGCCCTGGAGGCCCTAAGCATTGCTAAAGCCCTGTGCCAAGGTGAACTCTTCTGCCATGCATTCATGTCTTCATGTCTGTTGGCTTGTGTCTGCGCTGATCGTGTGATGTTATTGCCTCGCACGTAAATGTGATAGGGTGCTCAGCTGCAGAGAGATGTGTATAGGAGCCAGTGGCAGGGTGGTGTTGTGCTGGCCTGCCCAGATTGCGGGATATTTCTCAAGAATGCGCAAGCAGCCTGCTAGACTGTTTAAGGCAGGGCTGATTGTAACATGGAATTTGCTGGGTGCACAGGGCATGGTCGAGCAGCTGAAGCAATGTGGAGGGCACGCAGCAGCAATCTCGCAGCACTTGCTGCTCTCTGGCCTGTCCTTGGTAAGCCTATGTTGATGTCTCTCAAAGACTGGCTGCTCACTTACTGCTGATGCCGCTTTGAAGTTCTGCAACTCTTTTTTTCCAAACAGCTGTCCCTGTTTATACCTGTTGAGACTGCACTTGCTCTCCCTGTACATTTTTTGGACTGTTTATGCCTCTGGGTGCCATCCGAACAGCGCCACACAGACAGTGACACAGAAATTGCACCATGCAGGGGCAGACAGCGATGTTGGAAGATCCCAGCCAGGCTGGCAAAGTCAGGCGGAGGCGGTCCTGGGGCAGATGCGGACAGCGGGCGCTGACTTCGATGCTGACTCAGCCCTGCGTCTGCTGACGAGGCACATGAGCCTGCTGCAGCCGCAGCTGCCGCCTGAAGACACCTTTGAAGCAGCCACTCCCTTCTCTGACATAAGTAGCAGATTCTCCCTCTCCGGCGGCCACAGGTGCAGCCCGGTTGCCTCTTCAGCATTGGCACACTTGTGTGAGATGTGGCACGGGGTGACAATGACACAATTTGATCCTCCCTCGTTCTGAGGATTTGCAGAGATGTATTGTCACTTGGCATTGTGGCGTCTGAGTATAAAGTCTGGCCTCAGTCTGATTTTTTTCAATTTAATGCACCACAGCATGCACCCAATGGAAGACTGCCATGGATATGTCCAGTCTGGCAGCTGACACCCCAGTGCTGCAGGCTGTCTGGGAGTGGGTCCAGGCCAGGAGGCTTCTGCGGAACACTGTATGATGGAGGGCATGTGCTGCATCAGTTGCGGGACAAGGTCTTTGCAGTCTGCGTTAGCCAAGCAGGTGCATCTCCCTTCCGCCCTGCCTCTGTGGCAACACTCAGGCTGTATCAGACATTACCAGCTTTGGCCGTCATGACTTACAACGCACCACCTGACATATCTACAGAGCTCTGAATCATTCCTGGCTCTGGTAGCTGGCAATAACCACAGGCTGCCTCTCAATGTCATGCAATGAGGAGCTGCGCTCCCCAGCAGCAGTGTTCCTCCCTGTGCAGTCCTACACTCACTCTTGTGCAAGGGGAGTGTCTTGAGGACCACGATGTACTGCAGGGGAGTGGAGTGGGGAGGGGCGGCCTATAGTGGCAGCTACAGCGCACAAGGGACTGATAGAGCTGGAGGCAACCCCTGCGCAGACAGTGGACACATCGGTGCCCTCGGAAGCCGCCTATTCAGGCGTCATGTCCGACTCCAGCGCATCTGTCAAGGCAAGACCATGCTTCCAAGGCTGTCTGATTTGATGGCAGCCCCTTGCATCAGCGTTTTGCTCCATCTGTTGCTGATGGCAAGGGGATGTTTGCAATGCAAGGGGCCACTCCCTCCCTTTTCAAATTACATTGGCATTACTCTTAGTACTGCATGACAAGCAACGAGACGCTTGCTATGCTCCAAAGTCTAAGTCTGCAAGGATAAAACCAGCCCCCAATTCTGCCCCAGCTTCTGATCTGATGTGCATCTCCAGAAGCTACGTTGGGGAGGCAAGTTATCGACATAGATGCAGTAAGTATGAGCTGGCTGCCGCAGGGTTCAGTGTTTTCCGCACTGCTGACTGACATGATGGAGGCTGTCAGATGGTCTGGCGCGTCCACTGGAGGTACGCGGTCTGTGTGGCCCTGTTGCTTACTCATTGCTGGACAACCAGGACACTGCTTCCCCACATGTCACAGGCTATGGGCAGGATGGCGAAGCTGTGTTCTGTTGGTGACGCTTGTTGTGGAAGCCTGCAATACTGCCAGCGCAAGGTTGATGCGCCAGAATTACTAACAGAGTGTGATTCTGCCAAAGCAGGATCGCCGAAGGGCTCCCCCAAGGCAGCTCGGGCGCTGCTGCCTACTACCAGCTCATCCGCCCTGAAGCCCAGCAACTCGCCCCTCTCCAGGGTCAGCATCTCTGCGGATAAGATTGCCACTAGTGCCCTGGCCTCGCACCCCTACCGCCCTCTGTACCTGTCTGGTGAGTGTCCTCTTAGCCTGAAGCCTGCTCAAAGGCTCCCTTGCTAGTAGTGCATGTCGCCAAACGCCAAACGCACAGTTTCTGTTGCCTGAAAGATGTCTGTGTGCTGCCACTCTTCACCCTGATAAATTTACGGCTTCAACAGGTGCAGATATTGTCTCTCCTTGGTGATACCAAAATGACGCTGATACATCGTCCTGAATGTCCAGGCTGTGCGTCCGGGGAGATCTTCTTGTGGGAGTATGGCGCAAAGCAGGCGATGGCAGGATACACGCCCCTGCCGGCCACAGCAGGCGCTGCGCCTCCGCCCGCCTCGGGATCCATCTTCAGCGCGCCCAAGAGCATCTGGGCAATTGACCGGCCGGGCGCACTGGCTGCCCTGGGCAACTGGGGCCAGCCCCAGTCGGTGAGCCTGCTTGTCACATCTCTGATGGAATAAAGCGGAGAGGGTCATCCAGAAATATTGAACATGTTTCTTGTGCCATCAGAAACCTATGGGCCACAACCTGAAGGCAATGGTGGCCCCGTCAGCCTCAGTTGGTGGGCACAACTTCTTTCAAGCGCTGGTAAATGGGTGTTGTTGCTAAGTCGGTCAGGCACAGTCACGCATGGTCTCATGCAGATATTGTCGGCTGTGCAACACTTTGCCTAACAAAGTAGGGCCGGTCAGATGCAAGGGGCGCAGGGCTCATGCGTTCAGCGCCACGCAGGTGTGCTTCAGCGAAGGGGGCGAGCGCTTCGCAGCCATCGGCCAGGGCGGCCTAGCAGCCGCGTGGCGCCTGGACGCGCCCCAGTTCACGCGCTCGGACAGCGGCCCCTTGGCGCGCTCAGACTGGTGCCACCAGGTGCCTTGCCCTCTTCTAGGCACACAGGGGACCCCGAACAAGCTAGTCAAGGTTTCAGAAACAGCGCATCGTGACAGCATCTGATGCAATGCTGCTTGCATAGCTTCTCCAGTGCTTTGTCGTCATGCAAGGGCATCACTCCTTGGTGCCAGGGACCAGTCATGTCCTGTGTGGTCATACTGTTTGTGTCCCCTCGACCTTGCATGTGGCAGTGCTGCACCCTCCTGAAGCCTTGCAGCAGTAAGGCTCCATATGGATGCACTCTGGACATTCCAGCACGCTGCCTCAGCAATCAAGGGCGCCATAAGAGGCAGCCTGCGTCAGCCCATGACAAGGACAGCCGTGGCATGCAGGTGATGTCGAAGCGGGGAGTCGACATTGCCTATGTGGGCGGCGGGAGCAGCGTCATCGCAGCCGGCGGCTACAGCGCGGAGGGAGGGAACATCGCGCTGTGGGATACCATGGCTGCCCTGTCAGCAGGACCCATCGCATCCCTGGACCACCACTCTTCCTTGGTCACCGCCTTGCAGGTGCAGCTTTGCAAGCCCTGCGAGTGTGCCAGGGGTTGCTGAGAGCTCATCTGTGGCATCAACATGCAGAGTCGCCCAAGGCTTCTCACGGTTCTCTGCGCAAAAAGTCAGGCGTCACATCCTGCGATAGACATTGCGTGCTTGTCTTTCCTCATGGGTGAGTATCTGAACTACTCGAGCCAGTACAGCACCTTTCGGGCGCGAGGGTGATGTGGGGCATGCAGGTGCTGCCAGGTGGCCGGCTGCTGGCAAGCTCGGATGAGACGGGGAATGTGGCTGTGGCTGATTTGCGCATGCTGGGCAGCACTAGGCAGCCTATGCTCTGGCAGGTGACTGCTCGTGACATACGATATTTTGTCGAAGGCAGTGGCAAAGCGGCATGCTGCTCAGTCTCAGGGCCCTTGGCATACAGCTCTGCATACAGGTTCCTTCAGGGAAACACGCGCTTCTCATTACTGTGTAGCTGCACGTTCTCGTCCACTCAGAGCCAGCAGGGTTCTGAGGTTGGCCTTAAGCACCTTTAAGCATCAATGAAATGCCTGCAAAGGCTGTGCATCACAGTGTGCCCATGTGAGGGCAGCATGCAGTCCTGCACCCCTCGCTCCAGATCTTGACGTTTCACACCTTGGCGTGCAGGCCAAGTCTGCAGGCGGCGGTGTGACATGCCTGACGAGCGGCCCGAGGCCAGCGCTGGTGTCAGGATCGCGCGAGGGCGTGATCACGTCATGGGCGGTGGACAGCGGCATCGCGCTGCAGACCATCGACATCACGCAAGTGCAGCCCAGCGCCCTGCAGAAGCGCCTGCCCGCCAAAGGTGAATTCCGTTGATAGTATTCATTGCAACTGCTGATCACTGAAATGTGATAACGAAGCTACTGTTTGATGGCCTCCTGGTGGCTGCTCTGCATGCCTCCGATTCCAGGTATTGTTCTGCCAGCCGAGCAGTTTTGGCTGGGTAGCAAGAGAGCCTCTGATAGATGCGTGCTGCTGCGCAGGGGCAAGTTTCTTTTCAGAGGCGTTCAGAAGTACGAGGCAAAGTGCTGCGCATGTGATCACTGGGCTGGCCAGCTGCCCAGAGGGCATTGTATCGTGTTGCTTGGATGGCACGCTTCGCTTTCACCCCATGTTGTGCCTACCGGAATGAAGAAGATCCCTAGCTGCCACCACCACGGACAACTTCCAGAAAGGTTGGGCAGAAGGGTGTACCAGCCTTGTCAAATTTCTTACAAGTTTCTCAAGCAGAAGCAGGAATGTTCCAAGTCAATCAGCATAGCAGGGCAAGCTCCTGTGGCACTTGTGAGGAAAGATGATTGCCGCAATGCAAGACCATGAACAACAGTATGCCTCTTCAGCCTTACATTGCACAAGTAGGAAGTAATGTCCAGCCCGCCCAAAGAGGCTTTAAGGAGTGCCTATCTGCTTGTAAAGGTGCCCTCATACTAGAGATGCATGAATAAATAACACTACAACCTGTCTGCATCATGCTGCTGCAATAGCTCTGCATGTATGTGCCTCACTATTGAGGTGATCCCTTTCAAAGGAAGTAAAGCCAATCCTTCTTGGTCCTCTATAGAAATGGTGCGCACTTATACTCAGAATCTTGGGTACAAACGTTATGCAGGTGGAGAGCATTCAGCAAGTCGCAACATCTTTCAAGAAGCCACACTTGTCTACTTATCTATAGCACATGAAGTGCTGTGCATGCAAATCCATGGGCCAGATCTGCCATTCTCCAAGGTACTTTTTTGAATCACCATCAGCAACCCACCACATTCTGCCCTAGGTCCAGCAAGCGCCCCATCAGAGTACCTTCTTGCAATCCGTTGACGATTGAGCGGATGCATGAAGTAAGGGTGCTGTCAACGAGTCCTGCACACATCTGAAAAGCCTTAGGCATGATCCTCAAGCGCTGACTCAGATCGGATCCGGTCATGACAGCTCAGCATGCCTACGTCCAATCTGCATTGTGATGGGGATGTGAGCGACAAGTTTACAGAGACTCTGACCTCGTTCTGGACAATGCAATGCTGCCCAAGACCCACATCATACCAAATTGGTGGCTTCTCGGTGTCCTGCACATGTCCAGAACGCATCAGGAGCGCCCCTGAAGCAATGCTGCCTGAGCATGATTGCATCAAGGTCTGTGTACGATTGCAGGCGGTAACGTTGAGAGAGTCTGACCTCGTTCCGGCTGATGAGATGGTGCCCAAGCCCCGCATCGTATCCAGCTGTGGTCTCAGAGGTCCCTGCATGCCGCTGTATGTCTCCTGCAACCAGCAAAGGGCAACTTCATGCACTGGGACTTGTGATAGATCTCTTGGCAAGTGAGATGCTGCAACAGCCTGCTGCACACCCGTGGTTGAAACATAGCATGTGCAGCACACAGGCGCGAGGAAGGCTGCAGAGGAGCAAGCTATCCTGACAGCCCCATAGCATGGCTATGACTGCCCTTTCAAGCACATTCCCATGCTCTGCTGTGACAAAGGGATCTGAACGGGAGAGGAGGACGGCGCGCATGTTTCAAGGGCGGTTGCCTGGGGCTATTGAGGCACTCAGGCAGCAGGGTGGCAAGCACAGGGCCTGGAGGCCGGCTGCAGGACGCAGCCATCATGTGGACGCCCTGAAATACAGCCTGGCAGTTGACAGCAGCTCACCACAAGCTGAGGGCGGGGTCAGGGATAAGAGGTCCACTTCGTGCTCAGGCCGCAGGTATATATCATCATCAGGTGCAACTGAGACATCCGGGATCATTAGGACGTCGGCGCATTGCGTCATGTCCGCCAGCAGGGCATATCCTCCGGGCACTTCTGCAACACCAACTGATGCCCTCAGCCGCCTGATCAGCATTCTATCCACCTGCGATGGGGTCCCAGCAATGACCAGCCCTTCTGGCAAGCATGGGATCCGTCATGCTGAATGCTAGCCAGGCACAATGCTGATACCTCGTAGGCACCCAGCTAAACCATGTGTCAGCTTGGTGACAGGCCACTGTGCTGCACGCCTCCGTGACCTTGCTGCACATGCCCATGCATGCAACAGGGCTGCTGGTGAGGAGCTGCAGGACGCTGTGGCGCACCTTTCAGGGTTGCATCCACCAGGCGGCTGCAAGTGGTACGGTACCTATCCAGCCGGAACTGCAGCAGTGGGGGGTCTTGCTGCACCGACTCCAGCTTGAGGTGCCTCGAGCATTTCCTGGCTTCATCAACACTTGCCATGAGCTCTGCATCCCCTGCGTACCCACCATCGCTCACTGCTTCTGAGGGAGCTGTCAACATGGATTGCTGTGGCCTGCAAACAGGTTCCCCTGTCGTCTGACAGTCTATGGTTCACCAAACAAGCCTGGATAGCTATTCAGACAGATGACAGATGACAGATCAACGGCACATGGCTCATCACCTCAGAACAGTCAGTCCAAGGTACACATCTGTCGTGAAAATGTATACCTGTATCCTTGAGCCCCTTGAGCATTTCAGCAAGAAGCGCTTCCTGCCTGCGTAGCCACCAGCTCCGGGTAGTGCCGAAACGCGGAGTGTCATCGCCCTCCTGTTTGCACTCCTCATAATGGCCCGATCCCCTAGCCCAAGTACCAAAGAAGCGGCTCAGGAAGAATTGTTCAACTAGCTCTGCACACACTCCTGAACGCAGAGCTTGTGCACTTTTGTTGGCACACATAACACCGCATCACAAGGTCTTGTGACGCGCGGGCAAGCCCTACATGCCAGCGATTTCTCAAGCAAGGCGCAGCGCACCTCAAAGCCTTCTTTCGCTTCCCGGTGAAGACGTCCTGTAGAATGCCGTGCAACAACTCGAGACACATGATGCACTGTCATACAATTGCATTGCACTTCTCTTCACCATTGCGGATCGCAAATGTTGATGTCAGCACCAGGTCTGAGGGGCGGTAACTTTCGACAGCAAACCCTGCGTCCTTGGGATCAGAGTTGCGCAAGTTGCCGTCAGAGGATTGTGCGGAATTCGCAGCTACTGCTATGTTCCACTGTATATGGGCCACTTTGGGCTGACAGCCGTCTCACCTCATCATGCTTGTCAAAGCTTATGCTGCATGAAAGGCTTGACGCGCCCACCCCCCCGCTGGACATGCGTGTCTTGAGATGGAGCCGCCCTGATTGTGTGAGCACACGATTACCTTGATTGCTGACTTGACGTAGCAACGAAGTCAGCAGCCAGGCGATGCAACTGCCTCAGAGTTGTTGCATTTGAATCAAATCCATGAAGCCTGTCATAAGACTGCATCACGCGATGTAAGGATCAGTGGACACATGAAAAGTTCGAATGTTTAGAGGTCATGATTTCTTCAGTGACTGCGCTCACCAGAAAGCACTCAGGGGTGGGATCTGCGCTTGCTTTCGCGCGTATCCGATGAAAGCACAATCCCTGCCAGCCTCGACCTCAAAAGGCTTTACAGGAGCTGCTCATATCGTGACAGCTGCCACACTCCAGACTTGCCCAGCCACCAGACATTGACAATCACAGCAGCCACACATACATCCTGAGCCCTTGAGTCTGCTATTCGCTCACTTACCAGACTGATTTCCCGCACAGGACTCACACATCACCTAAGATCTCACTCCACAATGGAGGTCATACCACTTCACATATGGACAGCTCTCCAGAAGGCTGCTTGAAACCCCACCTCCTGTAACCATGTAGAGCACACACCCTGCAACGTCTCTGCCTGTACCTAGAAGCCAAGCCAGGGAACCATTGCGCAATCAACCACCCTTTAGCTCAGATGTTGGAAAACACGACTCAGATTGTGACATGCTTTCACCTTTGCTCCATTGCTTCCAAGCACTTCCTCAGTCTAAGTCTGTCTGGTATCAAGTCCTTAGTACCAAGTCTGCATCTGGTTGCGCTGTGCACAGGCACAATGCTGAGGCGGGAGCTCAAAGCAGTGTCCCGCTTCAGAGGAGATACCCAGGATTGCAAGCTGTCATGCTGACACACCCTCAGCTCATTCCGCACTGCTGAAGACCCAAGCGTAGTGAGCCTGGATTTGCTCTGTCTGAAAGACTTTTTTTTGCTTTCCTCAGCGTCAAGTGCTAGTCTCTATGCATATAAAACCGCACTCCTAGAGCTAGCGGGATACAACTGCAGCTCACTTCTTGTCGTGGGTGTCCTTGAACTCCAGTGAGTGGTGCTCCAGGTTGTCTGTGGGCGCACGTGTGAGGCCAGACTCGTGGTCGACCATCACAACAGAAGCGCGCTCCAGGAAGTGGGGCTTCTGCAGTTGCAACACACAAATATAAGCGTCTCCTTAAAGCATCCAAACATGCCTCAGGAGTAAACCTCAGTATGGCTGGGCCCAAAAAAAAAGGCGAAGGAATTGAGTACATATCAAGGATCTGGCAAGTCTTCAGACTGTGAGCAGAACCCTGCTTGTGGATGCATGCTGCAACAGGCCTTAGAAGGACCAGCAGAGATACTTGTACACAGCGGGCACTGATATCAATTGCAGGTACGGATATCAGGGCACCTAGCCAGTGGGGCTGGGGCTTGTACCTGAGTCTGAGCAGTGACAGAGCGGCGGCCGAGGGGGTTGGAGTAGCTGACGCGCTCGAAGCCGCCCACGCCCTGAGGCTCCTCGGGCTTCTCCTGGACTGCAGCCTGCACATGCGCAGCAACCCCCGTCAGCCTCTGCATCCAGACCTCTTAGTGCGCAGCCTCACAGGGTTGCTTAGCCCCAATGGCACTCCTGTGTGAACACGTCGCAGCAGGAGCGCCATTACTGGGGGATTTTGGCACTTCACTGACATTCTGTTTTCATGTTGAGTGCGGCTTGGCAGCAGTAGGTCGACAGTTGTGGCCCTTTGCAGGATACGATGATATGCCCCAAGGCTGCTCATGGTTGCTCTGCAGCATGGTCTTCAGAAAGCCAGGGCACTTCCTGAAGAGGCTGCTCTGAACGCACCCGCTTGGCCTCCTTGTGGGCACTCTTGTTGCGAACGCCGTCCTCGTTCAGGGCGTACATCATCATCCACTTGATTGGGTCCAGGCCCAGGTACCAGATCAGGGACCAGATCCAGGCCACAATCACGTAGTAGCTGCACATTCACACTCATGCATCAGTCTGGTTCGGCAAATACGCCACAAAGACACTGTCGTGGATTCAGGCCAAGAGCTTGTCAGCACAGCACCAGGTACTGACGCGTGCCGATCAGAAATGCTACTGCCAACAACTTGCCTGGCCAATCAAACCTCTCACATGCACAGCATACACTTACCCTCAGAACCTCCACCCAGGAGACGGTCGAAAGCATGGAGAGGACTTCATGCGGAAGACAGGAAAGTGTGGCAAGGACAGGGATTGGCCAGAAGACTCACGTGCAGCCGATGACGGAGGATGTGTACTCGCCCTCGGTGCCCGAGATGGGCACCTGGTTGTTGAGGCTGGGCAGGAAGGCGGGCATATAGCCGTCGGACAAGCGCACGAACTGGCCTCCGTAGAAGTTCCACTCGTCCTTGGGGTGCGTGTAGCCAGCAAAGCCGAGAGCCGCGATCAGTGTGGAGCCGACCTGCACATCATTGCTTCTCCTTTAGGCACTACCACAGAGGGAAGACAAATTCCAGATCAACCCAGAGTCCAAACTCAACAGTGATTGGTCAGGTTTAGGCAGTAGGGCTATTTGCAAAGGCACCCTATCTCGCAAAGGCATGCCATGCTAGGCTGGCTGTGCTGGTACCCCTGCTTGTGCCAAGCAGACATCTTGAAGGGCTGCAGGGCTGGTGATCAGGCAGTCACCTGGGCTGCGAAGAAGGCCACATAGGTGAGCATTCCAGCCCTGGAGATGAGTGACCAGTTGGAAGTGCGGACCACAAACACCAGCGCCTGTCCACTGATGGACACCTGCAGCACAACAAGCACGTCAACACTTCATCCCCTGCCCTGTGCAAATTTCAAAGCAGGCCCTGATCGCAACCTCCAATGCAAATGCTCATGGGGGATGCATCGGCCGATGTGTTGAGGATAAGCTATGGTGCAGAAGCACCAGCCAAAGCCACATGTGCTGCTCTGATCACAATCAGATGCAGTGCAGCTCTGTGCAGGCATGATTGTTAGTATCTGTCCAGTATGCCAAAGATGCATGGCTCACAGATGATGACTCTGCCTGTGGCGGCTCCGGATCGCACCTGGTTGTAAATGAGGGAGCGGGTGATGGAGTCCCTGACATATCTCTGCTCGGTCATGCACTGGTCCATGACGGTGATGGCCTGCGTGTTGCCCTCCTTGCCCGCCATCTGGCCGGCATAGATGGGGATAGAGGACAGAGGCGCATCGGTTGCCTGGAACGCCTGCAAAACACCACATGAGCCTGCTCAGTGCCTGCTGGATTGCTCTGGTGAAAATGGGATGTGATCTGCTAGCCCAGGACAGCACGCGCCCTGCTTATGGCCTCAAAGAGCGGAAGCACAGAACTTGGGTCACGACGCTGACGCTCTTGCCCCAGTTCATACACAGTTGCCTGAAGCCATGGCATGTTTGAGGCAAGAGCGCAGCAAGTTGTGTCAAGTAGAGAGCTGCGCGCCGAGGCCCTATCATCCTCCCATACAAGCACAGCGCATCAGACACATGCCACAGTGTGGAAGTCTGTACTGGGAGATCTCACGGTGCCTCAGCAGGATTCTCATAGGAATCGACAAGCACGTGTGTGGTGCATAAAGACATATATGTGGGTGCTGTGAGGGGAGCCTTACCGATTGGCAGTAGGCTGAGAGGACCTGGGGAGTGGTGTTCAGGTCCGCCAGGTGGCACTTGTCAGCGAAAAAGGTCATGCCGGTGGCCACGTGGAATAGCACCCACGAGGACAGCGTCAGGTACAGGCCGTACACAATGCCTGCAGTGGCAACTCCCGCTCAGAAATTAGCCGAGACAGAATAGCCGGACAAGTATACTCTAGACCTTGAGAGCAAAAGCTCTGGACATAGGCCTTCCAAGTGACCAGGGCTTCTGGAGGGAGCTGTGCAGAGTCTTTGAAGCCATGCACAGCTCCAACCAAAGGCGCCAACACACTTCATGGGCCTATTTCTACAATGAAGGCAACTGTGATCGTCCCACAGTGACACCTCGTCATCATGAAGCCACCCTTGCAGGACCAGCTGGAAGGAGCCGTGTGCAGTGCTTGCCCTGGATTAATTGCTGAGTGGAGCAGCAAGAGAGCTCACCCACGATGAAGATGCTCTTCAGGTCCCAGTGGTTGGGCACAGGAGAAGCAATGACGCGATCCTTGGACAGCGCAATCATGGCACCGTCATTGAACACAGCCAGCAGCACGATGAGAATCGTGGGGAAGTACCTGCAAGGCCGAAACACAGACGGTCAAAGTTGCATTCTGTGTCTCAGATATTGGAACACAGCCGCAAAGTTCTCAAAGGAAATTATCAAAACAGCAACTCATGATACTCTGAATTACTTGAACATATCTAGAAATGCAGCTGAGAAGCGCCCTGCCTGGTTACAGGGGAAAGCAGGTAACCGGACAGAGGTTTGGCCTATCCACATTCCACCCTCCCATGCAAGCTGCAAGGAGGGACGCACCAGTTGTAGATGACGGTGAGGAGACCGAAGGTGAAGCAGACACGGAAGGTCATGGCCACAGTGTACTTGGAGTACGTGGTCATGCGCTGGAAGATCTTGCGGGCACCAATGATGGCGGACACAATGACGGACAGACCGGGGCGCGTCAGCACGATGTCAGCGGCACCGCGAGCAGCGTCAGTGGCACCTGCAGCCCATCGAGCGTCTCTTAGCATTTCACTACTCAGCAGCATGCAAATCTCGGAGAGTAGCGATCTATTGGGTTCAGATGCAGGCTGCGTGAAGGTGTGCTCAGTAGCATCCTGCATGATAGGAGCAGAGGAGGTGCTCAGCTGGCGGTCAGAGCAGGCACCAGACTTTGTGTTTAAGTGCAAGTCAGAGACACATGCTGCTCAGGGCCGCCAGCAGGCCCGAGCCAGGTAGGGCCTTTTACAGGAGCTGAAAGCTGTGTGCAAGCACATGCGCGTGCAGACAGGGAGGCGTGCTCACCGTCCACGGCAATTCCCACGTCAGCCTTCTTCAGGGCAGGGGCATCGTTGACACCGTCACCGGTCATGCCCACAATGTGCCTGCGGCCCTTCAGGATGGCCACGATCTCAAACTTGTGCTCGGGGAACACCTCGGCAAAGCCGTCGGCGTGCTCGACCAGCGCGTCCACATCCTTGCAGTGCGCAAGCTCCTCGGGCAGGTTCTCTGTCCTGCCCTCCTTTGCCTGCAGTGTCATGAGAGCTCAAGCCAAAGCGTTTTCATGTACGGGTTATTGAGGATCTGTTTGATTAGAGAGCGCCGCGAGACCTTGCCCTCCTTTGCTTGCAATGTGAAGTTTGCAGCATGTCAGGAAGGCAGACGGCATCAGCCAACCCCGCCCTGCTGCTGCCCAATCAAGCAGCTCTTGGCAGAGGAGGCAAGGCTCACATTTGCCAACAAAGCATCAAACTATGCCTGACACACAGCATCTCCCCATGCACCCACCTCCCTCGACATGACCCTGACAGTGCCGGGCTGTGTACACAGGGCCTGACAAGACACTTCACAAGCTTATGCAGCACAAGGCAACCGAGGCAGATGGCCGTGAGTGTGCCCACAGCACCAAGGGAAGGAGCTGCCGTACCGCCATGATGACCTCTGTGGTGTACATGTTGGTGCCCATGCCCAGCTGCTTGGCAGTCTCCTTGCCGATGAGCAGCTGGTCGCCGGTGACCATCTTCACGGAAATGCCCTTCTCAATGCACTTCTCGATGGTCTCCTTGGTGTCGTGGCGGGGCGGGTCAAACAGGGGCAGCAGCACCACAAAGTCCCACTTGGCGTCGTTGGCTGCACAGTATAGAAATCCATCAGTATGAGAACCCAGCGGGTGCCTCAGGTGCTTGCCTTATGCAGGTATTGATGGTTTGTATCAGCTAGGTGCAGGCCACATGTAAAGCAGGACCGGGCCCATGCATCTAGTCTCATCATGCAGGGTTGCGTGTACATCTCGTGGCCCTCTCCAGCATTTGCACGTATCTGCAGGTCCCAGTCACGGCTCTGCTCCGCAACTTTGGCATCAGCTGCTGTGCTCTTGCCCAAGCTTTCCAAAAGCTGTGCGAGGGCATGGCCTCGCTGTGCAGGAAGGGGGACACTCACGCTTGTGGGAGATGTCATCGGTGACGGCCACACCCAGAGCCCTGAAGCCACGCAGCGCAAATTCTGTGATCTTGCCACGGACCTCGTCGCCGATCTGGTCAGCATTGTGGGAGTGGCGCAGCACGACCTGCACCAAAGAGAGGTCCCGGCTGAGGATTCTCGTCCCTTACGAAATCCAGACTGTGATAATTGGCAGGGGACTGCACTGCCACGAATTGCCTGTGCCCTGGCGTCATAAGCCAGCCAGACCTGCTGGCCTGCTGGGGATGGGTGACACAAACATGAGCTGTTCTGCTGCTGACTGAGCAGCACGCTCCTCTTTTGCAATGGATATGCTCTCTGCTGGATTCACAAGATGCCCTGTCACAGGATTGCACACACAGCGCGTCAGGAAGCTGGGCACATGCAGGGCGGACCTGGGGGGCACCCTTCATGATGCGCTTCTGCTGGCCGCTCTGCTTGTTCTTGACGACGGCAATGGTGTACTTGTCAGTGGGGTTGAAGGGCACAAACTTCTCCAGCGTCCAGTCGTCCCACAGGGTCTGGTTGCCGTCGTAGGACTCGTGCAGCACCATGTCGATGGGCTCCTCGCTCACAATGTTGGCGCTGAGCGCGCCCCACATCAGCGCCTGGTTCAGGTCGTACCCGGGCATCACCAGGCAGGAGTTCTTGTCCACGCTGAGCTGGTTCAGGGTCAGGGTGCCTGCACAGGTCATGTGAACCATGAAAGATGCTTCCCGTCAGGATCATGGCACGCGCCCACAGTACACAGGGACGGAAAGCAAGCCATCGCAGTGCTCTTAGGCCTTGCAGTCCTTTGTGCTTGAGCTGAAGACAGTGCACTTATACCGTGGCAAGCACAGGACACGGGCTGTTTCACATAGGCATTGCACAGCCACAGGTCTCAGGCTGACTTATGCGGGGCAGGAGGACAGCGCCAAGAAGCACAGCTGCGCACCTGTCTTGTCAGAGCAGAGGATGTCCATGCCAGCCATCTCCTCGACAGCGGACATGCGCGCCACAATGGCGCCCTCCTTGGCCAGCTTGTAGGCGCCCAGGGCGAGCGTCACAGACAGCACTGTGGGCATGGCAATGGGGATACCTCCCACAATGATGACCAGCATGTTGGTAAGCGTGGGGCAGCCCTCTGCATTGCACCAAGACAGGGCGTCAAACATAAATTGGCACAGGACAGTCCTTTGCACAGAGCCTAGGGGGTCAGCTGAATCACTGCCTTAGCACGCATATATTCATAGGCTGTACAGCATACAGCTCTGTCAACCTGTCCTCCAAATGATCCTTGTACCTAAGACACCTTTCAGGACAGGGACAGCAGGCAATGTTGAGCAAGTCTCCTGACAATGGAGAGCATGCACCATGTTTCGGTTGCTTCTGCAATTGGCAGACGGTACATGGTGTCACGGGCCTTCGGAGAGCGGACGCAAAGCCTCACCAGATCCCATCTTGCAGATGTGGCCATAGCGCCCGAACTGCACGGCCAGCTCGATGACACACCAGATGCCGATGGTGACGAGGCAGGTGCCTCCGATGCGGGTCATGATCTTCTGGAGGTTGGCCACGTTGTGGGTGCCGGAGATGAGAGCAGCTGCGCGGCCAAAGAAGGTGTTCTCTCCGGTGGCGTACACGAGAGCCTCCTTCTCGCCCTGCTTGACGGTGGAGCCTGAGAAGGCAACGTTGCCGCTGAACTTCTTGGCGGGCAGTGACTCGCCGGTGAGGGCAGCCTGGTCAATCTGCGGGCAGGCAAACAACCCTGTCAGACAGAACCCTCAGCATGAGTATCACAAGAGAGGGACCTGTTGAATGACAGCAAGCCTGCATTGCAACTTATGGAGCCATGACCACGCGGAATGCAGACTCATGCAGGCCAGCAGGCTTCCACCAGCCACTGTCATGTACAGGTTTGACTGATTACATGCAGACAGCTCCATGTATTCAGACAATCAGTGCCTTCAGAGCATGGCGGTTGCTGGTGCAGAGCCACACACCTGCATTGGAACCTCGTCAGAGCCGCCTACACCAAGCAGCTTGACGTCGGCAGGCACGATGTTGCCGAACTGGATGATGACGATGTCGCCGGGCACCAGCTCCTTCGCCTCGATGCTCTCCACCTTGCCGTTGCGCTTCACGCGCGCCTTGGGCGCTAGGGCGGCTGTCAGCGCCTTGATGGCCTTGTCAGCATTGGACTCCTCGACGTAACTGCAGCACAGGAGAACGACGTGAGACCCAGACTATCAGCTGTATCAGCATCAAACTCAACCACATGTCGGCACAGGGGCAGGGCATGTGACGTCGCCCATGAAACGCGTCAGCTGCAAATGTGCACCTTGCGATTGCACAGACGAGTACGGCATTGCCAGCTGCACAGAGCAAGACGATGAATACATAGCATTAGCGAAGGTACAGGACATGCTGGGGTCAGGCAGGGGAGGTGAGCATTGAGGCCTGACCTGATGGTTGCATTGACGAGCAGCAGCGCAATGATGAGGCAGAAGTCAGCATAATCGAGCAGGATGATGGCCAGGATAGCTGCGACCTCCATGGCCCACGACAGAGGATTCCACAGGTACCCCAGGTACACGAAGAAAGGGTTCCGAGTGGACTCTGGGAGCTTGTTGTACCCATACTGGTCAATTCTCCGCTTCACCTCTGCGCTGTCGAGGCCTGCATCGGTCACCTGCACAATCCAATGTGAGATGTTCAAAGACTGCCACCGCATGCTCGCCAGTCAGCGCTGTAGGCGTAACACCAGCCTGCGGTGAGTGGGCATGCACTATACATGATCAGAAAACATTGTAGGGCCTGTTGCTCCCAGTCAGCACAATTCTCACAATGCATGCTGCCAAACTGCCTTTTACACAGCCTATGCAAGTACATACCGCTTCTGAGTGCATGCTGGGAGACACCAAAAGATGATGCAAGAGGGGTTGTCTCATCTCTGCAGTGAGAGTATGTTTATGTGCCATGCGCAATACATCCACGACATGGCACAGGACAGCCAGATCATATCGACAGATCACACGAGATTTTGAGCTGGGCAGTGGCAGTCAAGTGCACCTTCAACGTGGTGAAGGCCTCCTCAATGCTGATCTTGGCAAAGTCTACTGCCTTTCCTGTTCCTGGCGCAGGGGCAGCTGTGGATGGCGCATCCTCCTTGCCTTCCTTCTTCTCTTCTTTTGCCACAGGCATGGTTGCCCCTGCATTGATCTGAACTTAAAAGGCCGCCGAAAGCGAAGGCACAGCTCGATGCCGGTCACAGTAAAGTGTACCCATGTCTTTGACTCCATTGCAACGAACAGTCCCCAAGACTGCGCCGCCTGTGTGTACTATGACCATACCCTAAACATGACTCCCGAGAAGCCGGGTGCGCTCTCACCGTTGGCAGCGACGCCGTTGGGTGCCTTCTCCTCCTTCTTGACGCCGTTCTCGGCCATGCTTCAAGCCACCCTCCTGCCTCAGCAGCGGGCTAGCTCGCCTTGTACGTCTCAGGAAAGCAAGGCAGTGCGGCCCTCTTCAGCGCCCCGATAACAATCTGCAAATACGTCACGCATCAGTGCATCCGTCCTGTGCAGGCATGACACGAGCGACAAGCCCTGAAATGGACACTGCGTCAGCCCACCAAGCCAACGTTCGTAAGAAGATGATTGGTCACGAACTTGAGCTTCTGGGACAAATCTAGGCTGGGGCTGCTGGAGCATAAGAGCGGCTATAGACAGTGTTACACAGGAACGCCCTCAGGATTGATTGGTGTCTTCACATAGAGCTCTACCCCAAGAAGCCATGCTGGGCCTGACAGCATCTGCTCAGCGAAAATCCAGCCTCGCCCAGCACATGCCCAGCACCGAACATCAACAACATCCATTGGAGTGGAGGGGCTACAAGCATCTGCCACATGTACCGGGATCCTCTACACTGGGGACTTAGGGTTGTGACCTAAGTTTTCTCTAGCTGCAGGCGTGGGAAGTATCACCTGCACGGTCCTATCCCGGCGGCTACGGTTGCCACCAACTGCTGCAATCAGTGCGCTCGCGGATCCCTGGGAGCCCCGCCCGCATGCAGATATGCTGTATACCCTCGAAGCTCGCCTGCAGGAAGTGGGATGACTCAGGCCCCCCGCTGATACGCTGGGGGGACCCAGCTTGGAATCTACGTCTCTGAGAAAAGTCAACGCAGCCGATGCACACGTAGATTCTTCCCAGAGAGGCAGCGGCGTTCTATTTAAAGCTTCTGCTTGAATGAGGCAATGGTGACGAAGCCCAAGGCCCTGGTGAAGGCAGCCCACCCACCACAATAGCCATCTCTAGCCGTGTGAGCTGGGGCGTGTAGGGGCAACTTGTGCTTGTGTACTTCTCCAGTCTGCTCAAACTGTAATTTTATGAGCCTGTTTATGCGTAGAAGGGCATGAGTAGGTGCGCCTAGCACTGTGCACAGAGGTGCCAAAGCATTCATGCATCCCCTTCATGGGAGAAGTATACACAGCTGTGGTGGCCTCGTCCATCTGCCAGCACTAAGGCCTGAAGGACGCGCAGCATGCCAGCAATACTGGCGTGCAGCAGGGCTTTCACACAGGCAGCTCCAGCGACAGCCCAGGTGCATGCCTGCGCCTCGCCAAGGCGCAAGGGCTTGTCTGTCCTCCTCAGTAAGGGTGAGAGTCCTGCCCCTTCACGCACCGCCTCTGGCCGTCAACATGGATATTAAGAGGACCCCACTACCTCACTTGCCTGGGTATTCTGTGCAGGAGGTGCTCTCTTCCGCTGCAATGGCATCACCAGGCATGCCTGCCGGCATCCTGGTAAACTCTAGTGTCTTCATATTGGGCATACAGATCCTTCTGAAAGGTGCGCAGGATTACAGCGCAGCAGTGATTGCTGTCAATGCAGAGCTTGTGGGGACGCTAATGCCTCTGGGCGCTTGTTTGCAATCGCACATCTTGCCTCATGCGTCATGTGCGTTGACACATTCAGAAGCTGCTGAATGCTTTTAAGCCTGCTTGTCAGCTGCTGTGAGCTGACCTGGTGCATGTATGGCTGAGCAGGCTTGACGCCAGGTGGCGTCGCTCACTCCTGGGCCTTGGGCACAGCGGTCTACTCAGCCTTTGGCCCTGGTGGCTATCTTCTAGTGTGCCTGTACTTCATCTTGGGTTCCCTGGTGGGTTTCTCGCATCAATGCCTCTGGGTAGACCCCTTTATTGCCTGACATCCACAATGCAATGTATCTTCTTGCTTAGGGCTACAGGCATGTATACATCTGATGCCGATGACGGCACCCGAAGACATGACCTGTAGCTCAGCTGTATGACCTTGCTGGAGGGGACGCTGCGCAATCCAGGAAAATTGCAGCAGCCCCACTGGAGTGCATAGGCTTGTAGCATGCTCAAGCTGGGACGCCCTGACACCCAGGTTGACTTCCCTCTGTCGATGCAGGTCACCAAGGTGAAGCTGGCACAGAAGCAGAAGGAAGGCATTGCAGAAGCTCGCTCTGGGCGCAGGCAGCCAGTGAGTGCCTCTCCATGTCAGCTCACGCCTGTCTACAACCCCACTTCACAAGGATACTGTTTTGTGCATTAAGAGCATTCCATCAAACCCTTAAGGGGAGGTTTACCTAGGGCAGATCAGACTGTAGTGCCAGGTCTGTGCAGGCAAGCGTGATGGCTTAGGATTGGCATGAATACTATTGTCATGTAATCCCCGTCAGTTCTGAGCCCTACACGCTGCCCTGTACATGCCTGGCGCACCCGTCTTCATGGGGGTCTGCATGAGCCACTCTAGATCCAGTAACAGTGTGTCTAGAGTGGCTCATGCAGACTCCCATGAAGACATCACGTGTGGTCCTGGTGGCAAAGCAGCAGTGACTGTTGTGATCTCTAAAGCAATTTTGGGGGCAGTCCTGATTGAGACAGGTGCGCCAGGCATGTGCAGGGGAGTGTATGGGGGTCAGGGCTAGCGGGAATGCTCTGCGCCATAGCCGCACTGGCCACTGGCTTGTCTGACCCCTGGCGGATCGGGTTTGTGGCCAGCTTTGTCAGCAAGCTGTCCGACACAGTTTCCTCGGAGATCGGCAAGGTCAGGCTGCTGCCCCCGCCCAAGTGCCTACTCTTACCCTTTGTGCTCTGTGTACCCGTGTGACTGTGAGAGCCCAAGCTACTCATCAGTGTGGCATTAAGGAGACCTGCAGAAATCAGAGCCTTCAGGAACTCAGGCATAAAAGTATTTGCACCCTTCCATGAACAGGGGCTCGTCAACAAGGGGCATGGCAACACTTATTATCGAGCACCAGCATACTGCGCAGGCCTATGGCAAGACCACGTACCTCATCACAACCCTGGGAAGGGTTCCCCGGGGCACCGAGGGAGCCATTAGCGCGGAGGGAACGCTGGCGGGCGCGGGCGCTGCACTGGCCTTTGCTGCCCTCGCAGCAGCAATTGGGCAGGTGTGGGGTTCTGCTGACACAACGAGTGCTGGTAGCTTATGCAAGACTCGAGATCAGCGCCTTCATTGCTTCTGTGTTGGAGCACAGATCAACACACACTTCCTGTTAAGCGCGAATAGACACATTTGGAGCTATTTTAGCTGGCTGACGGGCTTCAATCGCTGCCCTACACTTGGTGCTGCAACAAGAAGATTGCTGGGCCCCATGTGTGTCTCAGGATGATTCTTGAGGTTCTTTGCAATAAATACAGGTTGTCCTCCTTGAAGAGGTGAGAGCAGCTTTCTGCATGGTCTTGCAGGTGACTTGGCGACAAGCAGCGGTAGTGGCGGCAGCAGCAACTGCTGCGAATCTGTTTGAGAGCTTTCTAGGTGCAGTGCTACAAGGCCAGAAAGGATCCGAATGGCTGAGCAATGATGTCGTGAACATGATTCAGATCTGCATTGCAGCAGCTCTTGCCATTGGCATCAGTATGGCTGCAGACATCTGAGTGACCCGCAAGTTGCCTCACATCAGGACGAGCAGTAGGGCAGCGGGAGGCAATGCACAACTGTGTTCAAGGCTTGCAGGCTAGTCTTTGGAATACACAGACACTAGGGCTGTGCGCAAGGGATTGAAGCAGGAGCCTCGCAAGACGTAGGCTTCTGGTACCTGAGTCTTGGAGGGGCTTGCAAGGATAATTCTCATGTGAGTGCACACGCATGCACCCTTGGTGGATAGTGTAGACACCAGCAGGGGAGTCGGTCGGAGGAAGCGCATATGGCGTGGGACTGTTGATGTGTGGTCCCACCCTCACTTTGTGACCGCCCCGCCCTTTACCTTCAAGGACTGATGAGCACCTCATCACGCACTCACGCATGTGCCAGTGCCACAGTTGAAATGACATGGCGTTTGGTATAACAGATCCCATCTGTACCTACACACTCAAACTGCTGACGCCTTCCCTAGAGAACCTCCCCGCCCCTCTCATCCTAAATGTGCTTGACATGGCTGTGGAAGATTCCTGAAGCATGCATTTGCAGATGCTGTCGGAAAGCCGCTGGCCAATGCATGAAATGGGACAAGAGCTTGCCACCACTTATGGGCCGCTAAGTAATCCTAGGCAAAGACCTGCCTGTTGCCTACACGGTCATGCTTGGGGCTTCACTTGTTGGCCTCCTTCTGGGCCTCCTTGCCAGCCTCCTTGGTCTTCTCAGCAGCCTCCTGAACCCTGCCGCCTGCAGTACAAGTTTGGGCAGACAGTCAATTTTTACTCTTGTGCTAAAAGGCATACAAGCAGCATCTCAACTTGAGATTCTGAAGTACACTCAAAACCCCACGTCCATGCCTTTACTCTGTCACCGCTGCAAGGTCAGCACCAGCAGCTCCTACGGTATACTGGGTTGCTTCTTACTCTGTCAGAACTGCATGGTCAGTCCTATCAGCACTACAGTGTACTAGGTATGGGCACAGATCCTACAACTCACCAACTGCTCCGTCTGAGGTGAACTGCTTGCCAACCTCCCCGCTGCTGTCCAGGGGGCTGTCAGTGTCGGTCTCCTTCTCCACCTTGCCACCTGTAAGCACAGATCACATATGTCAGACAGCAGAATTTAATGTTGAGCAAGCAGCCGCCGGAACAGCGCTGCACTCATCTTTCTTCTCCACCCTTGCAAGAGCCATTGATTCTATCAAAATTCAGGATTCCAGAGACCACGCAAATCAGCCCAAGCTGCAAGCAAGCTGGCCAGCTTGGGCTTCTCAATGGCAGGTCCGCAGGGTGAGACACACCATCCCCGCATGACCTGCCATGATGAAGCTGGGTCAACAGCCACTTGGGTGGCTCTACTGCTGTCAGGTAAACCCTAGATATTGATGGTGCCACATCTGTGAGCAATACTCCAAGCTTGACGCTGAGCTCTGCTACGTCAGGGCCCTCGGGCTGAAACTTTGCTCTAGGGGAATCTCATTGAGCGGCTGCTCAACTTTGGGATTACCGCATGAGACGGCCACTGCATGGGGTGTACAACAAGGAGTGTTCCGAATGGCTTACCAACTTTGCCGTCCTCTGTGAACTGCTTGCCAACCTTGCCGCTGTCTGTGAATGCCTGTCCAGCCTTCTCCATGTACTCTCCTGAACATGCAACCACATGTTGTAAGGACTGCAGTCCTCACATTTTAGCACTCCAAGATCTTCCCGCACCTAAAGATCCTTCACAAAGGTCTTGCGTGTTGGCATCAGGACCAGCGCCTTGCTGAGCATACCCAACCTGGTATTTTGTTGCAGCTGATCGAGGGGAGCAAGCATCAATAGACAGTAAAAAGGGGAGGAGGCAGAATGCCAGTATGCTACCCACCTGCCTTGTCCTTGACCTGCTCGTACATGGTCTTGTCCTTGTTCTCAGTAAAGCGAGCAGAGGAAGTAGAGATGGGTCGTGCCCAGATGCCGCTGGAACGCGCAAGCGAGCGAAGAGTAAGCTGCGAAGTCATGACTGCGCTGCAAAGACGAGACACACCTCAGTAGTCGTTACACATGCTTTCAAGGCTTGAGGTATTTACACACGTAGGGTATGCCATCAGAGCGGTGGTGAGAAGGCAGACCTGACTTTTGACGGGACGACGGAAAATGAGCTCAGCAGGGGCTGATCTTTAAGAAAGTCAATCGGTGTTTGATCTTCTGCGGGTTGGTGAGAGTGTTCTACCGTCGGCTCAGCGTCAGCATCAAAACAGCGAACGGCGGAAGCTGGGTGGAAGCTTAGTCACGCTACCCCAAATGCCATGGCCGATTGTGACGTCTCACAGAGCCCTACAACAGCAAGCAACCCACCAAAGACACTGTCAGGAAGCACACACAAAAGGTGAGACTGGTTTTGGCAGCTGATGCCACGAAATGAGTGTATGAGCTGATGGCTGGCCCTCCCCCATGCCCACCTATAGCCGCCGCATGTTGCGTCTACTGCGTGACTAGCAGCACGCAACACAGGTTTTCTATAATCACTGATCAAGATAGTATTGCAGCAGCGAGTCCAAGACATGCAGCTGCGCCTGACGGTAGGATATCAGTACCCTTGCTGGTGCAGGTCTTCATCTACTTCAGGGTAACGCGATGACGAAGGACAAGCACCCAATCCTGCCCTCTGAGACTGCCGAGGGCTGGGAAGAGAGGCAGACTCCGAAAGGTGGGACTGTCCCCCACATCTGACAGCCCCCAGAAGTGCAGCATACACTGTTGGCTTGCACAATTAACAGCAGCAGTGAGGCTTGAGCCGTCACAATGCTTTCTGCGACATTGCCGTAGATTTCAACGTGATGGCTCCAGTGGGCGGGTAGCTGTACCAGACGTCTGTCTACCTGACTACAGACAAATTTTGCAGCGACATGTCCATGTGGCTTGCCGGCCACTTGCCGGCCCCACTTACAGTGGGACAGCTATGTCTCTGGTGTAATGCATTTAGGCTGCAGAGTCTCGGATGTGTGCCTGTGGCTCGGGCTACAGGGCGCATCCCTGTAAGTGCACAACACGCTGAAGCACCTGCCCTGCTGCCACAGAGGGCTGTGCAAGGGCCGACCGGGACAAGGCGAATAGCCACAAGGCAGCCCTGTACCCACTCGCAGGGGGGATCCTTGGCTGGCAACTGCTCAGAGCAGGGAGGTCAGCGGTACTGGGTCAACATGTACTGAAGCGCTAGCGCTGTTGCCATGCAGGGCTGCGCAAGGCCCCGCAGAACCAGGTGGAGCGTGATGTGGAGCGTGATACCCACTCAGAGCACATTCCTTGGGTGCATCTGGCTGGGAGGTTCACCGGTGCCATGATATATGAGCTCTAAAGCGGCTTCACATGTTGAATGCAGGGCTGCGCAAGGACCCGAAGAACGGGTGGAGCGCCACAAGGCATTCAGTACCCACTCCAAGGCCGAGTCTTCAGGCATATCTGTCTCTGCTGGTAGTTTCATGGTAATGAGACAGTCTCATCTCTGCGTTGCCCTGCAGGGCTGCGCAAGGCCACAGAATTTGGTGGAGCGTGATGTGGAGCGTGATATCCACTCGGAGCAAATTCCTTGGGTGCATCTGGCTGGGAGGTCAGCGGTGCCATCATATATGAACTCTGAAGCGGCTGCACATGTTGAATGCAGGGCTGCGCAAGGACCTGAAGAACGGTTGGAGCGCCACAAGGCATTCAGTACCCACGCTGAGGCTGATCCTTTAGGCATATCTGTCTCTGCTGGTAGGTTTACATTACTGAGACAGTTTCTGAACTGCCATGCAGGGCTGCGCAAGGACCCGAAGAACCGGGTGGAGCGCCACAAGGAGGAGGAGAAGCAGAAGGAGCCAGACCACGAGAAGGCCGACAAGGTCGACGGGAAGCCTGTCGGTCAGCCCGTCGGCTCAGAGGCAAGCCTCTTGTAGCACATCGGCACACATGCATGCTGAGATGCGCAGTGCGGCGGCATGCATTCGGTAGCCTTGGCTGGACTGGGAAGTGTCTTAACCCTTGTGGAGCAGCAGCGCCTTGGAATTTTGTACATGGGTCCCAAGGCACAGCTTGCATGAGGGACTCTGCCGAGCTCAGTATACATCCCTGCACATTGAGTATCCTCGTTTGCTCACAGCAGCTTGTGGCGCATTGGTCAGTGTGAGCTATTGCCATCTGCTTGGGCATAAGGTCGGTATTGCAGCGGACATGCTATAAAGGTGGGGAAGCCACATCTGATGATGTGACTTGCTGCACAGGAGACCACATCTGGCAAGGACAAGGAGCTGAAGGAGCAGGTCTTCCAGAGGGACCAGGTCGACACAGTAGTGGAGGCTCAACTAGGTGGGCAGCCGCTGCCTGCCTCTCAATACAGAGCGCATCGCAAGTTGCTGCTGATTGTGTCAGCACCTCACAATGATGCTGAACACAACACAACAGATGGTTGTAGGCTGCCACCACCTTTCACCTGCAGAGGGCTCTTGGACCCACTGCCCCTTGTATATCCTGGCTGCAAACGCAGTGCATCCCCATAATATGCAGAGCACAGGTGCAATGCAAAGATCCTAGAGCTGCTGTGCAAAGAGGGTTGCATCATCCCGGGGGTGGTGGTTGGAAAAGTTTGGACAGAACAGTTGCAGAAGCAGGGCTGCAGAAGCCAAGGAGTGGGCAACCTTGATATTGGGCGAGGCTTGCATACCCTGTCGGCCATGCATCCCTGGCAATGGATCTGTTAGCAAGCGCTGCCAATGTGCAGGTGGCGGTGAGAAGGTTATCTACAGCGCTAAGGACGGACCACCACTGGATGCTCAGGACCCCACGCCACGCTCTTGAGATGTGGGAGGCAGACACAGTGCATAGGAAGCTTGTTGCTTGTCAGCATCCACCACTGTTCGAAGCTGATTGACTCCAAAATGCCAAGATTGAAGTTGTGTACAACTGCTTGGGACCCTGTAAACTGAGTGCCTGTACAGCCCTTGCAATGAGCAGTGCCCCACACATGTTGCACTGTAGTACCGATACCTCCTGACTTACAACCATCAATCCCTGATCTTTTTTCACTCGCAGACCTCCGACGATGCAATGAATTTACTGAGCAGGGAACTGGCAGGCTTCTGACTCCCAACTTGGGAGTCCCAAGTCAGCCTGGTGCTAAGGACAAACGTCCTGGAGGATGGAAAACATGCAAATGACTATGGCGAGAGCTTGCTACGCAGCTGTGGTGTCGACGCGGGTGTGATGGTCAAGATTATTGCAAGGGGAACGCCATGCATCATCGGGATGATGTGAGCCTGCAGCAGCTTCCTTGCGATGATGTCAGCTTCGCGAGGTTCCGGAGTATAAGAAAGCAGCATCTTGAGCTGAGCACCACACAATCGACCGACTTTAGCTTGTACAACGCGTCGATAGTAAAAAAACACTTGCAAGCGTCTCACACAGGCAAGTAGACCGACATTGGCAAGCTTCGAAAGCGAGCGAGTCACCAGTCGAGCGGGAGGCCGGAACCCAATATGTCGCACGTCAATATGGATGCCATCAACCCCTTCCACATACTAATCCTCATAGCTGTGCCGCTTATCACCCTCAAGCTGCCCGCTGTGCTGCGATACCTCCGGATCTGGTGAGCTCATCCTCCGAGTCACTGTGTCCACCGAGCTTGAATGAGGCCTTGAAAGAAGACACTCTGCGTATCGAATCATATTTTGTTCCTTTTTGTCTTCACGCCTACACACTTCTCGTTCAGCAGCAGTGAAAGGGTTCATTGTCTGACTCACTACCGGGGCACCACAGCAGACGATCAAGGGACCAGACTGATACTACTTGGTGCAGCTATAGGTCACAATCTCCCTCGTCTCCACGAGCGGTCCAAAGAGCCCGTCGCCAAGCCAACACCCTTGGCCGGATCCTTAGCAAATATTGCTGCAGGTCCTTAGTACGATGTTTGTGCTCAGGTTCACCATCAGGAAGCTGCCCACTCCGGGTGGAGGCAGCTTCATCTCTGGCCACATGGGGCTTTTCACCCCTCTGGCCAAGCACAAGTTTGAGGAGACGAATTCCAAGGCGCTCGGCCCCATCTACAGGCAGAGGTACTACACGCGCCAGACTGTGGTGATTGCTGATCCAGCCCTTGCACAAGAGGTATGCTCTCTGCACGAGTCAGAGCCGCGCTCACATAATTTCCAATACCGATTCTGCAACATCGTGACCATCAGCTTGGCAGGAGTATAGCAGCGTAGTTGCGTGGCGCATGCCGCTTGAGCCCTACCCTGCCAGCCAGGCTTTGTGTGATGCACTGTGGCCACAAGCAATGCGTGGCCTGCCAGCACGTCACACAAAGCTGGCCAGTAGATCGTGTTGAGCTGCTTTGCCAAAAGGCTTCATCATCTCAAAGCAAGGCTCTAGGACGGCGCAAGAGGCCTAGCTGCAGAGCTGACTCCTGCTCTCGCAAGTCGATGCCAGATTGCCCAACGGCCCGGCGGCATCTGTTCCCCGCAAGGCCCTCCTCACCATGTACCAAGTCAGGCATGTGCACGCAGATCTGGGCAGCAGAGCGAGACGGCGCCATTGAGAAGCCAGACCAGCCCAACGGCTTCCACAAAGGCAAAGGCAAAAGCGAAATGAATGTGTTCAACGAGAAGTCGGGAGACCCGATGTGGAAGCTGGTGCGAAAGGGCACTGCACCCGCCTTTGCGCCCCAAAATCTCAGGTGAGCCAGTGTGATCCCACATCCACCATCACTGATCTGATGGCTGTAGCGGGACTGCTCTCACCTGAACAGGCCCCGTCAGAGCTCTCTTGAGAAGGGAATTCCTTGTAAGCAGAATGCATTACCCGGAACAGCCGCTATTCATGCTCAGGACAGGTCGGCGCCCATCATAGCTGCTGCTTGCCTGGGTGTTGATGTCTTTCTGACAATGTGAGTGCATGATGTCTGTGATGTGCGCAGGAACTACCACCACCACATTGTCGATATCCTGGACCGCCTCTCGAGCGGGATTAAGCAGAAGGGCGGGCGTACGCCTGTTGATATTGCTGATATAGCTCAGGTGACATGCCCACACTGCACCGTGCCATTGCATGGCCTGTGATGCATGTCCCTGTGCGGGAAGCACGTCAGTGTAATCATGGCCTGCAGCCCATGCTTGTCATCAGGGACATCCTGACAGCAGCCAGGTGGCCTGCGCATGATTAAGTTGTTCAGATTGACGATGGCTCAGCCTGGCCACAACAGGGCTAGAAGCCTACAGAGAACAGGCTTTACCTCCTGGATCTGCTGTCAGGGTGTCAAAGGGAGCAAGACAAGGCTGAGCCGTGGTCCTGTGCGCAGAGGGAAAGCTTCGATGTGATCGGGAAAGTGGGCTTTGGGCAGGATTTTCAGGCCTCCAAGGACATTGACAACCCCGTCAATACCTTCCGCCTCATGACGGACAACATGGAGGAGGGTATCCGGCGCATCTTCTACCCCTTCCGCAAATACTCCCGCAGCAAGGTGACTAGTACTTTCGTACCTTAGAGTCTCGACAACAGGTCCCTGCTCTAAGCAAGGAGTGCTTTGCTGCACAAGCGTATCTAATGGATTTAAGTAAATACTGCATGCCATTTAGACAGCGGCTGGCACCTGAAGGAGATTCAAATTCAGGGTGGTGGTGCTGCCTAGCCCTTAGCAGGCAGCACCTATATCTGCATGGCCAGCGTGCAATGATGCATCCTGCATCTTGCACGACGTCAATCATAGAAGTGCATGATCTGAGTACAATGCATGCTCAGTAGTGTTTCCTGGAAAACAAAAGGCGCATCAGTGCTGATCACCAATGCCACATGCAGGACAAGCTGGCGTCTGACGAGAATCACAAGAAGATGCGGAAGATCTTCCGGGATCTGGTGGACCAGTGCCTTAACAGGCCACCCTCTGCTGAGGACGCGAACTCCATTGCTGGTGAGTACGCTCTGCCCCTCTGCCTAGTCTGGCATCAATCGATGGGCGCCCTGTCTCACAGCAGCATGCACATGGCAGCGCAGCAATGATCAGTGGTGACAGGCCGGCAACATCATGTGCTGAGCACATGCAGAGTCAGTCTGATAATATGCAGAGTCAGTCTAATATGTCCAAGCATATGTGCAACGGGGGTTGCTCAGTCTGATGCATTCTGAGGCATGCGATGGTGAGGAAGTTGCACTGTGCAGGGCACCTGTTCCGGCTGAGGGACGCCAAGGGGCAGCCCCTGTCTGAGGCACGCCTGCTCGAGGAGTTCGCCGTTTTCTTCGTTGCTGGCTCAGAGACCACCGGCCACACTGTGGCCTGGACCCTGTAAGTTCTCCTCCCAAGGCCTCTCTCCTGTAGCATAGCCTCCAGAGATGCAATGAACTACTTCAATATTGGACCTGTAGCCCTTATACTGCTTCATTTTCCTGCTGATAGTGCTCCCAGACAGGATGTCACAAATACAGGGACTCTGGCGCCGCCCTGAGATGAATCTCTGATCTTAAGCAGGTTTGACAGGAGGCTGGCACCAGGCCAGACATCTGACAGGGCTGTCTTGAAGGGTCGAGCCTTGCATTTGCGACATAAACAGGGTTCTCACAGCCGGTCCTCTCGCAGGTACTTCCTGGCGAAGAATCCCGCTGCCATGGCCAAGGTTGAGGCGGAGCTGGACGCTGCTGGCCTGCTGAAATCTGCAGCCAACCCGACGCCCAGGCAATTCACCTACGCGGACATCGGCAAGCTGCACTACCTGGACTGCTGCATCAAGGTGTGCAATGTCAAGACGTATTTGAGGATGTACATGCCCATATGGGCATATGGAACAGCAGCAGGGTCACATGAGGTTGCATGTATGTTGTCATCTGTGCAGCGAGGAGAATGACTGCACTGCGAGCACAGCCCTTGACAATCTAAAAAGGCCTCTGGCACCTCCTTGCAGCTTGGCAGCTCAGCGACCCCTTACGCGTCCGCCAAGGCCGCCTGTCTTTGTCTTGCATGCCAACTGCTTTAGCTTGCTCTCCATGTGGCAGCCACTCTTACGAGCAGGTCATGGCTGTGAGAATAGCCTGAGGAATCCTATGAGAGCCTGGATATGATGTTGCTGATGTTTCATGGCTGTTGATTTTGCAGGAGAGCATGCGGCTGCAGCCTGTGGCTGCCAACTCCCTTAGGCGCCTGGTCGTGAGGGACATCCAGCTCAGTAACGGCGTGACCCTTCCAGCTGGCGTGGCCATCGAGATGGCGCAGTATAGCATCTTCAGAAATCCTGCATTCGGTTGGAAAGACCCCATGTCCTTTGTGCCGGTGAGTCCACCCTAGCTCTTGCTGACATGCGATTGGTCTGTGAGTGCCTTTGCAATAAGGGGAGCAGCATCCGAATGGCACAACATGCCCGCACGCACAAGCGATGTATACTCAAGCGCCCGTATGGCCAGGTCTGGCAATCTGCACCGGCATGCAGCGGCAATCATTGCAGACGAGAGATTGTGATCAGACTGGGGAGAAGTCCGTGTCAAGATATAGTGATGCTGTGCACACCCTGTTGGGGCAGGCGAGCTAAAAAAACCTTCTGCGGATGGCTGGGTACTATCTGAAGGGGTCTGCTCTGGTAATGAGTGAAGTGTTTGTCACTGCAGGAGCGGTGGGAAGACCCAGAGGAGGATTACTTCAAGCCTAAGGAGGCGCCCAAGGTGCACCGGAGCAACAATGGCGATGATCTAGAGGTGGATGCAGGAGATCGCAGCGCAGACAAAGTGAAGCGCATGCACCCCTTCGGGCAGGGCATCAGGTAGCTTTCCTTCACACTGTTTGAGCAGGCCACAGGACACTGTGTATTGGCGATGCTCAATGCTGCTGTCATGCCTGGCGCAGCGTCCATGTTGATGTAGGTATGAGTTGTGCCCACCAGCAGGCACCTGGCTCTCAGTGCGTGTAACAGCTGTGGTATGTAGGATACATAGGCAACATCTATACTGATGGATGAGTATTATCTGCAGAAATTGCCTGGGGCAGCAGCTTGCGAAGATCAACATTCCAACAGCTGTGGCGATGCTCCTGCGGGAGTTCCACATGGAACTAGCCCCTGAGGTAAGCCAGCTGCCTATGCTTTCACATTGGCTCTTGCCTACGAAACCTGTTTGCATCTCTCGATTTTGAGAAAGGCTTTCCAAGTGTCCGGCAAGGCTGGGGTCAGAAATTGCATGTCATTGAGGCCTGCTCTGTGCGTTTGCAGACTGCCAACAAGGACATCAGTCAGTTGGAGGTTGTCAAGATCACGCTGCAGCCAAAGGATGGCATCATGATGCTCTGCAAGCCGCGTGCTTAGTTTGTGTAGCTGTACCGTTTCATGTTTGACAGAAATCGAGTTGAAGCATGCATCAGGCATGTATTTTAGTGCAACCATAGGAGAGACGTGGCTCACTCGGAGCATCTGTCAGCATTAATAGAACCCCTGGTGTTTATGTAACGTGGTGGCTCAGCCTTTCAAAGGCATGTGGGAGACAGCGGTCCTCCGTTTAACTCACCCCATGCACGCCCCAGACTTCACAAAGTCCTCACTCTCCCACCAGCAAGGACTATAAATACCCATTTCAAACCCCCCAGGCTTGGCGACTGGTGATTCCTAGAGGTGCGCTGGTACACTTGTTGTATCGACTATAGGCCCTCAAGTTGTGTGCGGCTTCTGGTACTGAGCGCCAAGATAAATTCCATTCTCACGGTATGTTTTGCTGCACACTCTTGTTTCATTGTGCCAAGTGCGAGATGTCAGATCCCTTTATGCAAGTAATCTTGGCTGGGAGCATTCTGCAATGAGTAGGACTGCATGGCTTCCTGAGGTTCTCAGGACCCCTGCCTTCGCAGCAGGATCCCCATCAGCGTTACGCGGTCCTGTGTCTGAGGTCGGCTGACAATGAAGCCTATCTAGGTAGCAAGGGACGTCTCTCAGAGACCTGCGCATGTCTGCAACGCATCGCAAATGCCCCTGATGCAGTACTGATTGAGCATGCCACGACACTTCTGCTCATTGACAAGAGCAGGAATCTAGATTGAGTGATTCTGACCTCGGTCTTGGCCAAATCATGCTCCTGCCCCAATTCCTGCAGTGCGCCTAGCTGCTGTCTGAGATATCCCGGCACTCTCATTGGTGCTACCTGCAAGCATCAAGGACATTCTGGTACATGCTGACTGACAGTGACCAGCTTTGTCAGCACTCAGATGCAACAGTCAGCTGCACAGCTGCTGTCAAAACACCATTGGAGCAGTACCAAGGCTTGCAGCATCCCAAAGACATGTGCAAAGGGAGCTGCATAGGAGTCAGCTAGAGTATGAGCAGGTTCAGGCAGCAGGCCATCAAGCACATGACCTGAAAGCCGGTGCTATAACGTGTGCCTCTGCCAGACAATGTGAAGCACACGCTAGCTTTCAGCAGTGGCTCACCCTGATCTGGGGGTGGAGCAATGAAGGAGAGGTCCACTTCATGTTCAGGGCGTAGGTACGGGTTCTCCTGCTCCACAACTGAGAATCTCGGAGTCATCAAGACTCTGTCGCATTGCGCCATGTCCTCCATCAAAGGGTATCCTCCAGGCACATCTGCGTCAGCAGCCGGGGCCTGAGCAGCCTTACCGGCCTGGCTACACAGATGAGTGGCATGGGCCAACCTGCATACGCTAGCTGGCAGGATGAATTCTTGGCACTGACACCATCAGACTCTCACTAGGCGACCCTTCCATCTTGTGCAAGCTGGGCAAGTGTTGAGAATCCCACAGACGCAGTCTGGCGCACCGTTGCTGGCCGCTTCAAACAGGCGGGTGCAGACAACGTCGAACCTCTCCTTCACAGCCTGCAAATATCCGGGATCTCGGCGCACCCACTCCGAGCATATCTGCCTTGTGCACCTTTCAGCTTCACTGATAGCTTCTATCAATTCTGGATCCCCTGCGGTTGTAAGGCTACCTCTGATCATTCCTCTGCAGCAGCAAAAGGGGCTGTAGGCTCGCGCTGTGGCAGCGCAGCACTCATCCCATGTCCAAGGGCATGCGACATATCTCAAGCCTTTTGTGTGGGTGCATACAGACATGCTAGCAGCATGGCTGAGGTACAGGCACGAGGCTGCCTTTCCTCATTGCCATGGTCACTCTTCTCACTCGCGGCTGCATTCTGACCTGAGGAGCTTGTATGGTTGTGTACCTGTCTCCTTTAGGAGCTTGAGCAAGCCTGCAAACAGCGTACTCTTCCTATGCAGCCAATAGCTCCGGGTAGTGCCGAAGGAATGGGCGTTATCAAGCTCAGGCTTGACCGTGTGCGCCTCAGGTATCGCATTGTCGCAAGCTGACCTGGCAAACAAGCATCTCAGGTGGCCTTTCCAACTCCGCATGTGTTCTCGGACCCTGCGCTTACACGATCCGCTCATTGGAGTGCACTGTAGAGTATGAATGCGTTGCTACACATAGAAAACTCTCAATCACGAACAGTCTCGCAGCAGCAATAGCGGACCTGAATGCCTCATGTTCCGTCCCGGTGATGAGACCCTTAGATGATACAGGCATCTTCGAAACACATGGTGCAATTCGTGGAAAGCTATAAAGGGCGACAAAAATTCTGCTTCTCCGAGGAGTTGATAGCAGGCCTGAGTGGGAAGCAGCTGACAGCAAAAGCGTGGAGGGAAGCTGCCCCCACCTTCCACACTTGCAGCAGCTGCAGATGTATATAGCACTTCCGGCGCGGAGCAGCCTCAGGATACAATGCTGATTTCTTATCCATCTGTACTTCCCAGATTTGGATTCAAAGTAATGAGTTACACACATGGTCATCCATTACAGCGGACCAGACATGTCTCAAAACAATCGACTCAGATGTGCAAGGTCTAAAGCCAGACCACCTGCGTATTAAGGTGGCATGGCCAGCCTCTCGCCCCACATATAGGATTCACATATATGGTGAGCGTCCTGTTGCTCAGCGCTTTGTCTGGCAATGTGCCTTTCCTGGTCACTTCGGGCTCGTCAGAGCCCTGGTAAATCGTGCGGCTCAATATGTCATAGCTTATGCAGGTGCGCATAGTATTATTGGCGCTCCTAATTCCCGCATACACATCGGCGGCTGCGTGCCTGGAGGGAGCGTGGGTGGATGGCGCATGGAAAAGCAGAGGATGCACCCTGCCCACGCCTGCCGAGGCCATTATAAAGTGCCTCGCACGGAAGGATATCCTCATGATCGGAGACTCTACCATGCGACAGCTTGCCTATCTCCTTGCTGAGACCTGGGGCTCGCAGTTGAAACACCTGCCTTGCAATCTGCTCATGGGGCATGGCTGCTTTGACTGTGAGAGGGGTTGCCATCACAACGACTACTACAACACGCTGGGACGCGGCCCAGACTGGAGTGATTCCATCGGCCTCACGCCCGCAGAGCGAATGCTCTGGTTCTCCTGGAAACCCCAGATGTTCTCTCTAGATGACATCCGCCTCCTGCAGGGCTTTGCACACAGAGACAAGCACTTTGACGTCATTGTGGTGCATAAGGGAGTGCATGCAGTGGCAGACTGGGACAAGTATGAGGCCACCAAGATGTCTCAGGCAGCCTTTCTGGAAGAGACCAAAGTGCGTGCCGATTTGCTGGCAGACATGCTGGCTAAGCACTTCCCACAGTCACAGCTGATCTGGCGGGACGCTTACCGCACCCGCCAGACACCTGAGAAAGAGGCGCTTACGGATAGTATCCGGGAGATGACAACTCCCCTCTTCTTGGAACGCGGCTTCACTACCCTGCCTGGGTACAATGTCACCATTGCAACACCTCTTGAGCTTCAGAATGAGACACTCCATCCACATGAGTCCATTGCAGAGCTGCTGCTGACTATGCTGGCATCTATAGTATGCCCTGCCACACATCAGCATGGTTTGCAGCATGAGCAGCCTACCTCAAGAGACATCCCCCAAGAGCATAGCAGGCTTCCAGGGTAGATTGCTGCTACGGCTCTTCTGAAAGATGTCCCTCAGTCGCATTGATAGGAGACCTGTCTGTACAAGGACACTCCACCTGCCCAGATAGGAGGACTCGGTACTGTCTGACATGTCCGCCTGAGTAGGATCAAGGCTTCATGTCTGAATTGTGATGCTTGCTGCCAGAGAATGATGACATTTGCTTCTTCTGCGGTACAATTCAGCTTGCCCACTCAATGGGCACATTGCCAGAAGATATCGATTACAATAATGCTGGGGTTGATTGACATGACATCATCACAATGGTCTGCTAAAGTTGCAGAAAGTCTCCCCTCCTTCAAGCAAGTTCCCAGCACTGAAAGACATGACTGTAGTGATCGCAAGAGTAGGTCTCAAACCAAAGACACATATACCCAGGCCCTCAGCCTGACATTGAAGCGGCCACTGAGTAGTGGTAACAAACATTGTATTTGAAAGGTACGATATGAACAACGGCTAGGCTTATTTGCTGCACCTCTAGCAAACCTCAATGCCACAGCATCGCCTTGTAGCGCTGCAGCTTGACACTTCCCCATATTGAGGCCTTTGGGACCTATACACACTCCCTGCCACTGATGGCTCACACCTAGCGTTCCATGCTCATCAGCGTCAATCTCAGCCAGTCCTGCAGCTGCTATGGGGAAGACTTGCCCCTCCTTGTCAGCTGGTCTCTTCATTAATTGGAGGACGGCCAGCATGAGCAATGGCCTGGCAAAAGGGCATCCCCTTATCCCAATGCTTGTCAGCCCAATCCTCATCTGCTATTGTAGCGGCTGTGTGGGATGTCACCACCTGGCTTGTCGCCATCAAAAGGAATGTCTGGGTCTTCCTGGTCATACGGGTTCTCCTCTTGAGCAGGCCCTCTTGCACTGTCCTCTGCATCAGCACATACTCTGTCAGGAACACAGGTCCTAGCAGCATCTGCCAGATGTCAAGCGGACTTATATGTGCACACGCAGGCTGCAACAGCCAGAGCTAGGCTTCATGATGCAGCTCGTGCTTCTTCGGCATTGCCATGCGCAGAAGGCATCTGCCTTGAGCTGCAGCTACCAACGTGACTCAGTGCTTTCGGCTTGCATTTCAGCTCAGATGCCCATGCTGCAGTCATGCTACAGTGCTGGCCAGGGCATACACTAGAGATGAGAATAAGACTCTGACATCGATGACCCATGTGGCAGATTTGACAGCATGGCAGAGGAGATTTAGCCCCACTATCAGATTTCTGTGCTGAAGAGCGCCACAAGTCAGTGAGGAAGACCAGTGCCAGGGTCAGCACATGACCCCGATGGCTCACCCTCGCTAGCAGACTTATTTGCTGGGGCCTGCGCGTCCTGGCTGAAACCAGCGGCTCTCCCAGTCATGTCGGGGCTGTTTCCTGGGGGCTTCTCTGTGTTCGTGATGCCCCCGCCACCAGCCTCCGGCAGCCTGGGATCCTTCTGCTCCTTCTCTTCCTGAGACCAGCCACAAAAAGCATCTCAAGCACTGACGCAGATGCCTGTGGCAAGCAGTACACAAGCCATGAACGCAGGCTGCCAGAGAACCTGCGGCGGAACTCCTGACTAATACATGTCTGGGCCAGGCTTCCTCTGCCAGGAGATAGGTGACACAGGCTTGCTGCACACAGGCAGCCACACTTACAGGGAAAGCTATCCGTAGGTAGATGAGATGATGACTTTGTTCCAATCAGTCAGCTACAAGAACCCGCTAACAGGGGACATGGGAAGCAAGGGATGTCACATTGACGGAGTTCCGATTAGTCAGCAACGTCTCATGCGTCCCCTGTCACCTTTCTCCCTGAGTTCACCAGCATGTATGAGAGCACTTCTGTGCGTGTCAAGTTGACTGTGCCAGGGACCAGAAACAGCTGCGCACCTGGTTCTTGACGTTGAGGCCTGCGAACTCTGGAATATCGGCCTTGTGAGGGTCCTTCTCCAGATTCTTCTCGAAGTCTGGCGCTGTGGCTTCACCCTCTGGCGGCGTCAGGTCATCCGGCCGAGAACTCCTGCAATTAGTAGCGCGCCTCGGCTTCCCCTTATTTGTGGTAGCTCTTCTGAGGTGTAAATGGTAGCGAGCATGCACACAATGAAGGGTCCCCCTGCATCTACTAGAGGGTGCTGCAATGGAACCCCTGTCAGCATTCATGATTCCTCAATGTGAAACATCAGCTCTCCAATTAAGCTCATGCGTTCAACACTGTCCAATGCAGGACTCAATACTCCCAGAGTGTGGATCAACAATGTATAGTCCAGCTTCACATGCACGGCACACGTACTTGGTGTTTGGCCTGGGCCTTGCAGAAACTCCAGAGCTCACTCCAGCAGGTTTCTGTGCATCTGGGCCTTCGTAGGTGCTGGGCGCCAGGTCCTTGGTGTCACCTGAGCACACACATTACTCTCGTCAGTCCTGGCAATGTGCAGGGCACTATGCAGGGCTATCCTGTCAGGGGGATGGAATGATAGCTCACATAACAGGCCAAGGATCGCTCACCAGGGGAAGGGTACTCCTCTCCTGAAGCATCATCCTTCTCCACATCGTCTGCAGGGGCAGGAACATCACGCCTCATAGAAGGTGTGCCTCACGCAATGAAATCAGGACTACAGGACCGTCAGGACAGGAGTAAGGTATAAGACTGTGGCACTTCAGTCCTTTCACCTGTCGGCAGTTGGCCACTCCTGCGACCATATGCAAGGCCAGCACGCGACTGGTGGCTTAGAGCAGATGAGGGCAGAGGCGTAATTACATTTGACGACCTCAACAACAGCGGTGTAAGGCTCCTGATGGTCTGTCGCAACGCCATCTTCGCCTATACGTGTCAGTCTTTATGTCTAATCTACAGAATAGCGTGTAAGACATCAGTAGGGCAAAGCGGTTCATTGATGAAAAGGACGACAAGTTGAATGGCTTCTCCGTTTGATGAAGCTACCCATCTCTGGGAAGCTAAGAACTTGGGCTTTTGACTGTGCAAAATCGCTTTTAAGAAGGACGCCGCTCTATTTTTGGCAGTGCTATGGAGGCAGCAACAGCTTCGCAGTGTCATGCGGCCGTGCACGCTCCCATGCGTGAGACTGATGGCCAAGGATGCAGTGCAGCTGAGAGTACAAAGACGGACAACTCAGTCCCCATAGTGACGAGTATAAGGCTTGTGGCGGATGCCTCTCGCTACATAGGTAGCCATACACGCTGCTTGTCTGTATGTGCTCAGCGCACCTCCAACCCATACAATTCCAGCCACACTTACATCACAAGGAATGTGGCTTTACACTCAGATACTACTAGCAACCTGTGTCATTACAAAGTGCTGCAAACTTCTCAGGCCAATAACAATTTCCCTTCGCTCACACACCATAAGCTTGCTGCAAAATCCATGTCCCCCACAGGGTGTGCCTGTCTGGCAGACATGCAAGAAGGCTCTTTCCAACACAGGGTGTCTCTCTCTGAAATGCAATCACACTCTGCACTGACCTATCTGCTGCTGCTGTATTTTGCAGGTGCGCATATCATGAGCATGAGAGCTGCAATCATAAGAGCGCACTACACAGCCTTTCAACACAGGCCTCCCATTGCAGAGGTGCCAAAGCAAAGCACTACTGGTCTGCAAGTCTGAGCCCTCTTGAGAGACCATTTCAGGGCAGACCGCTTGACTAGCAAAGCATTCCTGAAAACTTCAGTGGCAGCCAGATTGGCCCGTACAGTGTCATGCCAGATTATAGCAATTGGTACCGTGCTGAGGCTTCACGGCGGGGTGATGCTTTCAGCCTGATCAGGAGCGGGACTTGCAAAGCATGTAGATGCCGTTGCGAGGCTGCAGCGTCGCCTTCAGGACTTCTAGCTCCGCAAGATCCTTCCCAGCAGTCTGCACAGCCACATCGCTCACTTTGTAGAGAGCGTGGTGGAGGCCGTGTGCATTTCTCTCGCATGCAGCAATGCGCCCCGTCTGTCATATGTGACCTGGAGGTCTGCTTTCATGCGTTTCGTCTGGGTTGTAGCGTGGATGCGAGCAGTGCTGGGTCGTCTCGTCATCAGGATGCATGAAGCAGAGCAATATGCACACAAGGAAGGCCATCCAGACGAGAGGCGGCCAGGATATGCTCTCACCTGCGGCGCCAGCGTCAGATGAAACTCCCGCGTCAGCATCGCCACTGCTGTGGGCACGTTGATCTTGGCCAGCTGCTGGCCCAGACAGTTCCTGCACAAGGCTCTTGCACATTGAGCGCTCGCAACTTCCTGGCATGCAGATAGCAGTCATCATGTGATACCCCACATAGAGGTTTATCCGGTGAATTCCATTGTACTTGTCAGACTAGACACAACTTGTGACCAAGATTACTTCTGCTCGGCCACATCATGCTCCGGGAGTGTCCAAGGAACGCCAGGACTCCCCATAAGTTGTGCCGGCAGCGTAGCGTCAGCATGTTGCTGGATGCAGTCCCCTGACGCTGCAGCACGCTCGAGCGGGTGTCACCTGATGCCGGCCCCGAAGGGGTGCATCCGCTTGGCCTTGCTGCCGCCGGCGGTGGATGGCGCAGCGTCGATCTCCAGCTCGCTGTCGGAGCCCTTTCTGCCATTTGTGGACGCTGCGCTCGCGTGCCTGGCAGTGTAGTACTCCTCTTCCGGGTCCTCCCAGCGCTCCTGCATCAGCCACATCACTGCTCAATGCCAGCATGACACCTCACAAACCTTCCAGTCACTTGTGGGCGCTGCTCTGGCATTGCAAAACTTCTCCTCTGGGATTTCCAAACAATTTGTGCACTAGCCATCTCTAGTGCTCAAGAGAGCCAGGGTTGAAGACTGTGGGGACTGCTTCTGCTCGTCATTACTGCTGCATGCCTGGATGGACGCATAATGTATTGTTCCGCCATCCTCAGCAAGCATCAGAACATGCTCAGACAATCAATGTGGATCTAGCCTGGGGCGTGAAGGGTGAAGCTCACTGGCTTGAAGGCATTGGGGTCCTCCCAGCCCCAGGCAGGGTTGCGGAACACACTGTACTGCGCCAGCTCAACGATGACGCCGGCCGGGATGACTACGCCGTTACTGAGCGGCACGTCCCGCACAGCCAGGCGCCTCAGCGAGTTGGCGGCCACTGGCTGCAGCCTCATGGCCTCCTGCACAGACACCATGCACATGTCACTGCGCTACCATGCAGGCGAAAACCCTCACCGTAAGCTCGCCGAAACCCCTTCGCCGTCGCTGCAATGGCTGCTGAGCACCAGGCATGCACTTCACTAAACCCAGCAGCCTGCCATGTGTACAGGCAGCAGTGTGGGGAGAGCTATGCCAGTTCAGTCATTGCCAAATCATCCACTGAGCTAGACTGAGCTTCAGGAGGACAGCAGAAAGCTGCAGGGCTGACCTTTATGCAGCAGTCCAACCAGTGCAGCTTGCTGATGTCTGCGTAGGTGAAGTCGCGGGGATTCGGGTTATGGGCCGTCTTCAGCAGCCCCGCTACATCAAGCTCCTCCTCCAGCTTGTGCAGCGCGGCAGGATTCTGCGCCAGGAACCACCTGCGCATGCATGCTACTGCATCAGCTTCACTTGCACCAGGAGTGAGCTCCTACGGCTACAGGCCATGTACCCATTGTAATAATGACAGTGCCATTGCACAACATGAGCCTGCTGAAAGGGCATAAATTCCAAGCCATGTATCTAGCACAGTACTGCTGCGCTACTGCAAAAGGTGGGAAGGCGGGAAGGGCTTACAGGGTCCAGGCCACAGTGTGACCGGTTGTCTCGGAGCCTGCCACAAAAAAGATCGAAAACTCCTCAATTAGCCTCTCACGGCTCAAGGGGTTGCCGTTGCTATCCCTCAACCGCAGCAGATGCCCTGCATGATGCAATGATGGGTGTCTGACACGTCCAGGGTGGTATCAAGAAATGTGGCTTATTTTGCCTGCAGCGGGTGATCTGCACCAGCTATACTTCAATGCCGGCTTGTGTTGACCTCAATTTGTCAGTGAACAAGATTATCAGTATGCACTGGAGACCAACCTGCAATGGAGTTTGCGTCCTCATCAGAGGGCGGCCTGTTCAGGCACTCGTCCACCAGCTCCTTGTAAATGCTCCTGATACTTTCGTGATTCTTGTCCCGTGCCAGCTTCTCCTGCACGATGCATCAGACCTCTGACCACAGACCAGCCATTCATAAACTATGTTTCCATGGAAGTGTCCTAGGATGCCAGTCAAAGGCAGGAAGAGCAGTCCCTTGGAGCCATCCTTGACATCAGAATTTCACAAGGAATAAGCCCATGAGCCATGAGACTCGTAGCATCCATTCTGAGGCACTACAGGTGTGCTGCTTGAGACTCTGACGTCTGGTGAGCCGGCAAACCGCTATGACTTCCATGCTGCAGCATTCATCTGCAATTATGCAGGCACATGAGTGTGATTGATGAGGGTGAGAGAGGCGAGGTACCTTGCTGAGAGAGTACTTGCGCCAGGGGTGGATAAGCCGGTGGACACTCTCCTCCAGGTCGTCCGTCAGCTGCTGGAAGGTGTTGACGGGGTTGTCGATGTCCTTAGAAGCCTGGAAATCACGCCCGAAGCCCACCTTTCCAATCACGTCGAAGCTTTCTCTCTGCACAGGCGTCAGCACGGTTGACAAACGGCTTCTGTGCAGCCATGCCTTCCCAAGGCATTGAGGGTCATTGCCTAAGAAAACCAAATAATGCAGACTAACATGCACATGTGCGTGCTTGGCTCTCAGTCAACCCGCAACCAAACAGACTAGTGGCCTTTCATCTGTAGTAAGTGCATGGATGGGAGCAGAGCAGTGGAGGGAGTGTGCCACACTTGTGCAATATCTGCAATGTTGACGGCTGTGTGCGGCCCCTTTGACTTCACCCCGCCAATCAGCCTATCCACTATGTCCACGATGTGGTGATGATAAGTCCTGCACACGACACAGATGATGCTGATGCTTGGCCTTCTGAAGCCCTCCAGATGATGAAGTTGGGGCTTGCAGAGTCACACTACCGTCATGGCACGTCTGCACCACAAGAACATAGAGCTACGCTGGCGTTGCTGGTGCACGGGAGCATTGACAGCCTTTGGCTTGTACACACTCTGTCAGCTACACTGCACGAGAAGGCATAACCTCGCCGTCACAATGGCGCATCGCACCTGAGATTCTGGGCAGCAAAGGCGGGCGCGGTGCCCTTCCGCACTAGCTTCCACATGGGATCCCCTGACTTCTCGCTAAACACATTCATTTCGCTGCGGCCCTTGCCCTTGGAGAAGCCGTTGGGCTGGTCTGGCTTCTCAATTGCTCCGTCCCGCTCTGCTGCAAATATCTGCATTTCCAAAGGAAGCCGTTGTCAGAGACTGTCTGCAAGGCATGCAGCATCAGCGTCATGCTCTGTCAGATCACTTGCAGAAGAGGCAAGTAGCTCAGCAAGTGCCTGAGTTGCTACAGTTGCACCAGCGCAGGCTGAGCTATGGTGCCTTGAGAGGCTTTGTAGGTACCATGACGAGGCAGCGCAAGAGTGACGGTGCACCTCCTGCTGCAGCGCTGGGTCGTTAACGACCACAATCTGGCTGGTGTAGTTACGATAGCGGTAGAGTGGGCCAAGTGACCTGGCGCTGGTCTCCTCGTACTTGTGCTTGGCCAAAGGGCTATACGCTGCTGCGTGGCCCATGAACAGCGTTGCTCCTGGAGGTGTGGGTAGCTTTCTGATTGTAAACCTGTGGGCGTTAACAACGTCAGGGAGCAAGAAGGTGAATGTGAAAGCAGCGTCATCGTTGCAAGAACTCCGCAGACACTCGGGTGCAGAGGGCTACCGCAAAATCTTTCAGAATTTTGAAGGTAGTTCCAATGCAGACAAGGACGTCGTGCGGCGCCGAGGGGCCAATGTCTGAGAATGGCACGTCGGAAGCCAGGCGGGAAGGCTCACCATACGCGGATGTATCTGTAGATGGCAGGCAGTTTTAGTGTCACAAGTCCTACAAGGAGTAGCAGTGCTGCCTGCCACACCCTCATCGGCAGCTCGAGGCCCATCATGCTTGCTCGCGCAGGCCGAGTCTTCTTGTGTCGTAACCTTTCTCCTTGGTGTACTCCTTGAACGCAAGCCGAGAATGGGATCGACGGGAGTCGTCTACGTCTAGTGGGTGGAAAGCATCTGTTGGAGTTGTCTTAAGAGAGGAATGATGAAGGCATAGCCTATGGTTCACGAGAGAATAACATCAAATCCGGAAGCCAGGCTCAGATTGAGGGAAGCTGTTGACTCATCCATCATCCTGAGGCGCGCGCAAAGTGCGGTACCTGGCCATTGTGTCGTAGGATTGCGCTCGAGCTTGCAAACGTAGCGTTGGTTGCGTATCAGAAGCGGCAGCTTTGCAGGCTATTCATAGTGCTTCGCAGATCATAACGGCGAGCCAAACAAGCAGCCGCTTTGATAAGATCTCAGAAATCAGAAAGGACCTTTGCACACCGATGTCAGTCGGAGTCCAACATCCCCACCATTTCCCAGTGTGTATCTTGCCTCACAAGTTCTGTGATGCTGTGTCAAGAATGATCTGGACCACCAGGTCGACAAGATGGGCACATCGCAAAGCCATCACATACAACAAGCTACTGACAGCTCCAATAGGAGCCTAATATCATTGACGGCCAGGGCGCGCTGTCTTGGAGAGTCTAGCCGAAGCTCCGCGCAGGCGCAGCCAGCTTCATGAGCAGGTGGGTGTCAGTCCGTTGTATTACCATGGCGATCTATTCCAGCGCGGGCCAGAAAAGCAGACAATGCTCCAATCAAATTTCCCGCGCAAATCGAGTGCTTGATGCGCATGGCGTGCTGCCGTTCCAAAGAGCGCCCCTTATGCGGAGCCGGCACACAGTCTTCTGCAACAGCGGCCATTACAACTCCATGAGCAGCCGGATGTCGTTGATGCACACGGGGCGCTGCTGACCCGGGGAGCGCCGCTTGTACAGAGCAGACACATAGTTTTGGCTGCGTGAGCGGCACTTCATAGCTCCATGAGGAGCTTGATGTCGTTGATGCGCATGGCGCGCTGCTGGTCCGGGGAGCGCCGGTCAAAGGCCGAGCTGACCAGCTCGCGCTTGTTCTCCTGCAGCTTCAGCATGCGCTCCTCTATGCTGCCCTCCACCACATATCTGCGCAGTGCGCCTCTATCAGACATTGCACGACAGACGGCAGACTGGAAGTGAGCCCATCCTGCCCGATACCATGTATCCGCACACACTGGCTGGAATCTGCATGGCACTGAGAAGAAGTGCACACTCCTGACGCTGGCTCTGGCAGGGAATCATGGCCACATCGTCTGACTTCAGCAAAAGGGTGAGCAGGACACTGGGCAGAGCCTGCTCCCTCACGTCATGCAGTCACTGCCTGAGGTTACAACTGTGTGTGCCGATGACACAGGGCTGGATGCTCATTACCTGAACACCTCGACAGGGCGCTGCTGACCCAGGCGATGTACCCTATCCATGGCCTGCTCTTCCATGCTCAGGTTCCACCAGGGATCTACATGTCAGCATGCTCATCATGAGAGATCTGTCCAGCTGTCCCATGCTGGATCCAAACGGTGTCCTTTGCCTAAAGCAGCGCTGTTGCAACAAGGAAGTGATACATTCCCAGGGCAAGTTTCCCTTGACAGGAAAGGCAATGTGTGAGAGGCCACATCTGTGCACATTATCATAGTGGGTTGCAATAGAGGCAGGGTCGGCTCACCCAAGAGGTGTACGTGGCTGGCAGACACCAAATTTAAGCCTTGCCCTCCCGCTTTCAGGCTGACGAGGAACACGATTGGGCTGCCTGCATTGGCACTTCAAACAGCTTCATGCCTGTACTTTGCAGGGCACCTGGAGGCCTTGCTACATAGGTGCATGGCTGTTGTGCGGAGAGTGCTCTGCAGACCCTAGCATGGCAACGGGAACTTGCACTGATAGTGACCATACCTCAGCATGATGCCTGGGATCAGAGGAGGTACATGCGCAGTTGCAGATGGCCCAGGCATGGGCGAGCAATCATGCCGGTGTGCTTCATGTCAAGGAAAGCGCTTGGCAAGAGCTGCAGCAGACCTGACTCACGGGAGGCGAACTCTTGCATGACCCGGGCGCGCTTCTTAGCACTGGTGCTTCCGTCCAGGCGCACAAAACTGATGCCCTCCCCTCTGCACACCAACACACCCAAGCTGATGATTGTGTACCTGAGGCTGCACAGAGGAATCACCCAGGCCTTCCTGGTATGTGACGTGAGCACCTGTGAATCGCTTGGCAGTGAGGGATCTGGGTAGACTGCCTGATTTATGCTTGGCTCGGCTTGTCACATAACGATGATCCCAAGCATTGCGTTCTCAATGTCTCACTGACAAAACAGACAGAGCAACATCATCGGTTCTGGCCTGGCACAAGCTTATGGTGAGGAAGGCTTTGAGGTTCCCTAGACTCACCTAAGGGCATCCCCCACCAGGTTCAGCATGGATGTGAACTGGGAGAAGACCACAGACTTGATAGGCCTGCTGCTGTTGACTTCTCCTCTGTTAGTTTGAGAGGCCTCGAGATCCTCTGTGTCTTCCGCTAACCGGACGTTTGTCTGGCCTGCAGCGCACTCCATCTTATTGCCATGCAGAACGCTCTGACCTCTCAGTATACTCTCTGAGCTATATCTGTTGCACTTCGGAAACTTATCACTGTACATGCCTTACTGGACAAATTGACACCTGCTGCCGCCTATGTGACCTACTGAGATCTGTGACTCCATGTGGCTTTATCCAAACCAGCTGCTTGTTGTATAGCCTTTGTGTTCATCATGTTACAGGGATGTTAGCGCCCTCACCCGCTGCTGCGGCTTTGAGGTGCCCCAGCAGGGCTTGGAGCTTCGCGCTCTGCAGCAGCTTTGCACACTGCGCTTTGCCAGGCGCTTTGTCGGGATGTGCATCAGCGTCTGCCTCCTCATCCTCCGCTGCTGCCTGTTCTTGCGGCACCTCGATCAGCTGAGTGGGATTGATGGGACAGCGGCACATGGGACATGCTGCCTTGTCCTGCACAACAAGCCATTCCTCCTCATACTACATCAACTCCTCAGCAATTCATCATGTCATCGAGTCGCGCCTTTCTTTCATGTACGTCTGTCAGCAAGCAGCTTTTGTGGTGAGGCTGAAATCGCATTGTTACCTTGGAAGTTGGAAGCTTTGTGCAGTGAGCTTACCCAGCGGATGACCTTCTCTATGCAGGCGCGGCAGAAAACATGCGCGCACAGCGTGATGCAGGGCTGTTGCATCTCACTCAGACAAACCGCACAGTCCTCATCGCCACCGGCCTGCACCAGTCAGCAGCTGCATGAGAAGCACAGGCACAGCAGGATGGGCCGAGGTGTTCAAGGATCAGTATATGCTGCTAGGGCGTAGGTAAAGCCTCTCCTCTGCCTAAGCAAAACGGTCCGCCTTCAGTCTTTGTCTCCAGTGGCGAGGGCGAGGGTCCCTAGAAACGACTTTGCAGCATGAAGGCAGCAGTGTCGAGTGACAGATTTCATGTCATGTCGTGTCATACAGAGTGCAAAGCCGGCACCTTCAAAACGCTGATCAGGCGGTCCACCAGTTCGGGGTGGCTGGCGGCTGCTTGGGTAGCGCCCAGCGCTGCGCTCTGCGGGGCGTCCTGGGTGACTAGATCCGCGTGGTCGCAGATCATGCGCATTCGCATGATGATCTCCAGGACGGTGGTGTAGTTCTGGAGCAGGGTATTGTCTGCCAGGTGCTTACTAAAAATTTGCTGCCCTGCAAGTCATGCCAGCTGTTCAGTACATGATCCCTGAGAATTTGGCCGGTCTCCATGGAAAAATACCATCTCACATATTCATGGATGTCGCTGTAAGGCTGACAAGCCCCTTGCCTGAGAACCTCGCAACAGTAGGACACATCCACGCCAATCACAGATATTCACAGGATGGGAGGCTGCTTGAGTCCACCTGCCTGCTCCCAGCGGTTGTACTTCTCTCGGTGCTGCGCGCTGAGGGTGACCTTCACTTCATTGATATGCTTGGGGGGCAGCTCCACCACAGGTTTGCCCCCTTCGACCTTAGTCTCCTTTGTGCGACGCAGGGCCAGCCTGGCCATCAGGATCTGCACATGCAATGTCCCAGGTATGAGAAGGCTGTCTGATCGGCAATCTTACAGCATGCGCAGCTCAGAACCAAGAGTCAGGGCCTCCCACAAGGACCCCGCAGTGCAGATGCACGCTGGCTTGCCCATTCTTCTACTGGATAGTAGTAAAGTTGAGAAGGGCCATGACAAAGATCAGCGCCTGAGCGGTCCGTCGTTTCGACCACAGATATACCGCCTTGGTCCACAAGGAGTGCGTTACTGAGTGCATTACTGTTTCTTGATGTTGAGAGTATAGGATTTCTGCGTAGCAGGGGTGCAAACGTGAGTCCGTTCTTTTACCTGCACGCGCAGGATGCCCTGCGATTCGCCGGCTCGGATGGGGCGCTGGATGGTTCTGTTGAAGATGGCCTTGCTGTCTAGTGGCTCCACCCTCAGGAAGCTCAGGATGCCGTACAAGTCCTGCAGGCTGTTCTACAGCGCACAACTCACACCTTTCAACGTCGTCACCTCACTCCAGCAAGGCAGGCTTGAGGACCACATGTGATCCTTCTGGGCAGATGACAGATGTGCAGAGAGGTTCCTTGAGCCCGATTCATAAACGCATTGCCCTGCATAAGACTGCCGGCTCTCTGCTGGCAGCTACACGGCTGTCTGGGACGCAGACATATGGCTCCCAAGGAGGGCCCGAGCTCACATCCGGGCCCACTCTATACACACTGTGGAACAGAGGACTCTCACCTGGATGGGAGTGCCACTCACAATCCAGCGGCGCTCTGCTCTGACAGCAGCTGCAGCCTGCGCCTGTTGCGTGCCTGCGTTCCTGATTGTATGCCCCTCATCCAGCACAATGCGCAGCCAGTTGACCTGCACAGTGCATCAATCACCTCAGCACCCTCTGCAGACATGCTCATCACACCCTAATGGCCTGGATTTGTGCTCTACATGCCCCGTGTAGTCACAGAGTCCTCTTGCAATATATGGCTCCACCGATACCCTGGGCATACAGATCACACATTCCATTTGCCACAAGAGCAGTCAGCTTAGCTGCTTAGATAAGACTCTGCCAACAGTTCATTACAATGATGAGGGACGCGGTGCATTGCCTTAAGAAGGCCGTTCCGCATGCTACGCTCGCCGGTCAATATGGAGTACGTGGTGAGAACAATGTCTTGCTGCTCCAGGAATGGCACGCTGCTGTTCCTGTCTGCACCATGATAGGTATAAACCTGCAGGCATGTGTACCCATCGTAAGGGCAAGTATGTGTTGCAGTGAGCTAAGTTGACTGTATACTACCTCAACATTCTTGTCGCTGCTGTGGCTCGTATTGACAAGCAGGGTACCCTCAAGTCTACACAGGAGATGCATTGAAGCCTGCCATGAGCTTTCAGCCAGTGGAAGGGAAGGAAGTTGTTGCGGCTTCATCAGTGAGCAAGCAACGGCTAAGCCTTACTGACAGCCATGAGCCTTCCAATGTTGAGCTAACTTTCCGAAGGATGGACATCATCATCCTCTATTTTCATTGGCACCTGTGCCTGTACAAAACAATGCAGTCGAGGCGCCTTCCTCAAGTGGAAGGCCACACCTGTAGATTGCCTGCAGTGTGCTCTTGTATCTGCTGCTGCCAGTTGGACAGTACGGACAGCGGGCACACAATAAGGGTCCCCCTGGGGCCTCCCGCTGCAGGCAGAAGCGGGGGACCCTCTGCAGCTGCCACCTGGGCCTGCAGCTTCCTCTGCGCAGCCGCAGCTGCACTCTCCATCTTGCTGACCGCAACACCAGACTTTTTCGTCTGCAAGGTCACATTACACCTTTAGTACCAATAAAAGAGCCTTGGCAGCCAGATTTCTAATGAGATGAGAAAAGACTACCCATGCAGGGCATAGTTGGAGATACAGTCAATCGCAATTTTGACTGTGGGTGGCCTCTGCATACTGGACATGTACCCTTTGGCGCTTGGCTGGGGGCTCCTCAGCTGACTGGGGACGATTCGCCACGGTCACTGGCGGTAGGGCCTGGCCTGGCCGATTTGTGGCTATAAGAGCTGCACAGCACATACCAGCCCACAAGGTCCAGCGATGCAGCCAAGCGCTAACAGAGCTGCAGTACATCGAACCCCAGGGCAGATGAAGACCTGAGTCTAAGGCTTGTGCAGAGGCTCATGCGGGCAGCTGCAGACAGCCAGTATGCCTGATTATCTCCAGGGCCGTGAGCATGCGCTCGAGAGGCCACAGACGTCTGTGATATTGCGCCCTCAGCAGGAGTGTATGATTACAACTTACAGGGACATGGGGCGTTGAGGCTCACAGAGCACGGTGAGGGTCTTCCCAAGGCCCATGTCATCGGCCAGGATGCCGCCCCTGACAGGCGCGGGCCTCGAGGCTGAGATGAAATTGGTAAGGCTGTTTACATAGGCCAGCTGCTTCTTGCTCCTGCAAGGAAATCAGAGGTTGTGCAGACCAGATTGGTCAGGCTACCGTCAGGCACTACTTATCTGCAGCAGTGAAGGTGCCTGTAGGGCATCAGGCAATGGCCTTTCTGAAGAGCGGCAGAATATCGAGCTCATGTCCTGTGCCAGTGCCTGCTGCTCACAATACGTGATCCTGGAAGTGCGGCAAAGCAGTTATGCTCTCATGGTGTACTATCTGAGCAAGCGCCTCCTGGAAGTGTGGCCTTTCTCACACGTGAGATTCCAAAGCCGGAAGGAACTCACGAAAAAGGTTCCCAGAAAGGTGGCAGCGCGCTGGTGTTCTCTCGATTCACCATCCAGGCGAGCGCCTCTTGCTGGTGCGGGTACAGGGGCTTCACAATCTCCGGAGCCGCTGGCATCAGCGCGCGAGGACCATCCTCGGAGATCTCTGCACAGAGCAGACAGAGCTCAGACTCCCTGTCGCATTCGGTGGCCGGAGGATTGCATTGCAGGGCCAGGACGGGCTTATGAAACGGCACATATGCAGGTGTGTGCGTGCGCAAAGCACATTGCTCAGGTTGCTGACAAATCGAGCTGATGGGTTTGCGCAGGGCAGGGCTGGCCGGTGTCCTTATAGCCAAGCAGAGTGAGTCACTGAGCGGAGTACTGGCTTCAGTGAGGGCGTCATCATGGCTGACCAACGGCTCACCCTTGAAAAGGCGCCCCAAGCTGTCCTCGACTTGCGTCCTCGTGAGTCGCATGGTGACAGCCGCGGGTTGGCCGCCATAAGCTGGCGCCTGGCCTCCGTAACCTCCGCCAGCTTGGGAGCCTTGCCCCATAGCATCCTCGCCTGCAGAGCAGAGAGCTTGTGGCTAGCACAGGCACAGGGTTTGGGTCAATGTACGAAGAAATGCCTTTGCATGATGGGCGCGCTCGGCCCCTGGCAATCAGCAGGCATCATTGCCACATGCGTCTGGTGATTGCCCAGAGCAGAGGATGGCCATCATAGAAAGTCTGTGATGGGCGCTTCTATCTACAGAGTAACATGGATCTTCTGCATTATGGCGCACTGCTGCATAGGGATGCGAAGCTGCTTAGAAGGGTTCCCGTCCTGAGCAGGTATTCTTTGCATCCTCTCTCCTGAAACGATCCTGCAGAACTGGTCTAGCTTGCATAACGTAGGCATGCGGACCGAGGCGTTGTCCTGGCTTCAAGAGGCTCACCCCAGGAGCCGATCTGCATGCCCGCCCGCAGCAGGCGGTGCTTCACCATCTCTGCATGCGCGGGGTCCGGCGGGCCGAACACGTAGACATTGACGGGCATCTTGTATGTATTGTTGTTTCCCCATGGGACCATACCCTCCAGCTGGAAGAGCCCCTGGTCCACCAGGGGCGCGACCTGCGCACAGTGCAGGACCATAATCTCCCTTTCTGCTGCTGCACTTTCGCGCGCACAGCTGAGAGGATGCACTGCAGGGCAGCGTACACGCATGCTTCCTCATTATCTCTTGTATCCAGTTTGGCAGGACTTGGTACAAGTGCAATGCAGGGAAGCTCCGTTGATCAACTCCCACAGCAGAGCAGCCAGGCGCAGGAGGACTTACGTGGGAAACAACGTCTCGGGGCAAATGCCCAACCTTCTCACCACGCACATTGTCAATGCGGATGGCGCTGCACAGCATGGAGCCTCACTTTGCAAGCCCCACAATGCCATTGCTCAGTGCAGAGGCAGGAGCTGTCGGGCATGCAGTGATTTGCCTGCCAGTCGAGACGCTAGAGATGCCTCCAACAGCTGTGCATTGCAGAGAGGCACATTCTTCAGGCAGCAGATACCAAGTAGCGGCTGGCTTCACAGGATGGCCCCGGGGCTAATGCGCATGTGAAAACGCAAGAATGTGAAGATGACAGTCTCAGGGTTGTAGCATAAGAAGGATAGCTCACTTCTGGTCATAGGGATTATTGGGCTCCCTCACAAAGTTCACCATCTGCCAGTCAACGAGGACAGAGTCAGCCACATAAGCTTGTCTGTGATTGTAGAACAGGCCTAGAGAAAGGACGACATTCAAACACACCTCGCGTTGATTGACTTGTCCAGTATAGTACTGGATGCCAACAATACTTCCCCTGAAAAATCCATAACACTGCAGCTCTAGCTCCTCTTGAGTATTGTCCACGTCCTGCATTTGAACCAAAACATCGCACTGCCAAGCCCCATATGTCCTTCTTTCTATCCATGTATGCTGTAACGTCGCAGCTGCGATGCTGAAGTGTTTTCTGGCGCCACTCATTGGACCAGGCTTATCAGAGCCGTCAAATGTCGTCAGGGCATTTTTGCAGACAGATATCACTTCAGACATGCTTCTTGCTGCGCAATCATCTTGACCTTAGCAAGCTCAAACAAATTTGCAAGTCACCTGGGTGAGTTCAGCCATTGCCCCCACACTGTATCATCCACGGCGAGTAACCTCTGATATCAGCGCAGCACTAAGGCTGTTGAACCCCTTCGTGCTAATCATAAAGCATTCTATGTGGCTGTTATGAGAAGAAAGCGAAATCCAGTCTGACTAGACTGGTCGAGCAGTAGCTTTAAGGATCAAGGAGTAAACCCTGGTTCAGGCTCTCAAGTGAAGTGTGTGACTCAAGAGGAGCGGTAGCAATGTTGTGTGAGCGCCCTTACAGTGGCGGCACCATCAGTAAGTCTTGTCAGGGAGGCAATCATCTCCTATGACAGTGTACTCTTCACTTTCATGCATGCAGCCCAGAACTCGGAGTACCCAGAGATGTTTCACAATCCCAATCTGTGAGGCAGCAACATTAGGAGTACTCTCAGCAATGCTTTGGCAGCTGATGAGGGTGCCCATCTACCTAATGTACACATGGGCTGGTGCAGTTGGCTGGAAAACACCAACCCAAGTGTATCGCTGCCATGTACAACACAATTCTGCCCTGACCTTTCCAAATAGCTATAGTGTCAGATCAGGGCTTCCATCGCCGGCCCATGTCAATGTCACGCTGCCTGGTGCGCGCTTCAAGCTCCTGGTCGAATCTGCGCAGCTCCTCCGCATTCATCTGCGCCACACTCTCTTCCTCCCTTTCTTGCCTGGCCTCATCTTCCATGACCTGCATGAGGCAAGAGACATGAGCAAGAGCTCCAATACCAAGTGTACCAGCACATTGCAATCATCTGCCACAGACGATTTTAAGGTCTCTGGTTGGGCCCCTTCAGAGTTTTGCACCAGTGTGAGTCCAGAAGGGGCCCGACCAAGTCTGACAGCTCTTCTGTGGACTGCGGCATCTCTCAGCAGCTGCACTTGCAAGGCGGTACAAGAGAAGATGGCCCATCTGAAAGGCCTGAACAAAGCACACCGAATGTCCAGGGTATGTCTGCAGGAGAATCAGTACCTTGGCCTCAATGTCAATGACTCCACCCTTTGTCTGAGCTCGGGCAGCCTGAGCCTGCCTCTCAACAGACTCTCTGGGAGTGCTGCCCAACAGCTTGGTCGTGAGTCTGAAGCCTGCTGTCAACGCTCCTCCCACCAGCAGCTGCACCATGCATCCCTAGCTTCAGTGGCTAGCCTGATACTGTAGCATCAACAAGGGTTTGACATGCTGTCATCCACTACTCACTCTGACAGGGGTACTCTCCCACAGCAGGCATCGGCAAGACAATCTTGACTGGAAAGCTCGAACGCCTGGCCAAGAGCCTTGCTGAATCTGTAGCGCAGTGTGCTGCCATATACAGCCCTGATGCACCAGTATGCACCCTATCTCAGTAGCCTATCACAGATGAGGATGTACTCACCACATTGAGGAGAGTCAAGACGAGCCCCTTCACGACAAAGGCGCCGGCGAACAGCCCAAACGTCAGAGGCAAGGCGGCCAGTGCCAGGGGCACCAGGATGAAGAATGCCGCCGTGCTGAATACTAGGGATGCTCCGAGAGCAGCTGCTCCCAGCACAACAGCAAACAGCGGCCCTGCAGCAGAGCGCTGAGAAGTCAGCAAGGTGGCACCCTGATTGGCAAGTAGCTGAATGTACGAGAGGTGCAGGATGATGACATGCAATGAAGACGCTTGGATGCAGCACTGTGATAATTCATCAGCAGTCAGCAGTGTCACACACTCAGCTATTCTACCCACCTCATGAAAATGCGCCATGCACAGGAGACCCTGGGCGCTACAACAGTCTGATAGGCAGAGCAAGATATGTAGAAATTATACAGCCACATCGGGGGTGCGGCGGCCGTTTCTAGAAATGAAGATTGCTTACCTAGCAGCAGCACGAAGAAGCCTGCTCCAAGGGCTGGCAGTAGCATGGTCTGCCAAGCAGGCCTTGCCTGCATCTGCTGCTGCACAAGCTCCTGCAAGCGCTGCCGCTGCAGCTCCACTTCCCTCTTCAGACGCTCGCCCTCCACAGACGAGTTCCAGTCTCCAAAATTCTTTCTGTTCCTGTCGTAGCCAAGGACAGCGTGCCTCTTTCTGCAGCAATCACACGGAGTGAAGACAGTGATATCTCACTGGATGGCCATGTAATAAATTACGTATTTTTGGATGCATGAGCCTGAGTGCTTCCCACCTATCGGGAAAGCTCGTAGAGAGGTGCCTTACTGGGACGCGCGAAGGCCAGCTGGGGACTTGCAGCGGACTTGGGCTGAAGCGTCTTGGCCTGTTATCGTAATAATTATTTCTACCGGAGAAAGAAGCCTCAGCTGACGTCTTCGCTCTTGTACCCATGGGTGTCTGCAGCCCTGAACAAGCCATACTGTTGACTTCTAGCCAGCACTGAAGACTGGCTTTTGATGACCTCAAGAGCCTTCAACTAGCCACTCGAGAGCTTTATAATTTCCTGCGCGAGAGTCCGAGATGAAGAGAGAAAATGTAGCTCAGAACATAGATGGTTCCGGAACTAGACCGATGCGTCATCAGTTCCGACACATTCCGACACAGTCTGCCATGTCTTTTCTACATATGGACTCAAGATCCTATCCTTCTGCCTTGCTCAGCCAGCTATCGTATCAGCGTGAGTGTCGCAATCTGTGTCGCGCTTGCTTCTAGCTTGACTCCCAACAGAATCCCCAAAGCACAAGGATCAGTTGACACCTACAGACAATTGAAGAACAGCAGCATTGCGATGTCCTAGACATCTAGATGAAGCATGCAAGCTTTATACCTGCATCTTTTCATGCTCAGAGCTAGCCAATTGTGGTGCTCGTATGGTTGATCGAAACTCCGAAAGGCCTGATAACCAGAAGGGGGAAGGCTCGGTGGCCTTTGACACATGCGTCATCTTTCTGGCATGCGCGATCGTAGCCTCCTTCTTCCAGAGATATGCGCCAGATGCGTATATGGTGTGTGCGTTTTGACAATACCACGCCTTTACACCAATCGCTAGCAGCGTAGAGAAGGTACAAAGGTGTTGAAGCATTTACCTGTGCAGGACGAGTGGTTCCATGTACCACAGACACAGCAGTACTGCAGAGGAAAGTATCAGGACTGGGACCCCAAGATCACAACATTCCCAGGCCTTTACTTGCTGGCTGCACCCTATGCCAAGGCGGTGGCTCTTTTGCAGAGCACCCTCAGCCTGAAGGGGGTAGTCCAGGAACCCTGCAGTACTGGGATCTTGCGCAGCTTCAATGTGCTGATGGCAGCAGCCTTCTTTGCTGTGGTGCAGCAACTTTACAGGCGCCTGCACCTGCGCACCAGCAGTGAAAGTCCCACTCTCGTGGTCAGCTTCTTCTCTTGAGCTGATGTAGAAGCAGCTGCACATAACATCATCGCATGTACTTGCGTTGGGAAATACTTGACCTTGCAGCCTGGTCTGATTTGGTGAGCTTACTAGGAAATGCCATGTGCAGGCTTTGCTCGCTTTGCTGCTGCCAACGCATTTCTTGTATGCGTTCTTATACTACACAGACATGGGTGCTACAACTTCGCTCCTGGCCTCATACCTGGTAGGTCCCTCAGCTTTCAGCCGTGCAAAGCCCTCGAGTTGACCCTTGAATGCTGAGCAGCAGCTCAGAGGCAGAACATTACCTGTCCTGCAAATTCAACACATGTATGAACTATGACAACGAGGCACTTAGCGGCATGTCCTTGCACTGCATGCCATACCGCCAACTTTGCAAGGCAAATACCTAGGATGTACTGCTGCGCAGACCTGTGAATAAGCCTGTAAACTTATTGGCCTCGCACTGTTGGATGCAGGCAAGCTTGCATGGGTACTACTTCCTGAGTGCATGCCTGGGGGCAGTTGCTGTAGCGTTTCGCCAGACGGCTGCAGTATGGGTGGCATTCATTCTGGGGATGGCCATATTGAAAAAGGTCTTAGAGACTGACCCCCGGGCGAGGCGGCTTCCAGCTGAGAAGCAGCTGCTACATGTGCTGCGCGCCTGCTTAAAGGTAAGAAAACTCTTTGCCCACATCCATACCAGCATCCATGACACGCACTGTCATCTTTAGGATATGAACTTGGAAGCGTGTATGCCTGAGTCTGATTGAGGCAGCAAGATGGCCATGCAGTCCTGACAAATGGCGCATCAATAGAAGCATGGCCATGTGCTGTGCACGTCGTGAGGGCCGCTCGCGGCTTGCAGGAGAAAGTATCAATGGCCCAGTCACTGTGGAGTCTGGCCGCCATCCCCGTTGCCTTTGCGGTGTTTGTGTACAAGAACGGGGGAGTGGTTGTTGGTGACAAGGGGCACCATGTGCCGGTCCAGCACTTCATGCAGATACCCTACCTGCTGCTGTTCACAGCCGGCTGCCTGGCCACTGTGCACTTCACCCCACACAGGTGATTCCTGTTGTCCTGATCTTCCTGTCAAAGGCTTCAGCAGAGCTCACACAAAAGCTTGCAGCAGCACAGCAGATGCCTCTCAGGATAGTTTGCGCGGAAGGATAGCATGCATGTTAGGGAAGCGAGCATCTGAAGGGGGTGATAGATCCATGTCCTTGAGCTGTACATCGCAAGGACTGCATGCCTGCTGGGCCACAAGGCTATCAATGGGAGGACTACTGAGTGTTGGAGAGGCAAGTCTTCTGAGATGCTGGAGCTTATGCAGGGTGCAGCTGGCAGCCCTGCAATTGAGGAGAGCCATGAGAATCAGCGCTGGGAGGACGCTGCGCCTGTGGGGGTCGCTGGCCGGCATCACCTGCTTCTGCGTGCAGCACTACACGCTGGCGCACCCCTTCCTCCTGGCAGACAACAGGTGACTGCTGCAGCGTCGTCATGCATGCAGCATGCATGCTTCTCAGAGATTTTCACCGCATGCCGCTGCACAGGCTGGGACTTGTGCCACATGAAGCCTACTGCCCACAGATCCACTGCACGCCAGGCACCTAAGGAACGCTTTCAGGTGGCAAATGGCTGACGACCGTGAATGACAAGAGGCCCCTTTCGGTCCTGTACAAAGAGAGGGGCTGACAGCGATGGAACAGGTATTGATTGTCTGAGTCTGCGCGTGCAGGCACTATACCTTCTATCTGTGGAAGGACTTCTTCGCTGTGCATCCGGGCGCCAAGTTCACGCTGCTGCCGGTGTACCTGTACAGCGCGTGGAGCGTCTGGGAGAGCCTGTTGGAGGGGCCGCTGCCCAGTCTGGGCATTCTGGGCCTGGCGGCTGCCAGCTGCCTGACCCTGGTGCCTGCCTGGCTGCTGGACTTTCGGTGAGCACCTGCTGCCTCGGGCGCCTCTGCTGAGTGTGTGCCTGTGTTAGCAGCGGTATCACGATATGTGCAGAGCAGTGCGGATGCCTGTTGGAGACGTCTGAGGACGATCCCAAGGCACACGCACTGCTCTCCTAGTGACCTTCCTGGGCAAGCCCTACATATGATGTCTACGCCACCTACTCTGGAGCAGTTTGGTGGCGGATCGAAGGAGGTCGAAATGCATGCTGACAGGGTCGTGCCTGTGCAGGTACTTCACGGTCCCTTTCCTGATGATTCTGCTGCACATGAAGCCGCCCACAAAGATGCAGGCGGGTGTCACCATAGGGCTCTTCCTGGTGGCGGATGGTTTGGTAATCTATGTGTTCCTCATGCGGCCCTTCCGGTGGCATGACGGCAGCATTGCCAGGTTCATGTTCTAGAGTGAGATGGGAATTCCTATGAAGAGCCTTGGGCAAGGCCAGGAGCAGCAGGGATGTATCTGCTGACATCAACATGCTTGCCCTGATATGCTTGAGCTCATGGCTGGAAATGCCACGCATGGCCAGCGTGGCAGATTGTAAGACTTTTGAGTACTCAGCACTGGGACCCACCTATTGTCTAAAACAAGCCCATGATTACCCTGATGGCGGACTCCGAGGGGGAGGCAATTTAGATGTCCAGTCAGTTGCCCCATCATGTACCGCCTGCGTCTCTCGTTAGTAACGTGAACCTCTCGGGGCATCTTCTCGGTCGGGCATTGCTCAGGCCGCCCCGTGATCTTGCCAGGCGGGTCTGGGCTCATTTCCTTGGGACAGTAAGGTCCCGTATCACACCTTAAACATCCGAGCTTCGTCAGAGTCGCAGCACTGGTCGGTGGCAGTCAGACCTGCAGTCGAAGATCGGTGGGGTTTCTTGTCTCATTTTGGCACGGAGCATTGGTAATTCCGGCGTTTTGTCTACAGTTAAATTAGTGTCAATCCTTACGCAGTCGCATTGCACTCTTTGATTCACGACGTGCAGACTGTGCTGTCGGGCAGCAGAGCAGATCCGCTTAGCAATGACCCATTTGCTGTGTAAGTATAGCGCGGAGATACGTGTGCTGCTGTTACAGATCATTTTTTAAAAGAACCCAGCAGCGATCTCGCTCAGACGTGCACTAAAGAACTTGAATGGGCGGGAGCCCACTTAGTAATATTCATAGCAGGACGGTCAAGCTTTTGGCCCCTGTGCTGAGGGCGCAGCCCCGAAAGCTGTAATCTTGCGAGCGGAGGATGCGCCCGCAATGGGCGGTGATCACGGTCATTCTGGGATATTTAGGCGGTGCAGCAGCTCAAAACATTACTTACAGGTAGAGGAGCCCTGCTGCATGTACTCACAGCGATACAAGCTTTCCCCTCTCATATAGGAGCTGTGGAGAGAGCATCGAGCTGCTGAGCTGCATTTGCATCATCAAGGAACCTCCTTTCCCCTTGCTGCAAATATTCAGCAATTTGTCACAAGCAGCGCACCTCGCACCTGCCCTACACAGACCTGCAAGAGCAGCACGGCAGTCTGATTGTGCAGCAACGGATGCAGCATTTTTGTGGTACAGACAGCACTGTGAGTATCAGAAATGGGAGGTCTGTCTGACCTATGCGCAGATGTATAAGTGTCATACGGAGGACTGACGCGGAGGAGGAGCATGCATATCAACCACGAGGAAGAGACATTCAGGAGAAACATGTCGACTTACTGTGGTTGGGCTGAATCTGGCTCCATTGTGTTTTTGCAGATGGGTATACAGAAATCCATTCAGTATACTGGATCCGAATGCGGTGGACACAGGGATTGGGAGCAAGAATGGGACAGTGAACAGCATGTCTAGCAGGGTTTTGAGGACGTATCAGCCCAGGCTCAGATACTGTCACATGGCCACCATGTCACACCTGCCCAATGGCTCTATTGCAGCCCAGTGGCAGGTGTGATCCTATCCTTGACCTCATCTCTGGTAGAAGCGCTGAAAGGCTTGGCTAGCTGGCATATCTGCTCAGGAGCAATGAAGGATTATCTACACCTCCTTGAGCAAAGTTTCAAGGCCCAGTAGTGCCAGCTAACTTGAGCAGCATATGACAATGGCAGGTGCCAAGCTCTGGGCCTTAAAACTTTGCTCAAGGAGGTGTAGATACTCCTTCATTGCTCCTGAGCAGATATTCCAGCTAACTTGAGCAGCATATGACAATGGCAGGTGCCAAGCTGCAAAGCTCATGCAGGGCGGTAGAATACAAGCAGCGGCCCCTGCTGCTGAATGTGATATCAGCTGCAAATTGCCATTGCTGCCCTGTACCCTTGGCTTCTGAAAGGCAGCATGTGACGCAGGCAAACACCAAGTGGTACGAGGGAGCGTTGAACCAGAGCATTTATTGGGCAATCTCAGACGACAGCGGGCTGACGTGGGGACCTACTAGGGTTCTGATGCCAAGCCCGGATAGCCTGCCCCTTTGGGGCCCTGTACAATACTCAGCGGTGAGATCATTTGCCCCACCGTCCCGTGATTTCCTGAGCACAGCAACGTGACAGCACGCAGAACGAGAATGACACCCCACGCACGCTGAAGTCTCTCATAAGCCTGTATCTGCTCACCCTGCTTCGATGCAGAGCGTGCAGTACTGAATGTGCCAGAAAGCTCCCTCTGAGTGTCAGTACCCGCCCCAGCCTGGTTTGAAGCAGCGAGATGACTGCTCACAGACATGGTTGTCATGTCGCCAGCTCAGGACCTCACCGGCGTCGTTCTGATGCAGAGCAATACTATGCACCTTTGGTACTCGAAGTCGCATCCAGCCTGCTCCTGGGAGGGCCCTAGCGGCCTCGCTTATGCTCCTGGCGGGGATCTGCTATTCAGCACCTCGCGCAACGCTGCTCAGACGTGGAACACCACTGTAAGGCACTCTGCCTCTTCTTTAGCGTGGTCTCTTTCAAGCCAGCCATGGTCTTGAGGGAGCACACCTCAAGTTAGCAGTGAGGCTTGTATAAGGTGCCTCTTTGCAGCTGGGGCATGCTGTCATTGTGTGGTGTGAGGATGCTCTTGAAGATTGCCCGGAGATGCGATTGCTGTCGAGGTTGCTTTCCCAAGTCCCTGGCCCATGGAGGGCCTAGAGGGTTAGAGGCTAACCCTGACTCGGAAGCTAGACAGAGAGGGCAAATAGCGCCTTTCACATTCGGGGTTCACTTGAACTTCCTAGCCTAAGCCCGCAGACCCCATGTCTGGCTATCTGGGGCTGTCTGCGCCATAGCCTGAGCAGTTGAGAGTGAGGAGCTCACCACCACAATCTGAGACCTGACAGTCCTGACTGTACGTGCAGACTATAGTGCCGTGGTCATATGAGGGGGGCATCGCGAGGCTAACTTGCAATGGGGTAAGCCTGAACGCGAAGGGGGAGTGGTTGCTGCCATATTGGAGGGAGTTAGGGGGGCCGGAAGTATGTCAGCAGGAGCACAGCCTGTATGGCACGGCCGGCGTTCTCATTACTGCTGACCAGGTGGTATATCCCTCCAATGTGCAAGACCTCCTGCCCCAGTCAGATGTCTTCGTGAGCGTCCTCTGCAGTGCTTGCCCCCGTGCCACATCCTCGAGTCTTAGTTGCTCTGTGTCTTAGCACGAAGCTCAGGGAGCTGGCACTACAAGGTGTATTTACTCTGAGACAGCAAGACGCTTGCCTGTGGTGAGCACTACTGTGTTCTCCTGCACTGGGTCTGATGGTGCAAATGCTCGGAATTGTGTCTGTCTTGGGTAGCAGCCTTTCCTGGTGACCTTCGATTATATGCCTTCCAACTTTGGAGCTTTCTTGAGACCAGCCTACATATTGCAGGGGAAGACCTACACAAAGGTCAACGTACCGAAGGATAACTCGACTTGGATGATTGAGAACGCCATAGCCCAATACAAAGGAAACGCCTCGGCGCCGGACATGCATGTGCAGATATTTCGCACAAGCACAGGGACAGCGCTGCAGAGCTGGTCATCCAATGGCGGCTTGAACTGGACATACCCTGTGAACAGCACCCTGCCCAACCCCAACAGCCGGGTGAGTTGCTTCTCCCTTGGCTCATCTGGCATTGCCGTGCGACAAAGGCATGTTGTCTCTGTGTATGCTGCCCAGTCCAGACACAGCACCAGGCCCTGCTGTGGCATAGTGAGCCTACTTTATCACACCTTTGATTACCTTGATCGGTCTGATCATACTTTTGCCTAAGAGGCAGCCTCCGAGGCATCCTTTGGCTATACAATGCTCGAGATGCCTTATCATAGAGGCATTGGGCTAAGCACTGCTTTGCTTTTGTGCAGATGGATGTAATCAGTCTGCCAAACAATACGCTGGTGGCCGCTTTCAATGACTCGCCAGACAAGCGTACGCCGCTGCGCCTGGCGACCTCAACCAATGGCGGGGTGACGTGGACGCGCCAGGCCCTCATAGAGGATGATCCTGTGGGCTCGTTCCACTACCCGGCGCTCCTGTACGATCCTACGAACGTGAGTGCTGCTACACGCTCTTATCAAGGCTCAAGAGCCAGACTGGGGTCCAATTGCGTTTGATGGCAGGTCACGCCTTGTGTGTGAGCAACAAAGGGCAATTGCTGCTCTCCTTATTGCTGAAGATTGTGACAGCTGGTTCTTGCTTTGACAAGAGGTCGAGGAGGGATATGGGACGGGACGAGTCCTGGAACTGCTTGTCTGGGATCAGAATTTCTCAGTCCACCACCTCTAGGGAGTAAGCATCGCATGCGTCCAGAGCTTGCTGCTTGCATTTCAGCAGCAGCAGGGTCAATCTGCCGAGAAGTATCACAGACAGCCCTTGCCTCTGTTTGCGGCACACAATGCAATGGTGTTGTGTCCCAGCGGGGGTGTGACAAGTTGGAGGAGTCTCTCAGTAGCCTGAAAGCTACAACTGCTTGTGCAGGACACAGTGCTCGTCATCTATACAGTGGGCTACCCACCACGCCTGGTGCCGGTCAGCTTGGTGCTGCCCGGTTTGGACGTCAAGTCCAGCAGCGTGTTTGCCAATGTCCCAGACACAGCACCTGCCCCAGCACCCGCAGTCTCGGCAAAGGCGCCAGCAGTCTTCCCGGCCATGTCAGCGCCGGCTGGCAGCGCAAGGGCACCAGCATCAATTGCTGAGCTGACAGGGCGAGTCATTGCGGTCAACAGGACGGCAACCCCACCGACGGCGTCCTTCCAATCCAAATCCCTGAAGGTATCAACAACCACTGATCCTGTTTCTAAGGCCCAGCTAATGCTTGGCCTCCCCTTCAAACATGCAGAGCTCCATAGAGGCTTTGAATTGCAGACGATTCACGGCGCTCACATGAGTGATGTAAGGTGTACGACGTCTGCTTGTAACTGGACGTGCGCACCACTTCTCAGAATGAGAGGAGTCACAGAGCCGTGCAATGACCCATGCACCATGGAGCAGCGGTTGAGGACCATCTTGCGCTGCATCTAGGTGTCGACGTACAGCGCGACAACCAATGGGACTGCCGCAAAGACGCTAGCACCCGCCGCGACGCCGGATCTCAGGAGAGATGGCAACCGCGATGCCTTGGCGAGGAGCGGCCGCCGATTAGCGCAGGCCGCCCCTTCAGAGCAGGTGACAGTGCACAGGCTTAGCCAGCGACAATCGGGCATACATATTGCAGTGCAGGGCTGTCTTTGCTGCATACTGGGGTAAACAGGAGGCTCCTGAACAACACAAGGATGTCACATGGAGGGGCCCTGAAGGTGTGGCTGGTGAATGAAGTGCGACTCTATGTGTGACTCTACTTGCCCACAGCAGGACCATGTATGGGAAGGCCTCACACAGTGGGGTGTCTGCGTCAAATGTGCAATGGGAAGCCAATGACCTGGGAGGGAAAGTCATGCCGGCATTTTGCAGGACATGGGGCGGCTGGAGGAGCGGACAGTGGCGGTCACCTCGGGCACGATTGGGCGCGTGCGGGCGGAGGATGTGCTGGGGCATGTGGAGGGCGGCATAGACGAAATGTCTGATGAGGAAGTGGTGGAGAACGCGGTCCTTGCAGAGAGGCATGAGGAGCTTTTGAGAGCCCATGGGTACCGCCTGGTAAGAGCCCCTTCTGTGCTATGCCTGCTACGTCATTGCCTGGCGGGCGTCATTCTTTCTAGCAGTCGGTGTGCAGCAGTGTACCTATGCCTTAAGCATGCATTGCCCACCATGCTGATCTGCAGACGTACCAGACCGGCAAGAAGTTCCCGGAATCAGAGAAACACCTGCCTGGCTTGCACATGTGGACAGATGATGAAAGGAGCTCATCTTGCTCTGTAGGTGGATGGGCTACCAGGGTATGTGTTAGAACCTGAAACTCGGGGAGTCAGGGAGGTCGAGAGGAAGATCTTTCAGCGCCGCTCCGACCATGAAAGTACAGATGCATCTGCCACGACTGAGGTGAGCCAGCCACCAAATCAGCAAATTCCATCACACAACTTGCTGAAGCGCTTGTGAGGCTTGCTGCCAGGCTGACGATATGCAGCAGAGGCACTCTGTTACAGCGACTTCTGCAGTGAGACCTAGCACACTTTCCTTTCATCGTCAGATGTTGAAGCAGGATTGTCCAGGGTCTTGTCATAGCATGCGCCTATATGAGACATAGGTACCCATGTTGCAGAGTTGTAGACAGGCGTGGTCATGTCGTGCAGGCCGCTGCCTCAGTTTTGAGCGCAGCACAGGGCCGTCGGAGGATTCTGAAAGAGCGGTATGTAGAAGAGGAGACGGACTACGGGCGGGTTAGCTATGGCATGCGCGTTGCCACTGTAGACCGCCTGGCTTTAGTCAATGGACTCATCTCTCGCAAATGAGCCCGCAGCCTGACCGCGCCTTATCAGGCACTGGGTGTAGCATGGCGCATGATGCACCTCACGGCAGAGGCCTCGTGCTTCTTTGCGGCTCATGTGATGCCCCTGAATGCAGTCAGTCCCATCAGTCATGGCATGTGGCATGCCTTAAAGCATGATCTGGGTCAGTCAGATTTGGCCAGTTACAACCTCAATGCCCACCCAGTCAGTAGGGCGCAGTCCGCGTCTCTAGAATTGTAGGGAGAGGCTAAACTGCCTCATCATCTCCAGAGGGCAATAATCGTAGCCTGTAGTCTTCTGTTTCTGCAAACGAGCTCGCCTCTGGCCTAAGCATTTCTCAAAACGTTGACAGCCAACTACTGCTTTCAGTCTACATCAGTCAAATGCTGCGCATCTAGAAGCTGTGCAATTGTCTGGGCTCCTTTGTTAGGAGCCTCCCACCATTTCAGATGGCATCGCATGGTTGTGGGATTTTGGATGACGATCCAGTGACAGCTATACCTCAGAGACATTCCAGGCTATGCAATCTCATGGGACATAGGCTGATTGGTGCTGCAGGCTTTTGCCGTGGCACGGTGTATGTCATGCGAGTTGAGAGCTATTGCCCTGCCGTTACTTTGATACAGCAATGGAGCAGATGTTGGGCTTAGGGTGTGCAGCTGTTGACTCAGCTGCATGGCCTACATGGACAACAGGGCAATAGCCATGAAGCAGGCGTTATAGGGTGACTCACATCTTGTGTTGTCCAGCAACATCAAGGCAACTCGTTGATCTTAGCAATCAGACTTAATCAGGATATATTCCGAGACTTTCAGCTACAGCGATCAGGAACAGAAATGACAACGGTTTGCTGTTTGTGAACATAGCACAGGGCTGCAAATGCTGTTTGGCTTTGTGCACTGTATGCATGACTGCGAGGGCATGTTGAGGTGGCTTAGTAACATGCAACAAGGCCTGCAGGGGACCTTGATGCCATGCGGCATGATGTAAGAGAGGACAAATCTCATGCCTTGACCGATCAGTCATGAGTCTGGTCCTCTGTACCGTCTCTGAAGCTCGGAAACAGTTCTCGACACCAGCGTTGGCTGCTCAACTCACTGTCATTCTACTCTTTGCAGAGACATGGTTGTCCTAGATGGTATTGCATGCATTCCAGCGTTGCTGAGGAGTCCTGTTGCCACTGCATCTGGGGAGTCCATGCAGAAAAATTTGTATGTTCTAGTGGCAGCTGCAGGCCGTACCAGGTCTGTCTCAGCTCTGAGCTGAGTGTGCTTGAGTATTGCAAGAACAATATTGCGATGAAAGGGTAGCCTGCTGAGAGAGGGCTGCGTCAAAATGCAAAATGCTGTTTGACAACTTTGGCCCTGAGACTTGGTGCAAGCGCTTGCTTTCTCTCTGCAATCTTAACAAAGTTTATGAAGCCACCGTGGCGTTCCTGGATCTTGGCTGTGTAAGCAAATGTTTCATTGAGGCCCTCTTGCCAATTGTCTATCTCGATACTGGCTGATTGCGGCGCCCTGTATGCGATGAAGAAGCTTTACACAAATCATTTAAGCGCCTGCAGATTGAATGTCCTATGATTGCCATGTACGGACACAGTGCCATGTGCCATGATCTGAAGCTGGATGCACTCAGTCAGGTTAAGTGTTACTAGGGAATATAGCCTACCTCTGTTCGTGGCTATGCTCCAGAAAAAAAGGGGGTTTTCAAGAGAGCTTGATTATATGGCTCAGCCGTAGGTATCATCCTTCAAGCCACTGCTGGCTGAGGCAATGCCCTTGTATGTAAGGGCCCTCTGACATGCTGCTCAATCTGTCTGAGCAAAAGCACTCTCAGAGAGGGTTCTAGCCCCATGTGCAATCACAACAGAGGCCGCCTTGAAGCTGATTGAACCTCCGCATGAGGGATGCTGCGGCATGTAGGGCGCTCATATAAGTTGGCGCACAATGCACGCTGGTTTGAAGTCTACCTAACAATGCGCTTCTGTAGCTACATGATCTATAGATCACAGGCACCTTGCAGCTGGATCCTAAGCATGTGCCAGGCAGGTGCATTGCTTGCTAGTCACTGACGAGTCATGAGCAGCTGCAACGAAAGCTTGCAATACATGACACCCCTTTTCACCTGCTTATGTATTGGAGTGAAGACATGCCATGTGTTGCATACAGCAGGTTGCACACGCAACCTTCGATTGGTGGCTGCTAGTCCAGGCGGTCACAGACATCCGGGGGAGCAATAGGGACAGCAGCCAAGCCAGCACACCTTGATGCACTGAACTCTGCACTTACGCACAACGCACTGTGGATAGCTCTATGTATATCGAATCCCACAGCAATGATGCATCGGTTCAACGTTGCATTGTCACCGTGACTCGGATTCCAACGGGGACGTCTGAGCTTGGCACTTCTCTTCTCCAATGGCAAGAGCCTCTGAGGATGTGATATGTGCTTTTAGCAAGCCTTTTGCGTTGCCCTGTGGCTGTAGCGGACTGTGAAACGCTTCTCCCAGGCAATGGGGAAGCCCTACCGACTCCCGCGTCTCCAGAAGCTGCCCGAAGGAGGCACGCGATCCAATGGACTCCGAATGAGGAGAGCGTTCATCACTGCCTGCAACGCAAAAGGCACCGTACTATACAGCAGAGTAGCTGCAGTGTGGGACTGCACATCGCTTTGCTTGGGGGACTGACAGTCCTTCCGCACACGTCTCAGCACGCCACCCTGCAAGGACTTTGAGGCAGGCTCCAATTTCGTGGTATGCCCTTCAACAGGCCCAATAGTGTGTCTAATGCTACCACTCATCTATCGTCCTTCTGACAACCGCCATTAGACGGCTTGCCTCAACTTATAGATGGCTCGGACGTCATACACTCCTATTGTCACAATATCTTCTACGGTAGAAGATGAGCAAGCATAGAGAACCTCTTTAACACCAAAACGTCTTGCATCGTTCAGGTTGGATTCTGGCAGTATGTATGCTGACCAGATTTTTCAGCCTGAGTCTTTGTACTGTACTGGCTGAGCCTGCGCATGCCCCAAATTCTCTCTTATGCGCAGGACGTCTTGCCGCTATCAACCTGAACCTCAACAGCAAGCTGAAAGGTGAGGACAGATAGATGGGCATGCTCGCCCTTTTGATCTGCAGCTGCACACTGTGCATGGCATGCATGTAAGAGGAATGCCTCTCAGGGAGTGACTGACATGCCACCGCCCTGCTCATTGCACGTCACTTGCAAAGGCAGGGGGGCTATCCTGACAACAATGCTGTATCATCCCTGGCAGCAATGTACGCACGGCTATGAACTTGCCAACTGGTCGTTGATATACAATGTCACATGTCGCACGGTGCATCATGCCTTGCGCATGGCAGATGACTGACTGGGCAGACTGTGTGCTGCCGCAGAGTGCACACAACCCGCGATGGCATCCAAGTTCTCAGCAGGTCTGCGCATGGCCATCCTACTGACTCTTTCATGGGCTGAGCAAGATGCATGCTTGTGAAACTTGGAGACCTGCACTCAACTAGGTAATGCCAGTCTAGCAGTTTAGATGTTACAGTAGATCATAGAATTGCGTGCCATCACAAATTGCACTCTGGCCCAGCCCTTACACAGGCTTGCACTCCTGATGCATGCTGAACTCTGCGGTGCAGGGCTGATGTGGGTGCTGAACCTGGGCTTTCTGGCCTTAGACCAGAGGGCCCTGTCCCTTACCAAGCTGATGTGGTGGATGTGGATCGCATACCTCGCCATCGGCATCAAGATGACATTGGCGCACCGTCACTCCCCTAGCATACTCTACCTGCAGAGCGTCTATTTTCTGACATACGCTACGATGGGTTTCCTCTGGCACTGCCGGGAGATGCACCTGCGGTCGCTGTGGCTTTCTAAACTGGACAGGGTACGTGCCACTCCTTGCTCACAGTGACAGCTTGGTCCCTTCCAGACATGCCTTTATCGGTCATTGTAGCCCAATTCCAGCACCTGAGCAGGGCACCCTGAACATCACGCACACCAAAGGCACTCCATCAGAGTCATGCAATCATGGCAGGATGAGCCGCAGGAAGGGCTGTTTTGTGTTGTCCAATCAATGCTACCAAGGAGCATTCTTGCTGAGTGTTAGAAGGCCTAAGGCTTTCCCTACCTGCAGGAAAGTTCAGCCTACATCAATCAGGGCGCTGTGACGGCAGCATCTCCTGCAACATGCCCCCAATGTGACAGCAAGCTGAACGGTGAGAAGGCTTGACATTATAGGCACACCCTGTCTGTGTTTCCACAGATGCAATTGCTTATTGCAGGAGGGTCTTTATACTCTTGTTGTCTCGCCCAGGGCAATGACTCCAATCTGTTGTCATTGATAAAGACAATTTGCCATCAGACTGTCTTCAGCCTGTTGCCCTGTTCAACACAGCCCTGAACACATTACCTACTATTGAGCAGCTCAGTTGAGAGCATTGCTGCAACACATCTGTCCAGATATGCTCAAGTAAGCAGGTCCCTTCAGCCACTTCCATATGCATTGCCAGTAGCAGATGAGAGCATGCTGCTTGATGCAGGGGACAGGATGCCTGATGATGCGAGCACCAAGACAGCGACAACTTCAACCACTGCTGCAGGTATGCACACATGCATGCATCCCAGCCAGCCCTTTGCAGTATGCACCTTTCCTTAGGAGCCTTTTTTGAAGTCTGCACTTTGTAGCACTGCGGACAATGTGCGGTAAGGACATGGCACAGCCTTAGTGGCAGTGCCAGTCTGTGGATATCATCTGCTAGCACTTTCATTCTGGGCCTCTGACAGAAGACCAGACCCCGGGAAGATATCAATCTCAAGTATGCCTACAGTGATGCATGCTCTGAGGAGAGTCTGCGCTGTGGTGCAGGGAGCCATTATGGCTGTCGTCCCCAGGAATGGCTCAGCGCCAGGCGGGTGGCTGTCGTAGGCATGTGTTGCATGGTGCAGTATATTGTCTACCGGGCGTGGCTGCTGACTACGTGCGAGGAGAAGGATCAGCTTGTGTGCCTCTTTCGCCTGCTGTACGCCATTATGCTCGCTGTCTGGCGCGAGCGTGACGTGGAGATGGGGTGCTGGCAGAGTCCAGGTAGACACACTGCGGCAACCCTGATGTCAGCTTATGTGCTGTGCTGGCAGCCACCAAGAGGAAACGAAGAGCGGTGCTTCCTCACATATCACGCATATATAGCAGGTCTCTTGCGGCTGATGACTGCTCTCTGTCTCTTCAAGCATGTGTGCAACACTGAGCGGTGGCTCCTGAAAGCTGACTTGAGTCGAGCATTGGCTTCTTCCCCACCCTCTGTGAATGCTTCTGAGTCTTTGAGTCCAAATTTTCTCACCTAAACCATGGCAAATTTACTCACCTTGACCATATGCACCTGTACAGCTGGAAACAAGACATTATAGATACTTAATTGTTGTGATTGTAGGCAAATGGTCGGTGGCAGCCAGTAGAGCACCTGACTCATGTGGCCTTTCCCTGCCATGCAGGTGTGGAAGATCTGCAGAAGGAGAGCACGCCTGCTGCGGTAATGCCAAAGCAGGCAACAGCTACGACAATCGCAGGAGGTGCGCATACATATACACCTGAGCGCCTCTTTTTCCTGGCCGCCTGCTTTGCTCTATGTAGTTTGAAGTCTTCAGGACAGTACTCTTGTAGCAACACGGCAGCAGCGATGGGGACTCAGCATGCTTGGCTTGGCGGTCCTATCTTGAAGCCCATCTTGGTAGCAGCCTGACCTGTCTTGAAGCTTAAGCCCTTCTGGGTTGATAGCTTGCAACCTTGCCTGTCTGAAGAGCATGAAGAGTCAGCTGTTTGGACCATTGTTGACGGCACATGGATAACGTGTGCTATGTGCCATGGTGCAGAGTACAGCATTGTGGAGCGAGTGCTCAATCTGGACGTGTTTGGGTGGGGAAACGCTACAATGCTGACCAAGCTGATCTTCTGGATGCACTACCAGTCCCTCATCATCGTTCTCACTACCCCCTTCCTGTACTGGCACCTCCCCCGGGAGCAGTGGCTGTACACTGTGCAGGCTGTGCTGTATGCCTGGTATGCCACCCAGACGTTTTGCGATGACATATACTCTTTCAAGGCCGCCCACGGCAAGGGCATGTACTAGATACCCATCTGCAGCTGGGAGTGATGTCCAGACATCGGGGCTGCAGTGTGGTGCACGGTGCTTGTCATATGGACAGCAAGCTTCACTCTGATACTGGACAGTTTGCAGAAAGATTGCATGCTTCCTAGGATGAATACCCTGTAGAGACAGCCTCAGGCTGATGTTTGTCAAGCTTACTATAACATCAGAACAGGCCCAGAGTCCTGGTGGCTTTCTGATTGTGACTCAAGGGATTGCTCTGAATCAGGCAGTGCTTGGCCCGCAGCTGCAGCGTGTGCAACTGCAATGATGCAGCCTTACATGTGCTATCGACAATCAAGCCAGCGTCAGACTTCCGGGAATATCGCTACTTGCACGCTGGGTCTCCTAATGCAATTGCCAACAGAATATTTGAGTGATGCCTACTTTTATGCCCATGGCCACATGGGCTTATCCAGCCCACGATCGGATTCAGCACACATCATATGATATGTACAGCTCTCTCCTTCACACGCTGTGAAGGAGAAAGTGACTGCTGTCAATTTTGGTGAGAGACACTCTACTCACTTTCAAAGTTTGGCTGAGTGGTATCACACTTCCACGGCTGTCATTGTCTTCTTACTTCTCAATCAAGGACATACCCAGAGCCTTAACACCACAGAAGAAACAAAGCCTGCAAAGGCTCTGCTAACTGGCCTGCCTGGCTTGCCACAGATTCTGCTCACTTAGGCTGAGGAGTATTGCACTTCCATTCTTCAGTGTGTTCTTCTAACTCCTCCAGCTAGTAATTGTCTAGGGCCGTAATGGCAAGGAAAAGGAGCAACATCTCCAGATGGACAGCTTGCTGGTCTGCGTGGCCTTGCCTCAGTCCCCGTTCCTCCAGGCAGCCCATGATCCGGGCATGTCAACAGATGGCCTTGTAAGAGTTGCCTTGCAAGGGTCTGCAACAGCTGCAGTTGCATGCCTTCCGTTGTGTTGAGAGGCTGCGACTCAACGTGAGATCAGTACCGGCTCGAGAGAGGGTTGCACATTTCATGCATGCTTGTGGCAACTTGACGATACGCTCTCAGAACCACATCACGTGATGATCTGCGGCAAGCGGGAGTCTGAATGAGGAATGCGTCCATCACTGCGTACAAAGCAATTAGCACCGTATCACACAACAGACTAGCAGTGTGTGGCTGCACATCGTACTGCTTGGGGCACTGACAGTCCCACCGCACACGCATCAGCACTGTCACCCTGCCAGGACTCTGAGGCCGGAGCCAACGTTGTGGTACGCACTACAACAGGCTAAGTAGTGTGTATAATGGTGTTCGATGTTCTGACGACCGTCCTTAGACGACTTGCCTCAAATTATGGATGGCGACTCTGGCAATATGCACTCTGACCAGGCATTCCAGCCTGAGTCTTTTGGTTGTACTGGCTGAGCCTGTGCATGCCCCAGATTCTCTCTAACATGCAGGACATCTTGCCACCATAAACCTGAACCTCATCAGAGCCTAGCCTCTAGTAGAAGGTGAGGACAATCAGATAGGTGTGCCCACTTTGTTCGTCTGCAGCTGCACACTGTGCATGACATGCGTGCTAGAGGAATGCCTCTCAGAGAGTGACTGATATGCCTAGCGTCCTGCTCATTGCACATCACCTGCGTAGGATGGGGCTGTCCTGACAACAATGCTGTATCGTCCCCTGGCAGCATTGCATGCATGGCCGTGGACCATTTATCTTCGCACCATGTGCATTATACCTTGCAAATGGCAGATGACTGAATGAGCAGACGGTGTGCTGCTGCAGAGTCCACACTCACCGCAATGGCACTCGCACTATCAGCAGGTATGCGCATGGCCATCATACTGACCCTTCGGCATGGGCTGAGCCAGGATCTATCTAGAGCATTCAATGAGGCAGTGCCAGTCTGGCAATGCGGATTTCACAGCAGTCGTGATCTGTTTACGTGCTATTCAGAATTACACATGGACTCTGGCCTCGCCCTCACACAGGCTTGCGCTCATACGTGATGCGCGTTGAATCCTGGGCTGTGGTACAGGGCTGATGTGGGTGCTGAACTTGGGCTTTCTGGGGTGCGACCGGAGGGCCCTGACCCTCACTAAACTGATGTGGTGGATGTGGATCGCATACCTCGCCATCGGCATCAGGACAACATTGGCGCACCGTCACTCCCCCAGCATACTCTACCTGCAGAGCGCCTATTTCCTCATCTATGCGATGATGGGGTTCCTCTGGCATTGTCGAGAGCTGTACTTGGGGACCCTGTGGGCCGCCAAAGTGAACAAGGCATGCTCCAGTCCTTGCCCCCCAGTATGACAGACAGTCATAGACACCTCTTGCTCAGTCTCCTGAAGAGAGTTGGCACAGATTGGAAGGTACCTTCCAGACATGCCTTGTATGGTCAATGATTTCCGGTTGCAGCACCTGAGCAGAGCACCCTGAACATTGCGCACACCAAAGGCACTCCATCAGAGTCATGCAACATGCTGCAAGAAGAGCTGTCTTGTGTTGTCCAATCAATGCTGACAACGGACAACTTTGCAGCTTCAGAAGGCCTGATGTGTGCTCTACCTGCAGGAACACTCGGCCAACATCAATCAGGTCACCATGACAGCAGCATCTCCCACAACATGCCCCAAATGCGCCAGCAAACTGAACGGTGAGAAGGCTTGGCTTTATAGCACCCTGTCTATGTTTCCACTGATCCGATTGCTCATTGCAAGAGGGTCTTCATATTGTTGTTGTCTCGCCCAGTGCAAGGCTGTCTCAATTCCAATTTGTTGCCAATGACAATGGACAATTTGTCATCAGACTGTCGCCGGCCTATAGCCCTGTCCAACACAGCCCTGGACACACTACTTTGTCATGTGCAGCTCTGTTGAGGGCACTGCTGCAACACATCCGATCAGAGTCTGTCAAGGCGTGCTCATGTGAACAGGTCCGTTCAAAACCACTTCCACCTGCTTTGCCAGTAGCAAAGAAGAGCGTGCTGTTTGATGCAGGGGACAGGATGCCTGATGATGCGACCACCAAGACAGCAACAGCTTCATCCACTGCTGCAGGTGCGCACCCCCTCTGCAGTACGCACTTTTCCTTTGGAGCCGGGACTTTGTAGCAATGCGGACAATGTGCGCTGTGATATGGCACATCTTGAATGGCAGTGCCAGTCTGTGGCTGTTATGTTGCTAGCCTTTTCATTCTTGGCCTCTACTAGAAGACCAAACCCCGAGAAGATGTCAATCTCAGTACGCCTGTAGTGCTGCATGCTCTGAGGAGAGTCTGCGCTGTGGTGCAGGGAGCCGCTACAGCTTTCGGCCCGAGAAGTGGCTCTGCGTTCAGAGGGAGGCCATTCTGGAGATTGTCTTCATGGTGCCCTACATCATCTACAGGGCATGGATGCTGTCTATGTGCGAGGAGAAGGACCAGCTTGTGTGCCTCTTTCGCCTGCTGTACTCCGTCATGCTCGCTGTCTGGCACGAGCGTGACGTGGAGATGGGGCGCTGGCAGGTTTCAGGTACACACACTAGGGCAACCCTGAACCAGCTTATATGCTATGCTGGCTGCTGAGGAGTTAGGAAGAACACTTTCTCATGAGTCCAGCGGGACCCGTCGTGGCCCATGATTGCTCCCTGTCTCTGTAAGCAAGTGCGCCACACTGAGCAGTAGCTGCTGAAAGCTGTCCAGGGACAAGTGGTGGCCTCATCCTCTTTGTGAATGCCTTCAATTCGAGTCTTCAACTTCCACTTTTGCCCGCCTTGGTCATCTGCAACTGTACAGATGGAAATAGGCATTACCGCTTCTTCACATAGTTCTTCACATAGTACTTGCAGGCAGTTGTCTGTGGCAGCACAGCTGGCAGCAGATGTCATTGCAAATGGTGATCACCTGATTCATGTGGCCTTCTCCTGCTATGCAGGTCAGCATTACCTGCAGAAGGAGAGCACGCCTACTCAGCACCAGGCTGGCGCAATTCCATGGTCACCTACACTAGCTACCACAATCGCAGGAGGTGCGCGCATGTATACACAGCTGAGGGCCTCTCTCCCCAGGCCGTCTGCTTTGCTGTATGTACTTCGGAATCTTTAGGAGAGTGCTCTTGCAGCAAATTGAACACAGCGATGGGTGACTCTGCATGCCTTGCTTGCGGTGCTATGTTGAAGCCCAGCCTTGCCTGTCTTGAAGCCCTAGCCCCTCTGGGTTCATAGCATGCAACCTTCTCTGTTTGAAGAGGATCAAGAGCCAGCTGCTCAGACCAATGTCAGCTGCTCATGAATAACATGTGCTACATGCCATGTTGCAGAGTACAGCATCATGGAGCGAGTGCTCAATCTGGACGTGTTTGGGTGGGGAGAGGCTACAATGGTGACCAAGCTCATCTTCTGGCTGCATGTGCAGTCATTCCTCATTGTTCTCACCACCCCATTTCTGTACTGGCACCTCCCAAGGGAGCAGTGGCTGTACACTGTGCAGGCTGTGCTATATGCTGGGCAGGGCATCCCTAGCTTTGGTCAGGACATTATTTTCTTCAAGGCCGTCCAAGGTCTGTACTAGACATCCACTTGCAGCTGGGAGTGATGTCCAGACGCTGGGGCTGCTGTGTGATGCATGGCGCTTGTCATGAGGACAGCAGCTTCGCACAACTCTGATGCTGAAAAGTGTGTAGATAGATCACAGGGATAATGGGCTGATACAGCGCTTCAGACTGCTCAGAGTCAGAAGTCATGCAGAGATCACAAGAGCGCTCCTGTATATACATATATATATATATGATTAGAATGCTCGGACTGTTTGGTGGCAGCTTGCACTGGAACATGTGCAAGGACAGCGTTTTAGTACCACTCTGATACTGCACACTCTGTAGAAAGGTGGCATTCTGTATACACTACTGCGATAAGAGTACTCAGAGTCATGTACTGTCAGCTTGCACTGAAACATGCGCAAGGAGGGTATTTCAGTACCACTCTGATGCTGAAAACTGTGCAGTCATACCATAGACATGCTGTGACGATACTCTTCTTAACACTGCTCAGACTCCTCGAATGTCAGCTTGCACATGTTGCTGTGATGAGAGTAGGTCCTCAAGGGTATGGGTGTCATTCCATGATGCAACATTCTGGCCAGGCACGGCAGCTTGGCGGCTTTCTGACTGTCTTTGAGCAACCTTGCTCTGTGCAAAGCCAGCTCTGAGAGTCTCAGGAGCTACTTGAATGCTTGGAGAGTGGGCTTGTGGGCCGTGATGATGGTGGGTATACAGGCCTCTCAGCATGATGTGTAGGCGCAATGCAAGTCCCAAAAGGAGGTTTGAGCGTCGATATGGCACCTCCTACGCCCATGAGCACATGGACAGATCCAGCCCTGCGATTGAGCAAACATATGTTCACGCCTCTACTTCACAATCCCGAGGATGGTCCCAAAGATTCTGCTCACTCTGGCTGAGTGGACTTGCGTTTCCACCCTGCAGCGTCCTTCCCTCTTGTCAATACAGTACATACCTAGAGCCTTGGCGCCAAGAAAGAAGCAACATCTGCAGAGGCCCTGCTGACTGGGCTGCCTGGCCTTGCCTCATGGCTGATAAGTCCTTGTTCTTCCGGGCATGCTCTGATCTGGCATGTCAAGAGATAGCCTTGTGAGGGTCCCCAGGAGCTGCAGTTGCATGCCTTCCATTGTGTCGAGAGTCTGTGATTCAAGGTGGGACCAGTAACGGCAGGTAAGCTCTCGAGAGAGAGCTGTAGAGATTGTGTGTGCCTATAGTAAACCTTCCACAGCTCGCTTCCCAAGACCAGAATCGTGTGACAATCTGATGAATTGCTCTCAGAGCCAAATCATGTTGTCTATCAGCAATCACAGCTGAGGCCTGTGAGCTGAATCTGCCTCTGCATTCCGGTTCCTGCAACACAGAGGAGGCTCAGGTCATGTGATGCATGATGGCTTAAAAGGACCCTGCAATGCTCTTATGCACCTCACAGGCACTTTGAAGCTGATCTTTCACACATGCCAGACAGCTGCATTGCTTTTCATGACCAGCTGCAACTAACGCTCACATCTCATGGCACGGCATCCAGCGCTCCTTACACCTGCCTATGCACGCAGTAATGACAGCAGTGTGCTGCATACAGCACAGTGCATGCGCACCTCTGCTCTTGATTGGTGCCACGGTCTCAGAGACCCGCATCAACAGGGACACCAAGAAGGCAGCCGAGTCAGCTTCCCTGATGTTCTGAATTCTACACCACGCACCGTTTAAACTTTGGATGTCTCTCTGAGTCCTTGGAAAGTCTACGACATCAATCTCGTAGATGCCTCACGCTGACTCAGAGCTGTGCCACCCGGGTATGACGTCTGCCCTTGGTACATCTCCTCGTTGCCGGTACAAGCTGCTCAAAATGCTATAGAGGCTTTCAGGAAGCAATCTGCCATGTTCCACAGCTTGAGCGGATGATGAATTGCGTCTGCAAGGCAAAAGGGGAAACCCTACCAACTCCCCCGCGTTTCCAGAAGTTGCCCGAAGAGGCAAGCAGTTGAAGCGACTCCGAGCGAGAAATCCCCATCCCGACATACATAGAGTATTACAACGCATTATAGCAGCGGTTGTGCCGCACTGTTGCACATCGCTCTGCCCAATTATAGAGAGCCTTCCGCACATCTTGACAGAGCACCTCAGCTACCCACTTTGCCAGGACTCTGAGGGCGGTAGCCACGTCGTGGTATGCACCATGCCAAGCTGAACAGTGTGACAACTGACTTGCAAACATGTATCATCGGGGTGAAGACGGCCATTAGCCGCCTCTGAGCCAAGCTCAGGCTTGGAACTCATGCACGTTGATTGCAGGACTCATCCGGGATGTTAGCAAGCATATCAATGCTGTGTGATACGGAAGGCTTTTGCAGCATTCAACTAGGACCCGATAGCTTGCATCCTGAGCAAGCATCTCAGCGTTGCCTTGCTGCACTGGCTGAAGCTCCTTTGAATGCCCAGATATGTGTCGCTATGCAGGGACGACGTCTTGCTCACAACGATTGAGAGCGCTTGAACGAGATTGTCAATCTAAAGGGTGAGGACCATCCGATGGGCATGCCTGCTTTGTGGGCCATAATGCCTGTGAAGAAGTGTTGGCATACCTACTGCCTCTCGAGCACATAAAGTGTCGAAGCACAGCAGCTGTCATGACGACCACTGCTGCAACTTCCTGGCAGCAATGCGCACATGGCCATGGGCCAGTTGCTCTGCCCATCAGACATCTGCCCATCATATGCACATGCACAGTGCCTTCTCTGAGCAGATGGTGTGCTGCAGAGCGAGCAACTTCTTGGACGTCTAATGGCGAACAACATGTTAGCAGGTTTGGGCAAAGCCGTCCTTCTGCCTCTTCTCCGTGGGCTGTGCAGATGTATGCATGCTGGCAGTAGTTGAAGACCTACACTTACCAAAGCAGTGCCGCTCTGGCAGTTGGGAACTTGCAGTGGACTCTGCAACCACATGCCATCAGGAACTGCATGCTGGCCTTGAGCTTACAAGGAATTGCAAAAGCATGTTTCATACCTCATGCATGCTTGACTCTGTGGTGCAGGGCTTGCCTGGTTAATGAACCTCACCTTCACAGGGCTGGACACTTCCCTATATGTGAGCAGACTTCAGTATTGGATGTGGACACTTTACATCCTCACTGGAGCCATCATGACTGTCGTCCACCGGGATAGTCCAGTTCTTTTGCTCCAGAGTGTATTCTTCCTATTGTATGCAACCATGGGCTACCTGTGGCACTATCGGGAGCTGTACCTGGGGACCCTGTGGATAGCCTATATAAAAAAGGTATGTACCAATCCTTGCTTTCAGATGTGACGGAAGTCACAGACAACAGTCCTTTGGTCTCCTGACGAGATATTGCACAGCTGCTTTATCCCAGACATGCCCTTTATGGTCCATGCAACCCCATTGGAACACCTGAGCAGGGCTCCCTGAAGAGCTGTATGGTCTGTCCGATACAGCAAGGGTGTCCTCTGAAGCTTAAAGGGCCTGATGCCTTTTGCACCTGCAGGAAGAATCCAATGAAACCAACCAGAGCTCTCCTGCAACGAGCCCCGGTCGCGCGTGCAAGCTGAAGGGTGAGAGAGCTCAAGTTTACAGGCACACCCTGTCTGTGACTCAGATCCAAATATTCACTGCAGCCCTGCCCCCCAGGCTGTCAGCACTGGCAATCTATTGCCCTGAGCATCACCCTGAAAAGATCTCCTGTTGACGTGAGGGAGCAGTGTTGAGAGCTCTGCTGCAGCACACCTGCCAGAACATGCTCATGCAAGCAGGTCCCTTTAGACCCATCCTCACATACTTTGCCAGTAGCAACTGAGTGAGTGGTGCTTGATGTAGAGGACGGATCGCCAGCTAACGCCACCACACCGACAGCGCCAGCTGCAGGTATGCATGTATTTGAGCCTACCAGCACCATTTTGCAATGTGCACTTTTCGTGTGAGTTTGTATGCAGGCCTGCACTTTGTAGCCATGCAAACATTGTGCAGGGTGGCAGGGCACACTCCTGCATGTCAATGCCATGGCCAGTCCTTAAGCTCACATTCTGTGTATGCCGACAATCACCCTTTGGCAGGGCTCAGGGTTCAGAGCTCTACAGCAATGCATGCAGCGACCAGGCCCTGGCTGAGTGCCAGCACGTGCACAGACTCAGAACAACGCATGTGTGACAAGACTTAGTCATGGCCCAATCTGGGCCTACTTTGGCCCCCTGTGTGCTGCTCTGCGGTACAAAGTCTGGCCTAGCAAGCCAGCTATAGCTATATAACGCTAAAGATGCTCTGCGCTGTGGTGCAGGGAAGCGCCGTGCCGCGCAGCCTGAGAAGTGGCTCTGCGCCAGCCGGGGGGCTCTCATCATGATGTTCTGCATGATCCAGTACATCATTTACCGCTCCTGGCTGCTTTCTGTCTGCGCGGAGGGCGACCGGCTTGTCTGCCTCTACCGGCTGCTGTACGGCATCATGCTGCCCGTCTGGTTTGAGCGTGAGGTGGAGATGGGGCGCTGGGGCTTTACAGGTATCCACACTGTGTCAAAACTCATGCCTACCTGTGCTGTGCTCAGCCAAGAACAGAGACTCCCTGTGTCTCCACCAGGACTCTTTGTGACTACTGGGACTGCGGCCTTCTTCTATGCAACTGCCCAACACTGAGCAGTAGCTCTTGAGAGCGGTACAGTGATATCAATCTCTGCAAGCATTGGCAGTCTTCTGTTAGTGACTTCTTGTGGGTCTTTGAGAGCCAGTGCTTGCCTGCCTTGGCCATACACATCTGTACGGCTGACAAGAAGGCATTACAGCGACTCCAAATGCAGGCAGGTGTCTGTGGCAGAATCACTACCTGCAGCTGTCATTGTGAGTGTGAAGCACTTGAACTCATCTGGCCTCTGCCTGCTATGCAGATGAAGATTTGCTCAGGGTGATCAGGTCTGCGGGAAAGCCAGAGCAGGCCACAGCTACTACCACTGCAGGTATGTGCATACCTGTGCACCTGAGCAGCTCTTTCCTCTGGCCATTTGCTTCGCTGAATGAGGCTTGAGAGTCTTCAAGAGGAGCGATATCTCAGAATCGTGTACGAGGCAATGGGCGACACAGCACAGCTTGCCTTGTGGTGCCGGCCTGCAGGCTCTGTAATCTGCAGCCTATATTCGTGACAGCTCATGTATGATGTGCGCTTTCCGCCATGGTGCAGGTGAAATCACCCTAGAACGAGTGCTCAACCTGGATGTGTTTGGATGGGGAGGTGCTTCGGCACTGACCAAGCTGATGTACTGGCTCCATCGCCAATACTTCATCATCACCCTCGCCCTGGCCATTCTGTACTGGGACCTCCCTCAGGAGCAGTGGCTACACATTGCAGAGGCTGTGCTGTATGCCTGGCTTGGCATCCTGGGCTTCTCCTTTGACATCCACGCTTTCCAGCCCCGAGGCCGTGGCATGTTCTAGACACCCATTCGCAGCTGGGATTGATATCTGAATGGCAGCGCTGCAGCGTATGCGCTGCGCTGTGCGCAGTGCTAGCCATGAGGACACAGTCAGTTCCTTGCACATGTAGCAGGCTGCTTGCACTGCAACATGTGCAAGGACAGCCTTTCAGCACCCCTCTGATGCTCGGTACTGTGCAGAAGGTGCACAGGCCTGCTGGAAGAAATCTACTATGATGAGAATACTCAGACTGATGTGTGTCATCCTGCGCTGTACCACGTGCAAGCACAGCATTTTAGCACCACTCTGCTGCTGCTAACTTTGCAGAGAGATCAAGGCCTGCTATTATGATAGTATGATAAGAGTGCTCTGCTGCAGTGTGGATAGCATGCATATGCACTGCAATGTGCAAGAACGGCATTTCCTCAAGACTTTGGGTGACATGGGATGATGCTGGCTGAGATGCTTTGCATATCCCACCTAGTCGGCATAGCGAATAACCTGAGAAACGCAAGCAAGTGGTGAATGGATATGCATATGCTGTGTGGGCCCATGACGGTTTACTTGTGCTGGAGCCGTCCTTATAAGGACTGAATCGTACTACATTTGAAGAGCAGACTGTGTGGCCTATGCCTTGTCTTGATGTAAACGTATTGATAGTGGTATCCCTGTGCACAAACCACTCTTGTTACCAATGAGCCATACGGCCCGTTACCCTTGCAGCTTCTGTGCCATTCCTCCCTCAGCCTGAAGTTGAGTCCAGGACCTATACGAGATCCCAGGAAATTTGATGTGCTCATCAGAGGCTCAATGCGCACAATGTCACCTCTGCAGGGATGACTTTGTTCATCGTGCTGCTCGGTCCTGTCTCAGCACCCAATGTATACGCTACCTGCGATGTGTCACATCCAGAGACAGCCAGAGACCCTTTGCCTTTTGCAGCGTCTCTTTTGACTTCGAGATCCATGACGTAGATTGTGCTGAGGGGCTTGGGTCTCCAACAAGCTGAGTCTGGCGCTTCACCTAAGAACCCCTTTTAGGATAGTTCTGCAGAATTTAGGTGTGCTTGAAGGGAGTCTCCCGCAACTCCAGCTGCATGGCCTTGCCCCCACTGCTCTCCCAGTGATTCGCGCCAGCTGCGACCGTCTCCGGGGGCGTGATCTTGCCGTCGCGGTACTTCTCCAGCTCCGCTGTGTTCTTGCCGCAACGACTGCACCATGAGACACGCCTCAGGGACATGCATCGCCCTACTCTCTGACACACAGCAACGCACTGTTGAGCAGAGGCATAGGCAGGACAAGATGCCCAGAGCACAAACCTCGGGCATGATGTTGCAGCAAGGTAGGGCTGCCAAGAGCTATTCACGCCAGATGCTTCAGGGATATCACGACAGTGCATACCTGTCCCTGTCAGCAACGTGGCCCTCCTTCAGCTGGCCATCGCACGTAAAGGCCATCATGAGCTGGGGAGGCCCTGCAGCACAGCAGCACAGCTCAGCAACATGCTGCCTAGTCTTATTGCCTGACCTCACAAGGACACTCGGACCTAGTCAACATCACCCTAGATGCACAAGTACCCATTCCACAGGTGATGGACGACAATGAGGGAGGAGGGCAGGCAGCGTGGCTCACCCAGGGGCAGGGTGTCCCCGCGGTCCACCTGCCAGGTGTGCCACGTCTTGCCATAGGTGTCCACCAGCTTCCTCATCTCCACCAGCTCCGCTGTGTCCGGCACACCTGGCGCGTACAGCTGTCCCGACATCACCTGCACATGCAGCAGCATCGCGCTTGACCCCTGCAGATGGTCCTCTGAGGGCGCTCAGACACCTCCTGCTCAGCATTTTTGAGCGTTTGATCTCGTGGCTCAAGGCAGTGCAACACGGGAAAGTACTGAGCTCGCATAGCCGAGCACTGCATATCTGCATTGTTTGCTTGCCTGTACCTTGCCTGCTCCTCTGTACTCATGGGCTCTGTCTTGTGAGCGCTTGAGTGGGGATTGCCAAACTGACAGCAAATCTACAGTGCCAGCTGAGTCGCGTAGCCTCGAAAAAAAAAAATCCAGGCTGGCACGCAGATAACGGCTTAGATGGTCTGGCACTGGCACCTATGCGAGAGGAAGCTGCTGCAGGAGCCAATGAGTTGGTAAGGTGAGGGCACTGCTTGCCTCGTACTGGTGGGAGTGCCACATCTTCTTCTCTTCCTCGGGCAGCGACTCGAACAGGCGCCGCGAGATGATGTACTCGACGCCGATCAGGCGTGCCTTGTCCTCGGCGCTGTCGTAGATGACGCACTGGCGCACCTCCTCGTTCAAGTGCCCGCAGAAGTGGTGCGCCTCCACCTGCAGGCACATGTTCACTGACACCTACCACACCAATGTAGGAGGAATCTAGCGTCGCTAGCTCATCAGCCCTGCTTTGACTCACTTCAACGCTTGGTGGGCCACAGGCAGAATGTGGTTCCTGACGCATCACAGTGCTGGTGCACCTATGCTTCACTGCATGCATGTTGCCGCAGCTCAGGACGGGGGCTGACTCACATCAGCACAGGGATAGCAGTTCCCGCATCTGCAGTACTGTAGGGCACCGCGAGTTGAGACAGAGCAGGGCTTTTGGGAGAGTCAGGAGCACAGCAGCAGTTGGTGTCAATACAATGCCAGAAGGCTGACAGAATGAGGTGCATTTGCCCTCCTGTGAAGCAAGCTGGGGAAGTGCAGAGCTGCGCACCTGGCGGGACATGTCATTGGCATAGAAATGGAAGGCGCAGACATGCTGGCAGATGTTATTGACAGGCTTGTAGCTTTGCAGAGAAGAGGTTGCGACGTTCATGACCTTCTGCATAGTTGAAGTGTCCTGCCCTGGAGTAGACTTGTGCTGGTTCTGCATCACATCACAACGTTGTCGATAGAATACATGACCCTGGAATCGCGGGGTTCTGATGCACAAAAGATGTCTATTACATCTTGAGCATGTTTTAGCATCCGGAAGACGCAGATCTTGCACGCCTCGCTGAACACATGACAATGGCATGCCGCCTCTATTTATGTAGATTGAGCGTCTGTAGTCCCACAGAAGGACGCATGACAATCTTGTTTTGTTGCAAGTACCTTTTCCTCCTCTATGAAGGCCTTCAGTACAGCATCGCAATCAGAACCAGCAAAACGCACCTCATCGAGGGCCGACATGCTTGCCGCAGTCGCGGCGCCAGATGCTGCAAATGCGGCTGCAAAGCTGGAGATCCGGTACAGACTTTTGAAGGCCATAAGCAAAACGGCGTCGCCTGCGATCGTTAATTCTTAGCGATTATTCTTCGCCCCTGCATTCTCACCATCCCTGCTGTGGCATGCTTTGGTAACACGTTTTGCGACGCTCAACATCACAGGACTGTGACATCATTCACCTTGTATTGCAAGCTGCAGGTGTAGTTCCAGCTTACCGGGGTGTTTTGCTGCTAATGCTAGACCCCAAGACGCCCTTCCAAGCTGCTGCGATCTTTCTGGGTGGTGTTGCGGTAAGGCCCACAATGTGCGCGGGGAAGAAACTCCCCTGCGTGCATCTACAATTTATGGTGTTGCTGTGCCCCTTCAGCGCTTGAAAGGAGTCTGAACAGCTAGGACTCCAATGTTGCAGATGCCACCTCGCAGGTCATTGCATATACAGTTCTGGATATCAATCGGACTACGCGCATGAATGAAAAACCTATGAGTCCTGAACAGCTTCACCAGCTTCAACAGATGGCCAAAGACATACAAAGCAGACCAGGTGCGTAGAGTGCCTACACACCTTCAAAGATCAGATTTGCTGCATCCCAGCATCTTCCACAGTAAAGGGGTGATCTGAAAGCTACATCTTCTGCGCAGTTGATCCCTTGCAGCAGCTGGAAAACATAGTGCGGAAAGAGTGAAGTGTAAGAGCAGCTCAGCAGGGCTGTAGCGCTAATATAGGAAGGATCAGCCTCAGACACATCCATTGCAATAAGTTCAGCGCAGGAACGTAGCCAGAGAATGGACGGCTGGCAGGCAGGCACAAGACGATCTGCCGCTTAGACCATGCAGCAGCTTACAGGCTCCTGTCATCATGCACAGAGATGCATTCCGGCCTTCGGCCCTACATGCGCTGGGCAGAAATCTAGATCAGCAAAAAGGCCGTATCAGCACTGCAGCAGTCAGGCAAGGCATGCAGCGGGCTTTAAAGGCATTGTACTGCTGAATGGACCCTTGGCCTGCACAAGTAGCAGAAGAGTTGGCAGTCATGGCTCGCCCTTCAGCAAAGAAGCTGTGATGCATGCTGCCACCAGAACGAGGCCTAGAGCCAGACAGAGGAAACAACAACAAGTCTGCCGGGCACGAGCTATGAGTAGCCAGGAAGCATGCAGGGTGTTGGGTGTTGACAACACGTGCTCAAGAGAGGACCTTCGCGCAGCATACCTGTCACGCATCAAGGAGGTGAGCAGCAGCTGTCATTTCTCCAATGCCATCCCACAGAGCATGCGGTCCCTACAGAGCTGCTTTGGCTGCTAAGCAAGTGAGGCTGACATGCAGCATGCAGTTGCCATGGTGTGCAGCAAACACACCGAGCAAGTAGTCATATGGAATGCAGCATTATCAGAGTCATGGCCTGTGCCTGCGCAGGTGCATCCAGATATCAATCCAGCGCTCCAGTCGACAGACGACGCAGTGCGGCTGAACGAGGCCTATGCGGTACTTCAGCTGGTGATTGAACTCTGCTGCCTCCGGCCATGTGAACTAATTCTTCCCACCTAGGCCTGACGCACAGAAGGGATGGGGAGACTACTGAGGGTATGAGTTAGACCAAACCACAGCCCACTGTAGGATGGGGCCCAACTGCCCACATGGCACCTCAGGAAAAGCTCACCTCTGTGCTCTACATGCAGGAGTTAAGTGGAACAGGTGGTCTGGGAATGAGGGATGTGTTCGACTACCCGGAAGCAGAGCCGACTAAGCTCTTCATCAACCCGTTCGCCTGCGCCATTGACCCTTTCATGTGGAACGAGCTTCAGGTGCGTCTATGCTGTGGCCTTTTGGCATGTCCATCAGGTGCAAAGGAAAATGTGCTGCTCAGCCATGTCTGTGAGCTATTTCAAGATCATGAAGGTGGATTGTCAGAGCAATACACAGAGTGGCAAGGGCTGAAGCGAGCTCAGCAAAGCCAACGCCATGCTACATCGTGCAGGAGGTAGCCAGGAGCGGCAGCGATCCTGTCGAGGCACTTGAATCCCAGGGATTGTACATTAGGGACACGGCAGCATACTATCTCACGCCAGCGCAGCTGGCAGCCATAGAGGCTGAGATGAGAGCCATGGAAGAGAGCATGAGCTTTGAGTTCACTGCATGGGTTGTGACAGACTGCTTGATGCGGGCCGCGAGAGCCAATGAACGCATGCCGTCGCCAAGGCGTAGGTAGCCAAGAAGGGTGTGTCAGCTGTATCAATATGAGCACATGCTCTGACACTGCAATCGACCCTACACCTGTAAAAGGACATGCATGGAAGATGCTGGAGTCGTTGGCGCGCCTGATCAGGTTCACCCGGTGCCCGATTCAGCGTCTGTCAGTGTGGCATGATAGGCGCAGGCCCAACATTGTCTTCTATGGCCAAACCACTTCATGCACCTGGCCTAGATACAATGCATGCAGCAGTTCACAATTGTGCCAGATATTACCTTTCTTGCCACAGCTATATGCACCTGGCCAGATTGCCCGTCTCAATGATATGTCACTCAGAATGCATCAGCAGAGTCATCATTGTCATAGCAGGAGGCCATTTGCTGCAGTCGCTCCTCTATCTGCGCCACGTCATCATCGGTATAGCTCCAGCCCGAGAGCAGAGCCAATCCAGGCCCAGACCTCCTGACTCCTGCACATCCAGAGCATAAGTTAAAGCACAGTCAAGCACTACGCAATCTTTCAGACCTGGCACTGTATGCAGTGCTCTTGCCCTGTGCCTGCCGCTCTGAAGCTGTGCGAGACAGGGGGACTGAATTGTTGAGCTCTTCCAAAGCTTTGTCTGCTTCTGTACAACTGGAGCATGCTTCAATAGATTGTAAGACTAGCTCCTGGAGTCCTTTCTGTGCGGTAGTAGGCAATTGGGGGAGCACAGAAGCAGAGAACCCTGCCTTGAAACTCTTGGAGCACGTCTTTGGCCACCTGGCCAGCATGCGGCGTGGCGCAGAGGCGCGTCAGAGCAGGTATGCTGCTGACAGCAGCTATGTGCGAAGGCTGTCCATACGCCTGCTTCCTTGGCACCCCGTTCCGCTGACCATGATGACCTGCAGTGCCAAGTAGTCTCTGTGCTGCTGAGTGTGAAGGTCCCTCGTGACGGAGACAAGCAGGGTGTGACATGCAGCAGGGCTCACAGATCTGCAGAGTCTCGACATCACTGTTCAAGGGCTCCCAATTGCTATATGAGTCAATGCGGGCAGAACACACCATCTGATGTGCTTGCCGCGGCTGACGAGGGGTTGACGCACTGCCTCTGGAACACGTCTGGGAACGCCAACGGGACGGGAATGCTCAGAGGCGCCACACAACGGTGTCGCACGCATCTTGTGCCTGCGTGCACATCCCGCTCATGTAAGCCATTCACTCTTGTAAGCCATGATAACCTTTGATCACTGCTGAGCAGGCACCGCTCATGATAGCTCTTTGACTCAAGGCAACATCAGTGTGCATATCGAAACCCTGCTTCAAAGGGGCGCACACATTGCTGCAGCTTGAGACAGCCCTAGGAGAGATCAACTCGGCATCGGAGCAGGGTAATGCCAGACTGTTGACAACATTGGTCCACTGCATTACCAGCCATCTCCTGTGCTGCACAGCAGGGTGTGTTGGACCTCAACACGACAAGACCAGCACACCACATAAGCAAAGAGCAGCGCCGTGCTGTGCTGGTAGAGAGCTGCAAACAGGAGGGCATGCTGAAGCTCACCCTCTTGCATCAGGGCTGCATCCAGGGCTTCTGCAGCTTCCGCCGCTCTTAGAAGCTGGCCATTATGCATCCCTCCTCTCAGTACCACAGACTCCGCCAGCTTCCCTTCCAGGTCTGCAGGTGCATATGTACAGCTAGCTTCAGACTGTAGACAAATGAGGGCTTTGAGGCAGTTTGCTCAGCAAAAGCTGCCTTGACCTGCGGGGCCGCAGATGTCAGGGCACCTGGGCATTGTACTAAGCGCCAGCTTCTCTCTCATGCCTTCAGTATGTATTACTCCGTTCCGTGAGATGCAATGACAAGTATGCCCCTACTGCACTGAGAGTATGGTTCTCCGGCTGCTTTGCACAGCGCAGATACAATGAATGTGCAAGGCTCACTTACGCTTTAGCAGGAAGCACACATGCAGCTGTCCAACCTTGAGGGCTCATGGCAGGAATGTGAAAAGCAGCCAAGGTCACCTGAAGGCATCCTGGGTGTCCAGGACAGGGTGTGGGACTGCGTGAAGGGCGGTTCTGTGTTTCCTTCTCTGGGGGCTTGTCTAGCGTCTTGGGCAGCCCGGAGGGCCTCGAGGCCGGGCAGCTCTGGGCAGGGCACAGCAGCAAAGGCGCCCACCAGATTATTGCTGTGACAGGGCCGCTGCATACACACATTTGCTGGATCAGCTTGTGCGTTATTAGGCCAGGCAAACAGAATAGAGCGTCAACCCAAGTCATGCTGTGCCTCTCATCTTCTGCTCCCCTGGTCAGATGCTTAGGAAAAAAGATGGTGGTGGGGGTCGGTTCCAGGATTATACTCTTACCAGGAGCTCTGTGAGGCTTGCCAGGTCGCAGGTGCCAGCTGGCAGCCCCAGTGGTCCCGGGGGAGGGTTTGCGCTGAGGCGGTAGGGCGTGCTTGTTGCCTCTATAACAGAGGCGCACAGCGCGCTTGCATGGAACATGTTGTCTGGCCTCCACCTGTGCAGGGATCTCGCTTTTCAATGAAGCAGCCCCAGCCAGCACTACATTACCATCTGCCGTTCATCCTATGCAATCCAAGCCACAACGGGACCTTCACAGGGCTGAGGCCCATGTGAAGCTCACAGCTGGAGCTTGAAAGGTCAAAAGCACAGGTAGACATGGACTGATGCACATGGTGCCTTCATTGTCTACCCATCCTAGAGCTTCAGCTTACACTCAACAAATGGCTAGCCCCATTCCTCTTCAACAGGGTAAGATAGTGGGAGTCACTGCGGCCAGGTAGGTGGGTATAATGCACCCAGGCCAGTGGATGGTAAGTCAGACGCACCTGACACAGGGAATCTTGGACGGAGGCGCCAAGGGGATGTAGAGGGATGACACCTCAGATAGCAGCGCGAGGCTGGCTGCTTCGCTAATACGCCTCTCCCTGCCCGCCACAGCCTGTACAGGCATGGCAACACCTCAGCTTTCAAGACCATCCTCAGCACACACAGCAAAGCTCATGCCATGCCTCCTTATGAGTGCACCCAGTAAAGACTTGTCCAACTGTCTTCTGGTGCTCTTTGCAGCATATGCTGCCCATGGTGAATGCAGGTGCCCACCACATAAAGAGATATGTTTGTGATGGAGGTTGATGGCCCGAGAAGGGTTCTCAACTGATGCCTGAGGCATTCTGAGCGCATACAGCATGACCGGACTCCTCGGGTAGTCATCGCCCAGCAGCTCGAGCAGATCATATGACAAGTGCCCGAAACCCGTCAAGTCCTCCACAAAATATTGAAAGCCCTACGCAGACAAGCAGAAGTGCTCAGCATCCCTGTGAATAGCAGCTCAGTTGTATCTGCTCCTGCACCAGCTACTATCGAGCATGTCGGCCAGCGCCCAAGTCTCCTGCTCATGCTGGTGAGGGTGAATAGTTAGGACAGACTGGCTTAGAGTCTCTGCGTTGTAGAACTCGCTGCAAGGGGATCGGGTCCACACTTAGCAGGAGCTGACTCTGCAGTAATTCAATGGCAAAGCGCCCGTATAAAGCGGTCTTGCACTTCAGCAATGGTGAGATACAACAATTTTTCTTCCAGGAGCGCTAACATGATGGAGCCTAGCTCAGTCACCTGCAGAGCGTCACACTCCTCTGCAAACAGGCGGACGCGGTCCAACGCTTCTTCCCTGAACTCCTCGCTCCTCAGGGCGCTGCTCCCATGGCCAAAGCCAGAGAAGTCGCATGCACCCTGCCACAGCCCGGGCAGCAGGCATAGGCTCTGGGGTTGCAGATACACCTTCAAGAAGTCTGTCCAGGATCGGACTCCATTCTCTGCATCTAGTTCCCTGCGACAAATTAGCACTTTTGATATACCTGACAAGACCCTGTCACATGGTTCGACAGGCAGAGGTGTCACTCCTGCCGCTACACCAGCTGCATTTCTTGCATCCAGCAAAACCTATTCTCTCCAACATGCGCCATGGATGCACATCTGAAGCTTCTCTTGTTGCCCTTGGTTCCTGCAAAGCTCTGAGCTGGAGGTGACAGCTTGCCTGGCAGCTTCTGCCAGCGCGTCCGCAGCTGCCTGAGCCTCGTGCGGGGATGCCTCGCTGACGTCCAAGTCAGGCTCCTGCTCCAGCTGCTCCACAAAGCGGCTGCGCTGCACGCGCTGCGCCACATGGACGTCCACCTGGCCGCCCCAGGTACTCTCTGCAGCTGAGTTGGACGCCTCTGAGGCCTGTCCACCTGTAAGGTTGCTATGACTCGCTCCTGCAGCCAGACGACGTTGGGTGGGTTCCAATCACGCCTGGAGGGCCCTCACTCACATCAGGACATGCACTTACGCCTCTTATAATGGACACTGCAAATACCCGATCTCCAAGTAGCAATGGTGGCCTGATGGCTGTGACCCATAGCATGAACAAGTGTGCATCATGCGGCATGCAAGCCAGCCTTGAGTTTGCAAGAGCTCAGTTGTCAATCCTGTGTCATGAGCCCAACATGCTCCAATACTGTCAGACGCTGTCCAATGCCCGATTTTCTACTGGGTGACAGTGACAGTGTAGCGTATGACAGAACAGAGCACTCCGGGGACAGTGAGCAACACCAGACAGTAGAGCATCTTGCAAGTATTGAGGGAGGCCTACAAGGATGTACTCACCGCCTAGGCTGCCATTGAGGTCAAACATGACCGCTCTGGGCATGTATAGGTCATTGCCCTGCACGGAAAGCCAGTTTTGTGCGACGCTGCTTCTTCAAACACGCATGAAGCCGGCACAAAGGGCCTTACTGAGACCCTCCACAGGGGACACCTGAGGGAGCGGCGTGCCACATCAATGTGATTAGGATATCTGGTAGTTGAAAGCTTGTCTGTCTGTACCTGCCTGTCCTCACTCTGGCGAAGCAATACAGTGGGATCTATCTGCTCTGCAAGGTATCGCTCTTGGGGGTCATTGGAAAGCCCCAAAAGCTCATCCTGCAGTACATTACTCAATCTCATGACACAGTATGCCAGTACTGGTGAATTCAATCCATGGAGCAGCGCATCGATGATATCGCTGTAAGCTCAATATGGCCACGCTCTGGGACGGTATTGACCTGGATATTCCAGAAATGAGCCCCTACGTAGTTTGCCAAGCTTCCAGCCTGGATTGTGATCACTTCGCGTCCCATAGGCGCAGGTTGATCTGTGTCAGACCGTCGCAGGAGTCCAATGTCGTTAACCGGCTAATCGTCTTCTTCAATCAATTAACTTGTGGAAGAACATCTGTTCTATGTAGATTATGGTGCATGTGCCCTTGTGCGAGATGTCTTTCGAGCCAGTGCGTTTTTGGTGCCAAATTTCACTGCCTGCTTGCCAGTCACGGCTTTGTCCTCGTTACAGGATGTAAGTGAACGAGAGACTTCGCTGTGAAATTTCCGAAAGGTGGATCTCTCCCAGTCCGATGTTGTTTCGGCCTGCTGACTAGCCCCGACCACTGCCCAATGCTGCCCAGCTGCCCAACATCCTCTTCCCTGCTGAAAGCTCTGATACTCTGGCTCGTATGAGAGATATTGCTACGCTTTCCATACTTAGACTTCCGTCGGAGCCGTCAAGAGGTCAGTACGCCAGGCTCCTCAGATAGGTCAAGGTATCTTGCACAGCAGAAGACACTGTGTTGGGGTTGTACATACCGTGACACAGCTGAAGGCTGCTACCTGAGAAGGCAGAGCCAATTATTGTAAATATCCTGTGGTATGCCTTGTTTCAGTGAGCGCGTCTCGCAGCAGACGTCTCTGCTTTTACCATGTCATCGACAAGACTGCGCCCCACATTTCCAGCAAAGAAAGAGGCAAGAAAGGTCGGACACGCGCTCAGCACGGTGTCAAGGTATGTCTGTTAAGGTATTTCGAGGTTGATGTTTCCAGGCTCAGTAAGGTATGTGGTGTAACGTGCATGCAGGAAGGTCAGATGCTCCTCAAGAGATTTTGGATCCAGAACAGACAAAATTCTATTGTGGGACATCATGGTATTGTCTCTGCTGCAAATTTCATGCCTCAAGAGATGTGAGACATGCTTGACTTCACCCACAAGCAAAGATCAAGGCTTCCACAGCTCTGCCTAAGGCAGGCTGAAAGGTGCTGCGATTGCAGCACCAGACTGGGTTCAACTCAAGCCGGTGTGGAGCATCAGTACTGAGCAGGTGCTTGCATGCAGATAGGACACAGTTGTAAGGGACCCCTTCTATAAGGAGATTCCAAGATTTTTCAACATGTCTCTCAACGAGCTATATGGCATCAAGCACCCCACAGCGTGGGTGGAGTTCGAGAAGGGAGACATCAGCGAGGATGTCCTTGTCAGCAAGTTTTTCAGAGATGGGAGGACTTTTGACTCAGAAGGAATGAAACGCATGATGGTGAGTTTGTATCCCCTCTGCGGCTGTAGACTCAAAATCTGGCATTGCTGTCAGCCTATGATGCGGAGGACAAAGCTGCTGCTCTCACCTCTTGTGATCTTTCATATGAGTGGAGCAGACGTTGCATGTTTCCTCGGGCTGAGCAATGTGCCAGCCTTCTTACAAGCCCTGGCAGATATGTGATGTCGATAATGGCCCATGCATTTGCAGATGGAGGCCTGTGACTACCTAGACGGGATGCAGCACCTGCTTCGAGAGCTTTCAGAGAAGAGTATAGAGATGCACGCAATGTCAAACTACCCTGTGTGGTACCAGGACATCAACAACAAGCTTCAGATAGACAGGTACAGCCCAAAGCTTGCGCTAGAAACATGTGTGATCCATGCCAGAAGCCTCATCAGGTATCGTTGACACAGGGCCAGCGTCCCAGCTGTATAAGCACTGTGTGATTGCAGCAGATCGGAAGAGGCTGGCTGAGATCCTACTTCTCATGCAAGACACCTACCAATCGGCTTCATGCAGGTACCTGCAGGGGTGGACCTTCATGTCATGTGAAGGACCCATGAAAGGCCTCAGGAAGCCAGATCCCAAATGCTGGGAGGTAGCACAAGAGTATTTGGGGGCAGAGGCATCACAATTGGTGCTGATAGACGACAGGCAGGAGAATTGTGAGAGTGCTCGGAAAGCTGGTCTGCATGCCATACATAGCAGAGATGCTAACAGCACAAGAAGCCAGCTGGTTGAGCTGTCTGTCTTGAAAGAAGTATGACGCGTCAAGTGGACACGCTGTCTCATGGCTCTGCTCGCGAGCAGCTTCGGCAAAAGCTCTGCGGTGTGTCTGACAACGCCTGTTGCAGAGCTTCCTTCAGCAAAGCTCAACATCATCGTGCATATACACACTTGGCATCTGGAAAGACTGTCTCACCACACTCTCGCGCTTGATGCTGACGCAAACACATGCATGCATCAGTTGCTCGAAGTATGCCTATCACACATGCGTAGATCTCTACCCTACATTGATGCCTTCATCACCGCACATTCTGCGCCAAACTACCTACAATAGTTTGCCAGCTCCCAAATGCTGCCAGGCAGCCATGCCCAAGGCTGAAGACCAGCAAAGCTGAGAACATGCTTAATCATCATAGTATAGCATGGCCATCATGGGCTGCTTCAACCACCACAGTTGCTTAGAGAGACTGCTGAGCAGATGCATGAGGTCAGGCAATATCCCTATTTCACTTCAGTTCTTTGGACTTTAAGATAACATTCATAATGCAGAGCCAGTTTTGCAATTCCGGAGTACAAAGTCACCGGTAGACCTTTTCAGAGCAGTACTTCAAAGGGATCTTCTTGTTGCAGAGCAATAGAAGCTCCAATGGCTGCCAGACTTATGCGTAGGCTCTGGCGCACTATTGATGCCAAGCCTCGGGCAATTTAGTCTTGCTTCTACGTAGGCAACACCTCATAGGTGAGCTTGCCACCCTCCTGGAACTCCTTGATGTTGGCCACAGTGGTACTGCAGATGTTTTCCAAAGCCTCCTTTGTGAGAAAGGCCGAATGTGGGCTAATGAGGACGTTGGGGTAGGACTTGAGCAGCTGAAACTTCTTGTCCCAGGACTTGTAGCGCTCGCTGGCGCTGACTGAGGACCAGTTCTTGAAGAACAGGGCACCTGCAGCCAGGTTCTCCAGTACTCACCCCATACATACGACACGTAGGACCCTGTCAATGCGCAAGCGAATGCTGCAAGGCTCATTGGCTGGGCACGCCATTGAGTTGATGACAGTGCAGACACACAGATTGTTCCCTCTATCAACAGCAAGTGTCCGCACCACCTTGCTCGTGCATTGTGGACCACCTGAGCAATGTCTCACGCTGATGGCACTCTACGCAAGTAGCCATGTCTCTCAGGTCCATGTAGTCATTCTTACCCTCTTGTTCATAGACGTCCATGGCCAGGCCTCCAAGCTGGCCGCTCTCTAGGGCGTCCATCGCTGCGTCCACATCCACCAGGCCCCCTCTGCTGACGTTCACGATGATAGCGCCCGGCTGCATGGACTCGATGCTGCATGGCAACGGCTTGTCGTCATCACGGGAGCTGAAGGTCTTCTACAGTGAGACGCTCATGGCCTCATGATTCGTAAGTAATTTCCCCCCTTCGACATCCATGATGCTGGCCCTTGGATGCAGGATAAATGCTGCACATATTCAGGCAGCTCACAAGGCAGCAGCAAGTCAAAAGTCTTCGTCCACGGCTTCAACGCCCTTCTCTCAGATTGCTGATGCATGAACAAAGAAGAGAAGGGCGTTTTGAAGCCACAAACAAAGAGCTTGAAGATGCTGCAGATTCTTTGCAAGGCCGTTGAAAGGCACGGCTGCACAATGCATCAGCCTACAGCTCTATGAATCCCTGATTGCTCCCCTAGAAGTAGCGCTCGGATGTGAGAGGCTCTTAGAGGATGCGTGTACAGTCACCTGGCCTTGTCGATGATGTGATAGGTGGAAGGCAGCAGCGGGCAGTGCAAGGATATGACGTCCGCCTGCTGTAGCAGCTCCTCCTTGGAGACATAGGTGACGCCCAATTTCTTCAGTGCCTCACTCTCATACAGATCATGCGCGATGACCTTCGCTCCAAAACCCTGCAGTAGCAGGAGCGCAGCGCATTCACCATGAAAGCTCTCAACCATGGAGCACATGCTCACGTGGAGTGTCCTGCATGAGGCTGAGAGGGCTGCCCCAGTCATTGCAAGGAAAATGTCCTGAGCAGGGGGAAGACCGTCAAGGACTGCAAGATCGGCACATAGTGCCACAGCTCTCAGGCGCACAGCATCACAGGGTAATGCAGCGTCCTCTGACTGTGATGCAACCACGCTATGGCAGCCCAGCATCTCAATTGCTGGAGTACAGAGCTGGGCATCCTCATGACTGACTGACTGGCGAGATGCCACAATCCCTGCACAAGGGCAGCGAGGAGCAGCACAGAGGCAACTCACACAGAAGATGCGGGCAGCTGCCGCGCCGATGGCACCTGTGCCAACCACTCCCACTGTCTTGCAGCGCAGCTCGAATCCCACGAGCCCGGACAGGGTGTAGTCGCCCGCCCACATGCGGATGTGCGCCAAGTGCAGGTTCCTGCAGCCAGAGCAACTGTCGAATAGCCCCTTCACTCCAGCTGCATCTGCTTGTGCACCAGTGCCTAGTAATGTGGAAGGCATTCAGACATGGCAGCTGGCGAAGTATTGTCCCCGGTACATATAGGGGACGTAGGTTAGTCCGGTGTGTTGTCCTTCTTGGTCACAGGGGCTTAGCATCACCAGCACGTATGAGTAGATGGAGAGTGAGGTCATCAGCATCAGACGCTGAGCTGCATTGTTGCCCAAGGCAGACAATCGCTATGATTGGTCTGAATCAGACTGACCTGTTGAGGCAGAGGAGCATGGCAACCGCATGCTCGGCCACTGAGGCAGGGGAGTATGTGGGGACCCGCGCGACCTTGATCCCCAGCTGCTGGCAGCTGCGCACGTCCACACGGTCAAAGCCGGCGCAGCGCATCGCCACAAACCTGCGGGATGACCCGATCAATCATGCAGCCCTTTATTGGCACGTGCACACACTGGAGGATGGCTCATGCGTAGTTCAGACGTGTAGAGCTCTGCTAGCTGGGATCTCAACATCGGATGAACTGCTTGATGATGCCTGCTTTTTGCTCTGATACTGCAGAGAATCAGCAACATATGCATGCTCCGACATGCCTTGTTTTCATGCTGCATGCAGCTCTGCGGGAGAGTCCATGCAGGTCTGCATCCAGGCTAAGAGCGCGCACTTGACACCGACTTCTGCCAGGCGCTCGACGACTTCCTTGCTGAGGTCATCGTTAACAAAGCAGCACACTGCTGCGTGCCCTGCCGCCAAAAGCGCTGTGTTTGCATCCAATTGTGCCTGTGAAGTAAGCAAGGCTCAGCATGCGCCAGCTGCACAGGTGCACTTGGGTGTGAACACGGCTTTTGGCCTAAGCGCTTGGCTTTGTACTATACGTGGTGCTACAGGCTTGCCATAGGCGTCATTGCGTGCTAGGGGTGCAGGGTCTGCCTGCTGAGAACACCAATGCATACGCACAGAGGCTGGCAGGCTGCACATGAGCCACCTATGGGGAATAACACGTTCACGCACCTCAATGAATGTGCTGTCAGGGAAATTGCTCATGACTGGCTGCTCGAGGAAATCGAGAACCTGCACAAGATCAAAGAGTGAGTATATTGTCATGAGCGGTGCTATTTGAACAGCCCTCAGGCTGCATCAGCTATGCACAGACATCTAGGGCTTCGTGTACAGACTGATGCAGCACACCAGGATGCTGGTGTGTACACAAGGCAATGAAGTGTGGGAAGGCTTACATATCTGTGCGCAGAGAATACGGCCACTCTTGGAGCTGCTGTGGGCTGAAAGGTCTGAGGCTCAGCACTGTCGACATACTGCAAAACGTCGCTCACGGCTGCCGGATGGGTATTGGTGGCCCCCTTTGCGGTGATGCTTCTCGTACCATGCGCCTTGTACCCAGCTGGCGTCCCTTGTGGCTGGCTGAGCTGAAGTTGTCTACACCTTGATGGGACATGACAAGGATGCACATGATGGGACCCACAAGCGCCCAAGCTATTTACGCCAATAAACATAATGATGCTTTTATACTGCTGTCATGCGACGAAACGACACGATACACCGAGCATGAGTGATGTTCCTACAGAGGTTGGAAGCAGCTTTCCCTGACAGGCCCGAGGAGGCTTGCACGGAGAGCAATACAACAGTGCTATAACTTACAGCGATATCTTGAGCGCACTCTCTGCGCTCGTGGGCTGTACCTCAGTCCAATGTAGCTCCCCAAAGTCACATGTAAGGGCAGATTCGCTCTGTGCCTCGTCCTCCTCTCACGCTACATTCTGCAAACGGTCAAAGGTCTCACGGAAAGCACCCTGTAAGATCTCTGCGCGTGCAGCTTTTACAAGAATGTCTGCTCCACCTCCAGGTTATCCCACGGGTGGGAAGCCCACTGACACGAGCTCCAGTGCCTACCCAGATCAGAAGGGAAACCAGCCCGGTGAGACCTGCTTCCTGCAGATGCGTCTGCTTGCAGTATTCTCTACATAGGAGAGAGTTCCGATGAAAAGCAGCAGATTTGGGCTGGTAAGGATGTGTTTGGTATTGTCCGAGGAAGACCTACTGTGTTCTTGGAGTACGAAGATACTAAGGTAATAGCTGTCTGCTTGCAGCGTATGGACAGCCGGTTTCAGGATACCCTGGACAGCAGCAGGTGAAGCTCGAACCTGCTACTTTTGCTGTCCCAAACGTTCTTACTAATGGGCTTGTATGGCCCTTCTCCTTCCGTCTGCCTATCCTGAGGTGCACTGTGAGCTTCCGATGAGCGCATTTCTGTAAGACAACAAGAAAGACTGAGGGTTGACAGCGACAGCAGCACTGCATCACAGCTAACAGACCTTGTCAAGGGCAGAGAAGGCAACCAGCCACCTCTGCATGCAGGGATATGGTGGACCACCACAGGGTGGATATCAGGGTGGATATCAGCAGCAGGGGTACCAGGGAGGCTACCCACAGTATCCACAGCAGGGAGGCTATGGTGGTCAGCAGCAGGTCTGCGATCTCTTTCACGGCATTATCAGGCGGAACAATCACTGCTCCGCAACTTTTATCACTGAGGTCCGAGCGCATGATGCTCCTGTTCACTTCAGATGCTCACGGGCACAGAGGGCTGGCGCTGCTTGAGTTCAGAGCCCAGCGTTTTGCCTGTACTTGGCTCAGCCTCCTTCATCTAGCTACAAGGACAGGCTTTTGACAGATATGAGCAAGACAACACGTCCATGGCTTGCATTGTAAGATGTGTTGCAGAGAGCAGGCTCATGCAGGGCCTATATGCAAGCTCAGCAGCGTGCCTGCCGTCACAGCTTTAGTTGATGTGCAGGGTTCCTACGGCTACCCTCCACCACAGCAGCCCATGTACTCACAGCACCCCCAGCAGAACCAGGCTGGTGGTGGTGCAGCTCAGGGATGCCTAGCTGCCTGTCTTGGTGAGCGCCAAACTGCAAGCGCTTGACCTGCTCAGTGCCTGTGGTCACATGCTGCGGCCTGATGCTTGATGCAGCGTGAGCAGAGATTGCGACAGGAATGTGGAGTGCCATGTCACAAACCTGCTGTGTGCTGCAGCTGTTCTCTGCTGCTGCTTGGTTGGAGAGGCGCTGTTCTGATGGCCTGAAGAGTCGAGCGATTCAGCTGGATGGCGCTGGCTTAGGCCAAAGGTATTGGTTTGTAGCCTGCAGTGCGGGTTTCATCAGGCGCCCCCAGAGCTCGTTCGAGCAGCCTTGCATGCGGTTTGAGGCTCTTTTCTCCGGCAAATCCCTCCCCTCTCAGACGCTGAGGCGTCAAGCATGCACTAATGCAGAGGGTTGCTGAGTAGAGGCACAGCGCATAAGCCGCTTCCCTGTCTGGAGAGCACATCAGGGCGCTCCAACGAGGCTCTTGAGTTGTAGGACTTTGGATCGTGGCTTTGTGCTACTTTGATTGTGATCTACGGTCTCTTAAAGTAGGCCTGCAACGCGCGTGGTGCTAGGCTGGAAGGTGGAGACAGAGGCCATGACATATTGTAGTGTGTCTGATGAGCTGCCTCTCTTGTTGGAAGAAGGTATGACCGGTTGTTGGTGGCCTGCGGAGTGTTTGCCCTGTCTAGAAGGGGCCTTTGCAAAAGTCTAGGGCCGGTGCATGCAGAGTGACAGGGGCACAGCAGTCCAGCATTTTCCAGGCAGTACGTTTGTGTAAGCTTCTAAGGAACTACTACTGATTCAAGTTGGACCAGCGTTGGTGCTAGCTTCCAGATCAGCTTCTTGATCAGCTTCCTGCTCTTCGAAGAGTTCTTCCTGATTCTCAACACCTGCAGGCAAGCATCAGTGTAAGACACCATGGCAGATTGTGCAACATGGCATTCACTCGTGTTCAGCTTTTGGATGCAAAGACAGGGAGTACAGGGTGTCTGAAGGTAGGGGGCATGCAAGCCTCCATCTCCCGCCAAGTAGGAAGCTGCTGTGAAACCTGGGCTGTGCCCAGCTGCGCACCCTGCCCAGCAGGCCTGAGACAACGCAACGGGAGGCAGAGAAGACCGTGCAGCAGTGATTCGAGCGTAGTACTCATATATAGCTTCTATGGAAGCTCTCTGAGACCGTCAAGGCGCGATCGAATAAGCCTTAACACACCTAAGATCCTGACTAAAGCCCTGGCTTCTCTCTCAGCGGGCCCCGGAAGCCACTCCGGAACACCATCTGACGCGCCATCTGTTCATTAATACCGTTTCAAGGCACTGCTGCACCTTGTATCAGGCAGGATTTACAAACTATAGGGTTCCTTAGCCCTGCATAAACTTCGGCACTCCAGGCCGAAAATGGCAGCGAAGGGGATTGTAGATGATATGCCAGCCTCTCAGAAGTACCCATACCCAACATCCGACCAGCCAAACAATCTCACGGACGAGGACCTACAATTTTTGTCGCTTTACACCGGGCAGAAGGACTTGCACCTCCTGCGTGAGCATGTCATCAAGATCTGGAGGAGCGTCAAGCATACGGTACATCTACTTCCAAATGACATAGATGGACGACCTCAAGCTGAACCATCTCGGTTGAACAGCTAATAGGCCTCTGTGTGCTGCTGCAGCTATGGGTCTACAGATGCATACAGGAGCTGATGTTCCTGCAGCCGCGCATCCCGAGGCATCCATCATACCCTGAAGTGAAGGCAGCACTACTGGCAGACAAGACCAAGCCCTTTCTGGTGTGCTTCTGCCCTGGTAACTCATTCAATTCTGCACATGCAAGGGGCGTTGATGCAGGCATCATACCTGGGGCAAGACAGAGTACCATGTAGGGCTCCTGTTGCAGCTCATGACTCTACAGCCGTCTCAGCTGCGCTGCTCTCATGCAGGACCTCGGCTGCTGCTTTGGGCAGGACACAAGGCAGCTGATCCTGGATGGCGTCCCAGAGAGCAGCATCACCGCAACAGACATTACACCTGACTACTGGTCCGTGTCATAAGCCTATTGCCTCTTGCAGTTGAGCTATCTATGGTCACCCTGCAGATGAGCGCCTACTGTACCACGACCAGAGCTCCGCTCAAGGCGACTGCATGCAGCTAAGAGGCTTGAAATGTGTCGGTCTTTCCAGGGTGACTCTACATAGTGAGCGCCCTTGGAAAGCTGACTGGCGAGCGCTGTGGAAAAAGTTACACATCCTTGGCATGGGTGCATCTGTCATCTGGAAACAATGTGATTGTCTTCATGTGCAGGGAGTTTGGCAAGAAGCTGTTCATGGATCCAGACAGGTTGTCGGTGAGGACGGCATGGGGAAGCTTTACTGACTCCCAGTACATCCACTCCGGGCCCCTCAGTCCCATGACAGGCAGATTTGCCTATGTGTGGGCTGGAGCTGTGCTGCACGTTCTGACGGCAGCGGACGTCAAGGCGTTCATCACCAATGTGCATACTGTGCTGGCACCAGGCGGCACCTTCTTGGGGGTGAGGCTTGAGCACCATAAGGAGAGGCATCTTGCTGACCTCAATGATCTGTTGCTTGCTGCACTCCTGAGACATGACTTACTGTGAACAGATACTGCTGGACACATGTGATTCCTTGTTCAGATACGGTCAGCATCAGCATATGTGTTTGCATGCAGACCTGCGTTGGGCAGGACCCGCCCGGAGAGTGGGCCGATGCGCCCGGAGGCACAGGCAAGCGGTATCTGCACCGGGAGGAGACCCTGACTGCCCTTCTCAAGGAAGCTGGGTACACAGACATTAGCATGGAGCGTGATAGAAGCAGCGGTGCCATTGAGAGGCAGGAGGACCTCTCCACCTTCGGCAACCAGAAGATCATTCTCATCTTTGCAGCCACCAAGTGAACCAATTATGAAGGATCCAGAGACTCTCTTCCAGAGCGACGCAAGATGGGTACTGGTAATGCCTCAGAGATTTCATCTCTGGCTGTCAAGTCAGTGAACTCACTCAGAGGACCTGACCGCTACATATTGCTGTATGTCAGCTGTCACCAACCCTGACAGACCTAAAGGCTGTAGTCTGATGTACCAACTACATGCTCTTATGCCTGTACCCCATTTCTACAGGTCATTCTAGAGTTATCTGCAGCAAGCAATCCCCTAGGTGCAGTCTAATTGATGCACACCCTTCTGCTCCTTATGCATTTAGCACGGAGCTAGCCTTTAATGCTTGCTATATGGACTCTACCCATGAGCGAGGTTGAGCTGATTCTTGAATGTTTCTAGATCCCATTTAATGTGAAAGGTACGTACGTTGTGAAAATCCATCAATAGAGCTCTTTGCGTATCCGTGGGCAACAAATCAAAGCGCATAGGTCATACCACTCTGCACATTAATGAGCCCTTTTGCTTCACTTGCTGCAGCAAGTAGATAGCCTTAAGAACCTTTGGCTCCTCTAGAAGCTGAGGGCCGACAAAAGATATTATAAGAGGTTTGTAGCCTACTCGTGATCACCTTAAACAGTTTTTGTGGAGTAGCACCTCCAGCTGCTGTCACAGGTACTGCTCGTCAAATGGTGAAAGGTTTTGTGTTGTCAAGGTGCAAGGCATGAGGATAAGTGCAACACGGGCGGCGGTTATGAGCCCAAAGCTCTGGGTCTCTGTCACAGGCTTGCTAGAGGACGCGGCGCCGTTTTGCAAGAGGCTCCAAGATGCCTGGAGCAGTCAATGGGGGTAATGCCAGTGGGACGGCCATGCCTAGGGACGCTCTGTGGGGTAGACTCCCATATCTCGTACCTACCTCGAGAGGAGCAGCTGTGTCACCTGCACATCATGATACAAGAGGCTCTTCATATGTTGGGGTCGTGGTCAACACAAAGGGCTCAAACCCTGAATGTACCAGGTCAGCAAGCACCAGCCATACCTGTGAAGAATCCACAGACGCCCGGCTTCCTGAAGAGCTCAGACGGGTCGTTCCACAAGCCATACGTGCCCGCAAGCTCCCTTGCAACGGCCCTATCCCCTCTGTGTTCTCTAGAGGAAAGTATTCTCTGGAACTCATCTACCAGGTCAGCATACCACCCTCCGACCTTTGCATGCTCAGCCAGCTCCTGCAAAAGAAGCCAAAAGGGATCAGCATGTTCGAAAATCATACAGACAGGCCTTTAGTGTCATCGCACCTAATGCCCCTTTGCGTTAGCACACGCCCACATGGCAGAGCCTATGGCACACCTGAGCTTGGTCCACATGCAACATCAGTTGCATCCTTCTTCCCAGCAGCTCCTGGATGGCCTCCAAAACCTCCATGGGGCGATTGAAGTGTTGTCCATCTGGGATGCTGACCTCTAGGCCCAACTGTTCCTCGGCAGCAGTTCGGAAGGCCTCCCACAGCAGGCTGCACGTTTGCCAACCATAATCTCAAGACAGAAAGGATGGATATATTGTAAGGACTCACTGGACTGGTAGGCAATCCGATGAGGACATGACACACCCGGGTCCCTGAACAAAGCAGTACCCTTGGGAGATTAGGAAGACAGACACCTTCTCTTGACTGGTGGTCTTCTCAGATTAATATATCCCAAAGCAAGGGAGATGCCTCACCTTGCAACAGCAGCACTCCTTGACCGGATGCCACAATCAGCCTTGCAGAGTGCCGACACAGACATGCTCAGCCGCAAGCACGCCAGGAGTCGTGGCAACACCTTCACATACTCCTTTGCTGCCAAATACGGTCCAAGAGCCTCAAGATCCTTGCCCGAGGGACTAGCAATACAGATTGCAACAAAGGTACTGCCGGTCTCGCGTGGGCCGTTGCAAGTGAGGATGTTTGACTCGGCAAGCACCCTGCCGCTAGGCTTTGCCTTGCCTTCCTGCAGCATGACAGATGCAGCTTAAGGGCCCATTGGGCTGGCATAGATGCACCAAGGTTATGCTGGTATACACTCCAAGCATTTCTGCCCCTATGCAGCCTTGCATCTACAAGAGAGGGCTCTTGTAGGTCGAGCAACGCTCACCTCCCACTTTAGCACATTCTTCAATGCCAGAGCATGGACCTGACGCCGCTCCACAAAGTACGGCTCAGCATCTAGAGCTGAGGGGCTAGGAGTGTCGTTGCTACTGCCGTTGCTGTCAGGCGAGTCCGCATGTGGCATCCTGAGTGGGCCTGCGGCGGCCCTAATCCTAGCAAGCCGATCCTTGCAATCCTTCCTGCCCCGTCCAGCCCTCATTTCCCACACCTCGAGCTTTTCCCGGGAGAGCAACAACAGGCTAGGCCCGTCAAAGGCACTATCTCCGTTGCGGTCAGTGTCCAGTTGCTCGGCCATGCAGACCTCCTTGAGCTTGTTCAAGGCCTCTCGCCCACCTGCAGCGCACCACCTCCTCAAGGACCCTTGGACGACACAATAGGATCCTCGCTGTGAGCACTCCAGACCCGCGCAATGTAACCAGGATCAGCGTAGCCAGCAATTGATGATTCTTACGCAAAGAGCGCATCAATCTACCTTGTGTGACCACTTTCACCTTTGGGATAGACTTGCCCTTAGCATTGCCTGCAATAGCGTACAAAGCATTACAAGTCGGTGACATTTGGAAAGATCTGCTGTCCTGTTGAGCGGGGACCCAAGAATGAAGCCATGCCGCTGTTGCCGGGGCCAGCAAGCCTTTGGCAGTATGGCCACATTCCACATAATTGTTGGGGCACATGCACAGGGTTATAAATTCTCTACTAGAAGTAGAGCAAAAGTGGAGAATACCAGAGAACTGGCACCTACCATGAGGCCAGCACCAGAAAACTCACCTAGGTTGGCCATGATAACCTGCCTGATTTTCAACAAGTACTCCTTCTCTTTCTGGAGTCGCTCAAGTCTGTCTTTGCGAAGGTCCCTCTTCTCCTCGAGCGCTTTGCATTGAATCTGCAACATGACCTTGGATTTGGCGTCCGCTGCTGTCCCATTTGCCGTACTGAGCCTCAGGGCAGCCATGGCAGCTGCCCTCTCCTCCAACAAGTTATCATAGGAAGTCTGAGCAGTCTCAACTTTTGCATGGACAGATGCTAGTTCCTGGTCCAGCTGCTGAATTTGTTGGGCGACCGCCATGCTGCACAAGGTTGTAACATTCTTGAGTATAATGCTCACAGCTAAAGCTATTCATGATGAGCTGGATCATGATGCACCTAACAACCAGAAACTGTCACTGACAATGAGTCATATAAAGAGGCTTGGCCCCAGGAACAACTTGTATTTCTCAGGAAGCATATACAGACTGCGTAATGAACATTCATACTTTGATGCGTCTGCTGTTGTTGTCCCAACCTCAGACCAGCGTGATCCTGAAAAGCACAGCACTCGTTACCTCGCAAGAGAACCCTCTCCCAATGCTACAGTCCTCGCAATGTCCCAGCCTGAATCTGAAACGCTTTGAAACCCCAAGAAGCGTGAAGGTCGAGAAGTTGGTGACCCTGCAGGGCCTATTGCCGACAGAATAACACCACCATTCTGGAATCATCATGCGCTCAGGGTCTGATTGCCTGATTGGGAAGAATTGCTATTTGTTGTCCTGGGACCCTCGTAAAGGAGCCTTTGTGTATCTGCCAGATGTATGAGCTTATGTGCTCTGTTTTCTGTCATGTCTGTGGCGCTAGCATACCTGCTTGAGCCTCTGCAAGGTGACGGCGAGTGTCATGCATTCCATCACAATTTGAGCTCTTGCGGCCTGGTGATGCACGCGTAGCAGCCCAGGATACCTTTACGACTTTCCTAAATCGCTGTGAGCACACAAGCTCCTGACTTGAGCCTTTCATAAGGTGAGAGCTGCAGTATGCTTATGCTGTCGTCATAGGCACTGCAAGCGCTGTTGCAAGTGTCACATCCCATGACGTGATCCCTTCATGGCTGGAACACCAGAGCATGCAAGAGTCCTGTCCATTATTGGCCGCCTTGCAGTCATGCGTCGCTCTATGAGGCTGGGATGGGCCCCTGCCATGCCCCTTTGCAACTTACCAGTGTTTTCTCCGTCTTCTGCAACAAGTTGCCAAGAGCATTTGTGCTGCAAACATGAGTGGCAAAATCAATCATGAATGCAAAACGTGCAGGATGGACATTGGTGTCAAGCAACAAGAACTCAAAAAGGCTTCTGCAGAGGTTGATGCCGCGTTTGAAGAGTATTTGAGCGCGTCAGGAGAAAGGGCCAAGGTTGCCATGGAGGTAATCCAGGGCAACGCCGACCTGAAAGGGGGCGAAGACTCGCTCTTGAAAGCAGTAAAGAATAGTGAGCAGCACCTTGAGAAGCTCAACAAGCTGAAAAAGCAAGAGAAGCAGCTTAGGGAGCAGCTTTGGAGTCTAATCAAGCAAGGTGAGCGTGACGGATTGTCACCAACCTGCAGCATATCTCATTACAAGGGCTTCCGCTTCTGGTGAGGTCAAGAGCTTCAACAAATTACATCTCACTTCAGTGTGGAGCATTTGGGCAATGGGCAATCTCTGCCGTGTTTGCGCATCTGTATTTGCTTCGCTGATGCCCAGTGTCCAATGCAAATACAGACGTATAGCTTGCATGCTTATAGTGGTTTGTGGCGGGTGTGCTCCTGATTCCATCACTCTGGCTATGATGCTCTGAAGTAAACTCTGAGGTTTGCTGCCTCTTTCCCAAATCTTGACAGTTCATCTAAGCTGCTAGCGATGTTTTCACATGTCGACTTAATATCAAGGGTGCGGTTGCAGGTTTAACTGAAGAAGACCGCAATAAAATGAAGCGACTTTTGGCAGAAGAGGAAGGTACAGTGATACACTATCACCTTAGAATGGAAGCATGGCTGAAGTTTGCATGGCCATTATTGTATGTCCTTGCCTAAGCCCAGACCCTACCTCCTTGGCTGCTCGTGGTCCTGCATACTTGCAGCCTTGTGTCCGCTAATGCAGGCTCCTACCCACCAACAATCCGTCTTGACACGGCAGGTATATTGCGGTGCTTGCCTCCCCATAGTCTAGTGCTATTGCGAACACTGCCCATCAGGATACGCTTCCGCCCCTGTTGCGCAAGCTTCCGTTGCATGCATGGGGTCTCACTTGATCCCAAGGCCCCTATTCTGGAGACGTGTGTGCCATAGGTGCACGAGAGGCCTTTGAGGCGCTGAACAGGCTTTGCAAAGAGCTGCAACTCGACAAGAGCAAATTTGGGGCCCCTGCATTTGATGGCCTTGCGCTGCTCTTGCTTACTCCCGAGAAGCTAGAGTTTTGGGAGGTCGTTGGTGGACATGGCAGGAAAGGCACCCATGACATGATGGACAAGATCATAGCCAGTAGAGGGCCGTTGCAAATGGCATATGCGAGGAAGCATGCAAGCGCTGGCAGCTACAGCTGCGCTTCCGTCGCTGGTCTTGCCGACAAGGTCCCTGATGGCCTTTTCTACGTGGAGCGGCATGACCAGCATGCGCAACAGCTGATGGAAGTGCTAAATTGGGAGGTGAGCTCTTGGTACAGTGCCACCGTGGCTGTGGTGGTGACCATAACAAGTCCTCCAATGCAAATCTGCAGGAGCAACGGGGTCCAAAGCATGCACCACGCCGCATGCATGCGCCGTGGCAGCCAAGGCCATTGGAGACTTGCCTGAATCCGAGCTAGTGCAACGCAGGAAAGGAAGGTCAATAACTGCAAATCAGGAGACGTGGCAAATATTCACACATGCGGTGGGCCTATGGGGGTAGGCAAGACGGGTGCCGCCATCCGTGCAGCTGATCCTACGGCCAAGGATTTGGACAAGCTCAAAGAGCTTTTGGCGGGCATGAGTTGGAAAAAAGAGCTGCCACGTATTCTTGCTTGCTTGCAGCTCCATGTGCGCATCCCAGATCTCTGCCAGGCGGCCAAGGAGAGCAATCTGAGCTTTCCCGCTGTGGCAATGTAAGGCACCTTCTCATGAGCTAGGAATTATCACAAGCACATGAATAACTTTGTTATGTTATGACCGAGATATGCATCGTATGGGTTCCTGGTGTACCATTGACTCCACTGATTTTAGCCTTTATATCAAGGCTTAATCATGCAAAGAGGGTAGTAGTTGCAACAGACTTTGCAGCACAATTTGTGTTGCATCTTAGAAGTATCTTGGCCAATATTGGTGAGCTTGCAGGATGCTGTGGAAGGCATTCCAAGTTGCAGTCAAGAGAGAGCTGAATCTGGAGGTCAGCATCCTAGACGGAGAGCGCTTCCAGCGCCCCAAGGATGTTATCGGGGCTATCCGCAAGGTGCTTGGGGATAGGGTGCAATTGATGCTGCATCTGGATGACACACAGGTGGGCCCCACTCTTTGCCTGTGCGCTCTACAAAAGCCGCAACTTGCGACCACCTGAATTAGATTACTTGGTTCAACTTTCACAGTGGCATTGCAAGATTGCCTGTTTCTATGGCTGAGGAATGCATATGCACAGTGTGAGGTGGAGAGGAATCACTACTCAATCACGCTATGCCCCTTGTAGGAGATGTCAGTGCTTGCAAACCCGGGAGGCTGGTATGCTAATTTGACGGAAGCTTTCAAGAGCATGCTTAAGGTGGTTGCACCAACGTGGGGAGAGGACTTGATCATAGAGCTTGCCGCAATGTATGGCTTGTGGCGCGATCTAAGCGCAGTACTCAAACTGCCAGGCGTCTCTGCATTCTTCACAGGTGCGGCTGACACCTGTTAACAGAGTATAACAAATCAATTCAAAAGCTATTACAGCTTGGAATGAGACAACATTCGCAGAGCTCAAAAGCTTCCGACATGCAGGTCGCACGCTAGTCCCTTACGTTGCGGGCACAAGCTATGCAAATGCGCCCTGTATGGCCTTTCTTGGCGAGGCAAGAGGGCTGGTGCTGGTCCCACTGAGCAGATATGGCGTTTTGCAAACAATGGTGATGACTTGCTGCCCTTCGGGCCGGTCTGTGGTTGAGGCATTGGGCTTTGAGCAGGTGCACCACCCCCATGCTGATGAGTCATCTTTCTACGCGCCTGTGCAATTCATTGTCCAATGTCCTGCTGATTGTCCAATCAGATGAGGACATTGGCTAGTCTCAGACAGGCAGATATGACATTACCTCCGCCATCTATACTGATACTTACTAGTGGCTCTGCTATGGGCAGAACGACGGGTTGGAGCTTAAGCAAAGCAGGATGCTTGATGAGCCAAACGCACGCGGGGCACCCGGGACTGTCTACAGGACTGCTGTATCTACAAGGTGCAATCACCTTTGACGTCTCCCATATTGTGGCATTGTTTGACTGCAGCCGCAGCGTTGTGGTCCTTCTGATGAAGACTTGCGTGCCCTCTCGTGTAAAGCTGATGGGAAGCGCAGGTTCACCGTTGATGCTTCTTCCAAGCCCACAAAGGAAGACGAGGCCCCTCAGCGAACTCTTCTACCTATGAAGAGGCCACGGCTCGGCTTGGAGAATACCTCAGCGCCTCTCTCAGCTTCTCACGAGGAGAAACTCTGGCCTGTGGGTCCCGTACCCCATCATGCCAATATGACCTTCTGCATGCAAGATCTCCTACTCATTGAATACATGATATGAAAATACTCCAGCCTGACGCCTTGCAAGGACGAACGTGTGGAGCAAGACGGGTGGCCCATCCGCAGTGAGTGTGCCGGGCAGGTCTTGAGCACCTGCTTTTACTACAACTTTGCAGCTCCTGTACAGTTCGATATGCATGATTGGGCAAGCTGCTCCTCAGGTGAGCGACAGTTCAAAACGGCTGGGCCGCATCGTCAAGGAGGTGGAAGCATTGACGCGCGGTGTGCCCTTACTGGTGAGGGAAGTTCTCCAGGCGGCAGTGGAAAGGGCGCCTCTGGAAGAGTGGGCAACCCAGCCTCTTGAAAACATCTCTGACAAGTTTGCCAAAGGGGACGGGCCCTACTGCCAAGTAGTTGCAAGGCAGCAATACACCCCCATATGGTACCGCATGGCGACCTCGTCACGGAAGGAGCAAGAGGATGTGCTTGAAGAGATGGCCAGCTGTCCAAAGACTCTCCCCATAAAGATGACGGGGTGGTAGAAGGTGAGGACCGCGCAGCTCCATTGCGCTGAGGAGATCGTCCCTGGAGGACTTTTGGCCAACATGAGAGACAGCTGTTGGTACATGTACAGCTTCAGACCCGTCAGGGGAAGGGCGTGTGGGTCAACTACTGGCCTTCAACCATCCCAGCAAGAATAACTTGTAGATGCATCTTGCGGCCTTGTATCTGAGCCTTTCATCCATACAGTGACAAGCTGTGCCAGCTAGGCATGAAGAAACATGAATGGCCATGTCAGGCTAAATGCAGAGTGTTCCGTTATCTCTTGATAGCCTTGTAATACAGCTCAATGTAATCCAGTGCGGGCTCGCTCCAGCTCCAGTCTTGCTCCATGATTCTTTGCAGCAGATCAGCCCACTCCTACAAGTGAACAGAAGTAAGGTCAGCACTACATTGGCCGAGGCTTTGTCAAGAGCCGCAACTGCTGGCTGCATGTCAAGCAATAGCCAGGTGGGCAAGACCAGGCGGAATGGCTTTTCTTGTGCTGGTCTGGAAGGATGCTACGGAAAACACCCTTTATAATGGGATAGTTTGCAAGCCCTGATGGGCACAAGATGAGCTCATCACCACAGGAGTTGAAGCATCGATGAACATGCTTGCCTGCTTGTCATTGTTCCAGGCAGCCAGGGCTCTGTTGAGGGCATAGTCCACGCCGCCTGCGTCAGTCCCCTCGAAGTTGTACCCATTGGTGACCATGCCTTGGCTGGATGCCCTCTCCTCGTCATCGTCGACATCAAACACTGTGTCGTTGAGGCCTCCCGTCTTTCTCACCACCGGCACGGTGCCATACCTGCAAGCACAATGGTGCATTTTACCATCCCTTGCAGCTTGACAATGTCCTTCTGAGGAGATGGGGCTTCAGCATGCACACGTGGGAAGCAAGCTGAAGCCCATACATACACAGGACAGCAGAAGGAGACCTTTCCCGGGGACCCCTGTCAATTCCATACACTTCTGACGCATAGCTGGAGCCCCCTTGAGAGCACTGCTGTAAGAAGTGACATGAAGATGAGGCAGGTCAAGCTGTGTTGGCTGATCTGCTCATGATGGCGTCACCCTTCCCATGGGCTCCGCGATTGTGCTGCCGCAAGCTTTAATCAAGGGATGCCATTCTAATAGCATTCAGTGCAGGGCATACAGGCCAGCTGAGCAGCTGTTGAAACCAAGTCTCAGGTCGGGTGCTGGCGCACCGCATGGCAATCATCTGCGTGAGCCCGCATGGCTCGAAGATGGAGGGCACCAATAGCATGTCAGCGCCGGCATAGATGAGGTGACTCAGCGGTTCATCATAGGAAAAGCAACAGCGCGCTCTGTCCGGGTACTGCCGAGCCATCTCCGCCGCCATGCCATTGAACTCATTCTGTATGCGAAGCAGAGAGTATCAGTTCTCTGGCAAATCTCAGCCGCTGAGCTTCCCCATTCCTTGTGACACTGAAAGCCCACACCTGCTCACAGCTGCAATCCCAGGCACTTTCCTGAGAGACAGGAGTGTTGAGATGTGGGCTCGTCTACAGACTTACGTGCAATTATTCCTGGAGCTTTTACCTCTACACGTTGACGGGATACGTCTTTTAGTGGGCCTTTCCCATCATGGGCTATCCCAAAGCATCCACTACACGTCCATGAAGGCATGCATGCATTGTCAGTGAAAGCCTGTAGGTGACTTGCCGCCTTCAAGTCTGCCCATCCCTCATCACCTTCTGAACAGCTTGGCAGGAAAGGTGTATCCCTACCTGCACACGGGGGTCTGGCGCAGACCCTAGCAGCACGAATTGTGCCCCGCGCTCGAGGGTGCGCCAGGCCGCATGCTTGATCAGGTGGATGCCCTTCTGGTGAGTGAGGCGGGTGACGACCGCCACCAGAGGCACGTCAGCGCTGCTCAGCTCCATGCGGGAGCGCAGCTCCGCTTTGGCAGCTGCCTTGCCGCTGGCTGCATCCTCCACGCCATAGTTCCTGCAAGGGCCATTCAGCAATCTTCCAGCGCTGAAGACGTTAAGAGACCTGTTCGGGTAGAATCCTGGAGACAGATCAGCTCCTTGAGCCAAGTTTCCAACTACAGCATGGGGGCCCTTTCCAGACCGAAATACTGTGTGCAGCCCCTACTAAAGGTGGGCTGGATGCTGTCTCGCATAACATTGCTAATTGCCGGCAAGCGCAGTCAATACCGCAGTCTATATTGCTACTGAGCAATGCTCACGCCAGCTGCTATAGTACAGGGTCGTTGTGGGCAGCAGCCGGGCAGACCTGGGCAGGAAGCGATCCTCCAGGGGGTCCCAGATGTCCTGGTCGATGCCGTTGCGGATGCCGTAGAACTTGGTCATATGCGGCGCCACGGCCGGGTGCCCGCTCACCTGCAGATGTGTAGCCTGTCTCACGCAAAGCAAACAGCTGGGCTCATTTCTTGCCAGGTTAAGACACAGGAGAGGCACATGTGCTGGGAAAGTCTTTGAGAACAGGCTCCTGAGAGGCACTGCCCAAGGTATTGATAGAAGTTGCAGCGAGAAGGTTATCAACAGTATAAGTGGCTGCAATATTGTTCGCTCGAGGAAAACAGTACAATTGCAGGCCTTCCACATAAAAGCTTGTCGCAGACCGCAGCCCACCTCTGCTGCATACGTGGGCGAGACAGTCGTGCCAGCTGCAGCCACAGCCATCGCGCGGCCTATGAGGTCTGCACCGTAGTTCAGGTTGTGGATGGTGAAGATAGACTTGCACTCCGCGCCCAGGTCGCCGAACGCCACAGGCGCTGTTGGCCAGTCATGCGCATGGACGATGTCCGGCCTGCAATGCAATGTACGTACATCGTGGCAGCTCGAGGGTATACGTTGGCTCTGTTACGGGCATTGTAAGTATCCAAGATACATGATGTGGGCGTCTCAGGTTCTCATTGTGTTCACCATGGCCTGCTCTACCTGGCAAGCCTGCCGTCAGGTGATAATGCAGCACCACGGAGACTGCCAGGTGGCAGCAGCATCATGCCACCGATGCTTGACCCAGAAATTGGCGTTCACAGGCTGCAGAAAGGGTCAAGGTCTTCAGCACACTTGAGCAGACCCTGCAGGGCTGATGTAGACTCACATCTGGGGACTATGGTGCTTGAGATACTCGAGCGCAGCGCTGCAGAAGACGGCAAAGCGGCCAGCGTCATCATTGCGGCCGTATATGCAGTTGACATTGAAAATACCGTTCTGGGGATCCAGAAAGGTTGTCCGGATGTCTTCGACCTCGCCTGTCCACACCTTTACTTGCACATTGCTGCTGAAAAAGTCCCCTCGCGGCTGCAGGTTTCTGACCTGCAGGAGATCAGCTTTGTTTGGCATTGCTACTGTGGTGCAGTCCTCTGGCATCTGGCCCAGTCTGGTGAGCAACTTAATGATGCACAGCCACAACCTCATCTGGTCTGGATCAGAGACTCAGCAACTTACTGCACAATACACGGCACACGCAAGCTGATAAATTGGCATGCACTGAACAAGCGTGGCATGCGCTCAATTCTCAGACTCTGGCGTTCTTAAGGCATGATATACTTGACACAGAAGGGAGATGGGGACTGAATCACCCCTGTCATGCTCACCTCTGCATAGTTGATGATGTCAAACTTCGGCAGGATGACCTCCACCTCATGCCCTTCTTCCTGCACTGCCCTTGCCAAGGCTGTCACCACATCTCCCATGCCTCCCACCTGCATGAAGCCGTTGCATCATGTCATTGCCAGTACTGCCTGCTTATCTTTTCGACTCTGACCGATTTCCAGAAGGACTAACCGCGGCCACTTGTGAGGCTTATCGCACCCCACATGCCTGCAGGGCAAGTACGGAAGACCTTGCTGCTGGAAAGATGAACCTCGACATTTCCCAGAAGGGGCATGGCAGGAGCACCTTTGCAATGGGCGCCATTTCTACAGAGACATGGGCAATGCGCAGCCGGGGCGGGCTGGCCGTGCTGCCCGAGACGGGCACATGGTAGTCCACGCCGGAGTTGTTGTCGTAGAAGGCTCCCTGCAGGTCTCCGCTGTCGCTGAACACCATGTCCATGCTCCACGCATCCCTAGGTATCTGCACTGTGAAACTTCTCAGGGCCAGCAGCTTCCTGGGCAGAAGCAGCTGCTCAAGCAGCCCTGAGGTTGGCACCTGCTAGCCATGCCATTCCCATCACGTGTTGTCATTGGCTACAATCTTGTCATTTCATTATAGCACCGCCCATGTCCAGGCTTCAGGCGTTGCGGAGCGGTAGATATTGCATCCCACAGAAGTGCTGTGAGCTAGGCAGTAGGTGACACAGGTGGCCTTGTGCCATGAGAAGCTGGCCAGACGATTGCAGGGCGCCCACCTCAACAGTGCCTTGGAGGAAGCCGGTGCCGCCTGGTTGCACCGGCTGCATAGGCTGGGGAGGGAACGTGCGTGCGTGCGTCCAGCGGTTCCAGCCGCCGCGCAGCCATGCCTCGGGCCGCCCCCGCAGCACTGTGTTGTCCGGGTTGTAATACACCTGGACATCACATTGACTTTCACTACAGGTCAGTGACAAATAACAGCTGTTGACGCCTTGACGCTTACTGATGACAGCTAGTGCAGGATTGAGCATGCAGGTCAATGTCTCTGGCCAAACGCGCATTGTCAGGATTGAAGTACGTCAGATAGCACCTTTTAGCAGCTTGCCGGCTGCAGAAAGGCATCGGCTTTGACTTGCACAAGGTATGGTGATATCAGCTGTGCAAAGCCGGCCAGTCTGTCAGATGATGGCATTGCAACAGACACATGTTGTGGCATCAATTACCTGGATGGCTTCTCCAGCCTGGGCAGTCACAGGCTTGGTGTAGAGGACCTGCCGCTGCAGCGCCCTGCGCCTTCTCAATGCAGCAGCCTGCAAAACATTACAGACCTCAGCTGCAACACTCTCCCACATGCCTCTCAGCTCTTGAGCTCCCAGCCTTCATCATTGCCCTTGCTATACCCAAGGAAATACTGAGAGATGTCAAAATGAGCAGTTTCCTCTAAGGGCTTGTCTACAATGTCGCACTCTCCTCAGATGTCCTGACAAACCTTTGAAATAATACTGCACCTTCAACTCGGCCTTCTTGACGCATCTCTGCGCTGCACGCTCCATGCCGGCGACCAGATTCTGCTGCGCGTCCTCCAGCATGGCGCTGTACAGCTCGCGCATGTACTCCTCATCACTCATAGCGCCGGCTATAGCGGTGTGAAAGTCCTGCAGATATTTTTGTCACATCACAAACCACTGGCATTCCTTACAGAATGGCCAAGCCGTGATCACTATACGGTACCAGAGACTTGACTGCTGCACTCCCACTCGCCACAGTCAAGAAAAAGCACTGTCGGGATGGGGCACACACAAGCAAGCTCTGCTTGGAAACTTCAACAATTGGACCAATGTTGTAGGCAGCATCAGAGCGTGGGTAGAAGCATACCTGCTGGTTATTGTTGTCCCAGGCTTGCAGAGCGCTGTCCGACAGGACAAAGTCTAGGACCAGGCCGTAAGGCAAGACATCCACCTCTGCTCCCCACCAATCACAGCCCTCTCTTCTCAACCCGAACTTCTCCACCTGCGGCATTACATTACATCTGAGTTAACCAGACGCAGCTCCACGTACGACGTGAAGGTGTTGCAGAGTCAAAGCTCATATAGGGGTGTGCTTTGCCTCCAAGAGTGACTGAGGAACGAAACTCCTACCTCCTTGTCAGACAGCTGTCTCATGGGGATATCTTGCTTCTCATCTTCTACCCAGGCATCGTGGCTGATGTGTAGAACCACATCTCTGGCGTGCCTGCCCAAAATTAACAGAAAAGTCAGATTGAAGCACATCATTTGGAACAGCACTGTGCGCATGTACTTTGCTTGCAGGTACGGGTCTAGCTTCAGCCTAAGTCCTCGGGTGCGGGCTGTGAGGATGACTATGCAGCAACCTAGTTGAAAGTAGGGACCCTGCTGAGGAGCACCTGATGGCTCCGCATGCTTTGTTGTAGGCAAGAAGTGCTTGCTGCCCGGCCCTGGGCGGCCCGCCTGCCCAAGCAAAGACCCCATCGCGCCCATCCTCAGTGCGCAGCGTGCTGATCTCCGGACCCCGCCGCTCTGCCACTATAGACTGGGCTTCCCTCTGCATCTCCTCCTGCGAGTGACAGCCTTAATGCTGAATGGGTGCAAACACCGTCCATGCTACACAGGGGAGACCCCCTGTGTAAAATACCTACTTGCATCCTTAATGATCACTATTGCACAGCAAAACTATATGCAGGTATGTGCGTACATGGCTGATTGTGGGAGGGACTCCTGGAGGACTGCCGGGAATATATCCGGCTGCGCTCATTTGCCAAAGCTGCACATCGCAGTATGCAGAACGCTCTACAACAAGGACCATTGTCAAGCTGAGCGCAAGCCATTGTGATACGAGTGGACCTGTTAAGCGCACCTCTCTAATACGCCGGTATCTCTCCTTCTCGCTGCCTGCGCGCGCCCTGGCTGCCTCCACTTGCTCCTTCCAGAGCCTATCCTCCTCAGCTTCTACCTCCTGCATGGCGCGCGCTCTTGTAAGCACCCTAGGACCTTGAACCATGCGTCTCAAGTTCCTTCAGGTCAAGGACATCATCTCTGGACTGCCTGAAATGCAGGATGTCCAAGGCAGGGCACTCATGTCTGGTAGCAGAACTACCAGACATGAGCTGGCACGGGACACACCGCGAGGCGTTCCCTCTCAGCCGCCTCATAGATGGCGGCGCGCCTGTCTAGAATCTCCTGCTCTGTGCTGGCGCCCGCCAAGGGCAGGATGTAATCCTTCCCACCATTGTTGTCAAAAGCACCGCTGCGCGTGTCCATGACCACAAAGCCAACTTGGAAGGTATCCTGCTCAGCACATGAGTCCACACTCAGTAGGATACAAAAGAACCTGATCATCAGTCCTGACGGAAGGCTGCAAGGCGCATCTTGTGCAAGCGTCCAGGAGGCCGTTCTGGCCAAATGCAGGCCGAGTATGCAGAGTCTTGTAATTGTGGACTGCACTCTGGTATGAGCATCAGGCTATCGTTGCAATGAAGACCACCAAGATTATACAGAGCAGCCTTCTGCACACCTCAGCCTGGAGAAAGCAGCAGGCTTACCTGATTGAACTCCAGCTCAATGCACCACCAGTCAGACCCCGGCAGGTCAATGCCCTCGGCGCGCTGCATGTCTAGCGTCCGCAGCGTCTCCCAGCGGTTCACCCCGAGCCGCAGCTGGGGTGTAGCACTCTGTGGCAGCGGGCTCGCAGAGACATTGTAATACAGCACTCCTCTGCCACCCACAGGGATACCTCCCTGCAGTTGCAGAAGCATCTGTCAAGCAATCAACTCCACGATCAGCCGGGCATTGTCAACGACACATCTCAAACGCAGCTGAGGTGCTGCTCGTTGCAGCAGGCTGGCAAGATAACTACAGGGTGCCGAGACCTTGTGTAGTGCACTGAGATACCTGCCTGTGGCAGCAACAGCAGCTCATAAGTTGACCCTATCTTATATACAGAAGGCTTGGCGCAGCCGACAAAATGCATTCTGGCACCCACTGTCAGCACATTCTGAAGTCATGCTTGCCAGTGTCAGACGCCTTCTGGGGTCAACCTACCTCGGGAGCAGTGAAGATGGTGCGGCCCTCCTTTGCAGCCTTCTGCGCCAGCCGCTGCGGCTGCAAGGACTCCTTGCGCTGCAGCGCCTCCTTGGCCACAGACAGCGCCGTCATCACCTGCCAGCAGTGCAGCATGTATATCAGCGTCAATCCTGATCATATGTCGTCAGCATCATGCACGCCTCAGTTGGCTGTCAATGCTCACCATCAACTGAGACGTGCATGACGATGGTCTCAGAATCACTTGCTGGCTATACAAGGTCTGTATTGGCGGGCGAAGAGCAATGCAAGCATGCGCGATTTGGCCAATAGGAGGTCGTTGTCTGGTGAGCCTCAACCAGAGAGAGTCATGGCCATGGGAAGCTCTGGGACAGGGCCAGCTGTGACTCACATGCACCACCTCCTGATCGCTCCGCTGCGTGGTACTGCGCAACTCCGCCAGTGTCGCTTCCGCCTCGCTGTCAACGCTGTCTGTGACCGAGCTGGTCGCCCCAGGGGTGGCCTGCACAAGAAATTTATCTCTCCATCTGCGCTTGAGCATTGTAGTCTGTGCAAGAGGCTGGCAACTGGCAGCACCTCCAATAGACACCTGCAAGAGCAGCTGAAGTGCATCTACAGCTGCAAAGACCATGCAGGGCAATCTCATCTTGGTGTAATCAGGATGAATATCTCGCATGGAAGTGCAGCTTTGGCACCTCAGCAGGGCTTCTATGAGTGGCTATCAAGGGTGCTAGAGCAATCTACAAACTAAAACCCAAACAACCATCAGGGTGCTACCCCATGGAGCCGCTTTCAGGGGAGACTGAATCGTAATCATATGCTGTCAATTCCGAAAGCATGCAGCAGGGGATGCTAGATGAGCCATTGCCAAACCACCTGTATCAGGTGCTGGTACTTTTCTCTGAGATCTTCCAAGCGCCGTTGCGCCTCCGCCTTGTTGGCGGCCATGTCTACCACCAGACCCTGTAGGGCACCGTTCTCCGCCTGCAAGCACATGCTGAAGAGTTTGATTCCCATAACTGCTGCCTCTTAGTGCTGCGATCGCACCCCTAAATATTGTAATCATCAGGTGTTGGACAATACAGTGGCGTCTCTGTCGTCAGAAGAGCTTTATTGGGAGCAGCACAGACTCTGAGGTACCCATCATGCATGCAAGTTGGCTTGGATAAGCGGAAGACATGACTTGGCCCAGCTGCAGGGTGCTGAAGAGCACCCTCAGGCGTTCCAGCTCTTTCAGGCCTGGCTTGGCGCCCTTGGCCTTCCGGGCAGCCCGGGCCAGGGCATCTGCCCGCGCCACCTCCTTTGCTGCGGCGGCTGAGGCTGTCTCCACAGACTGACGTATTCTGCAGAGCAGCAGCAGCTGTGACGGGCACGCCAAGCATATATGCACAAGTGCCTGATTTATGGGGCCTGGTGAATCAGCTGTCAGGAGCTAGGATTTGTCTCAACCTCTTCATCATGAGCATCAACCCCAGGGTGAGCTGAGATGTAGAGCGCAAACTCATGCACATACCCAAGGCGCAATCGACAACGGTTGTTTGCGCCAACAGCAGCAATGCCCTCACAACCGCCATCTCCCACACACTTGGAACCCCCTACAAATGTGTGAAAGCTTGGGAGCGATACCTGTCTATCTCAGACTCGTCCATCGCCTGCTCAGCAGCCAGCTTGGCGGCTGTCACGGCTGCCTGCTGCTCCTCGGACAGCTTCCGCGCCAGCGCCCTGGCTGCCGAGATCTTGGCGGCCACCGCCTGGCGCGCTTCCCTGTCGCTGCCTGCGCTCTGCACGCTGGGCTCCGCGCCATTGCTGCTGGTATTGGGCTTGCTCTGGGTGTCCGCCTTCGCTGTGGACCTGCATGGCATATGCAGCTTTGCACCACACCCAATGAGATAGTGATCAAGCTTCATTTGGCAGAGTTGGCGTACAACAAACAACAAAGCATGGCCACTTTGGCCATTCCGTGTGAATGGCATGCAGATGACCTGTCTGCCATGCAGGTCTATGGCGGAGACTGAGACCAAGCCAACACTGTCACCAATGAATCACAGCCCAGCTTGCAGCGCACGCACAGCCACAGAGCAGTGCAGGCTGAGCTCCAACCATTAGTGGCAGTGCGAGGCTTCGTCATAGTCTCCGCAGCAGACAAGCTTGCAGACCAGAACTTGCGCAGCGCAGGCTGATCCATGTCGAGGGCGTCATCAAGGCGTTGTGCTGGGCAAGGGTTGTTACGCACAGAGTGGCTTCTCGCTCAATGCTGTGTACTGGTCCGAGACTGCCTAGTAATTTGAAGTGCGCACCGGCAGCTGAGGCTGTGCTGCCTTCTGCAGATGCCAGGGCACCTTGGCCTTCTGCTCTGGGGCAGAGCGTCCCCAGGAGGTCTGCTCCTCCAGCAAGCATCCTGACTCCTGAGTGCTCCAGGCATCGTGCAGCTGTCTATTCGCTTACTGCTATTCTTATATCATGAAAAATTGCCCTTGGGCCTGAGGCAAACACTTGTATGACTTTACTGGCCTAGTGTAGTGATTCAAGGCCTAGAAGGATCCTAAAGATTAAAGACTGAGCTCAGTGAAAAGGCTTCCGGCTAGCTTAGAATCAATCTCAGAATCGCGCCCAGATATCATGGAACGGACCCCTTGAGTTTCAACTGGTATTGTTAGACTTCCAGGATTGCTTCCGTGCTAATCGTCGATCTCAGTGCCCTGGTCTTGAGAAGCAGCTGTGGTCAAGACCAAAAGTTTGCTGGGGCGGTGCACTTTTACCAATCCAACGATGCTCATTATATCAATTGCACATTTAAGTCCAGCTGGTTCACTCGATGCTATGCTCTGCTGAGCTGACCGTAGAAAGAGGCGATCGCTAGCTTCTCTGCGAGTGCGGCTGCCCGAACGTAAGAAGCTGCTCTGTAATTCAGCGGGCCAAGAGTCTTGGCCCGAGACTGCGCGCATCCTATATCTAAATCGCGAAAGATAGCCTTTGAGCAAAATTTTGAATATATTGAAAGCAGACTGGTATTCCCGTTCGGACATTGGTGCAACATGCCCGACGTTGGGCATTGACATGTGCTTTCTTACGGCTTAATTGTCCATCAGTAGCCTCTTGCGACTTATCTTAATGCAGGCAATGTATCTATGATCCCTCCCACGCTTGTGATTGATTTATAGGCCCAAAAAGCTTGTCTCAGTGTAAGGCGCTGAAGCAGTGTACAGCCCTTGAAAGGGAACTGGAGGGGCAAGATCAGTAGATACAGCTGCGAGCAGTTAACTGTGAGTCCGGCAGCCGCAGATTACCACACCGGCAGCCAGAGAAGCAGGAGCACTCTCCTCATGCATGCCTAACGTCCAAGACTGATTGGTAGCCCCTCACAGCAGCAGCAGACAGCTGCAATGCCCGAGAGTATTCTGCAGCACCCATGGCTATGGGCTGGCATTGTTGCTGCTCCAGCAGCATGGTGAGCCTGCCACTAACATCCCGAGCTGCATTCTTGAGAGCACACGCACCTAGCGCTAGCGAAGGGCCAATGCAGCCATTTGCAGCTGCGCATGCTAACATCCTTTCTGATTCTTACAGCACTACCCTGTTGTGAAGAAGATTTCATCCAGAGCTAGTGGATAGATGGACCGTCCACCGCTCGGATATCATGAGTGGCGTCCGAGCTCTGTACACTACAGCTTAGAAAGGAAAGCAGAAGGCATGCAAGAGATGCTTCAGCATCGTAGTAGACCAGCTGACTTCGCCTGCAGGTGCGTGTGGAGATCTTTCCGGCCCAGGGCGCAGCCTAAGGAGGCGGACTTCAACACCTTCCTGCGGCCAGGGGCCAGGTCCGCTGCCAAGCCAGGTAACTTCACAGCCACTCTGCTCTCGATGCTGACTCGACCGTACTGGAGTCTGTAGAGCCTGCCTTTTCGCCATGCATGCTTCTCTGCTTGCGGTCATGATTGGCATCAGAGCATGCATCAGAGCTGGCCGCCTTTGAAGAGGCGCTCAGATCACTGCAGGACGGCAAAGTGGGATGTATATTTTGAGAATGTAGGTAAAAGTTGCCAGCTCTGCAGTAGGGCAAGTCATTGCTAGCATCATGAACAATGCATCCCACATGTTTATCCAATTCAGGCATGTAGCTGCTGCAGGCAAGGCACCTGTGGGGCGCCAGAAGCAGGCACAGGACTTTTCCTCTTTCCTGAGAAATGCCAGCACTCAGGAGCCACGGCGCCAGGCCACCAGCTTCTCATCCTTCATCAGGCAAGGAGTCCTGTTGCATATCGCATGCAATCGCATTGCCGCCCTGGAATATACAGCTCAGCTCCTTGCAGAGGCCTGGCCCAGCAGACACAATGGCTGGCATGCCAGACTAGTCCATAGCTGCGCCCTGAGCACCTGCAGTTTAGCTTGTGCATATTGAAGGATGTTCATGCATGCATGCTTACTGTTGCCTCAAGTGTAGGTGCGGATTGTGTAATCGTCAAGAAGCCAGAGTTGCTATCAAGCCCCACCACTGTCTTCTGGCAGCCAGTACCAATGCTGACTTCTTTGCCTTGCTCGGTAGGATCATTTTCCGCAGCCACTGCACTGACAACCTAGTCTGTGTATCTGCCTACAGCAGTCTTACTGCTGGTGCAGGGCGCCCGAGGAAAAGACGGAGAGTGGCAAGGATGCAGGCGTGGACAGCGCAGCCAACAAGGAGCAGGCCTCGCAGGCGGAGAGGCCGCCGCCAGACAGCAAGCCGGTCGCGGTGCTGTTCGGGACGGAGTTTGGGTTCAGCAAAGAGATTGCTGAAAAGGCAGCCGCACTGCTCAAAGAGAGCGGCAAGTACTGGTGAGTCACACATGCTGAAAGAGCTGATCAAGCCCAACAACAACAGCGGAGAGTGAGAATGCTTGACACACTGTGATTGATCGTGTGCAGGCCCCGGCTTGTTGATATGGCGGACCATCCAGAGGGCTTTTCCATGGAGAGTGAGCAGGCGCTGCTCGTAGTGTGCTCGACTCAGGTATAAGTCTTGAAGGCAGGCTGTAGTGACATTTATCCGCAACGCCGCTCGCTGGCGTCACATGGACTGCTTATTGGTCACTTGAGCACCTACCGACATACCCGCCTACTGGCCTCTGTCCAGCATCTGCTATTGCTACCTCCGAAGGCGCCAGGAGTTGGGCTGGTCCCAGATGGCGTTTGTTGCTGTGCAGGGGGATGGTGTGCCTCCCAGCGAGGCCAGAGAGTTTTGTGACTGGCTCTCTGGGAGCTCTGCGCCAAAGCTGGACCACACGCACTTCTCTGTGTGTGCCCTTGGTGACACGTGAGTCACAATGCCTCCTGGTCCCTCCAAGGTCTTGCAAGCTGAGGCATTGATGTGGGTCCTAGTATGCTTGTCTCGCACCAAATCAAGAATAAAGCCAGGGCCTGCTATGCTGAGCTGCATTTATCCTGGTGGCAGCGGTACATCACGGCAGGTTTGTGGATTGGAGTTTAAGCGTGCTGCATGCCTCTTTCAATGCATGCATGACCTCAGACAGCAGGAAACGCTGTCGCTCAGCGCAATGTGGATAGAAAGCTTACGGCTTGTGCAGGTCGTATGCGCACTTCTGCGCCTGCGGCAAGATGCTGGATGCGCGCCTGGAGCAGCTGGGCGCCAAGCGCTTCTCGGGGCGCGCCGACATCAACCGCGAGGACTGGAAGGCAGTGGATGCCTGGATCCAAGCTGCGGTGGCTGACCTGGATAGCCTCCAACTCAAGGCCCACAGTAGCATAGCAGGTGCATTTGCACTCTGGCAAAAGCTTGTCTTCCAGCCATGCTACTCATGGTTGTCAATGGCGCAAGGCACTGCGTCTTGCAGCAGGGTTTCCTGGATCATTAAATTCACATGCAGAGAATGTTCCTGACATCAGTGTCGCCCAGCCCTTTCATTGCACACAGTGGTTTGAAGGGCGTCATACATGCAGACTGGATTGTAGGGGGCAGCTTGACACCCTCAGCAGTGTCCTCTGCCACAGATTGTACCAGTGGTGCAATCTCACTTAGTTGATGCCTGACTCTTGCAGGTGTTGAGGAGCCAAAGCAGGCTGCCCCCAAGCAGAAGCGCTGGGGCAAGGGCCGGCCCTACTTTGGCACCATCGTCGCCAGCGAGGGCCTCTGCAACATCTCTGGCAAAGACGATAAGGACACCATCCGGGTCGAGATTGACCTGGGTGACTCCGGGCTGAGCTACCTTCCTGGCGATGCTCTGGGAATCCTGCCCCTCAACTGCTATGAGGTGTGCCCATTCGCTCTGCTGATTGTTGCACCCAGAACTACCAGAGCTGAGACCTACTCTTGTGAAAATGAAGGACAGAGACTATCTTGCCTGGCTGATCTGGCTTGGTTCGAAGTCTGGGACCTGAATGGAATAAATGAGTGCATCACTCTGCCAAATCTCATGTTCTGCATCCTGTGCCTTCACAGCAGCAGAGGTGCTGCACACCTTGATAGACCTTTTAAAATCTAGCATTCTCACGCCTGCAGGCTGTGGATGACCTCTTGGAGCTTCTGGGAGCCTCTGCTGACACAGCAGTGCCCAGGCCCGCTTGGCACTATGACGACGGCAAGGCACCCCAGTCAGACAGCGTGCCCCTGCGAGAGGCTCTTGCCATGTGCTATGATCTCCGGTAAACCCTTTCCTAGCCATGCTGTAGGATACCTGTGCAGACGATGACCTGCTGTATGCTTGCGACAGTCTGTGTGCTCCTCACACCATTGCCTATGGCTGGCCTACAAGTGCATAGGCAACACATTACTGCATCTGCCTTGCCTGGTCTCTCACAAATCACGGAAGCGCAAGCGACGGTGGCAACTGTGTTAAACACTGATCTGAGACTGCACCTCTCAGGTCGCCAAAGCACGAGCTGCTCAGCTTGCTCCTTGAGAGTCTGAGGCAGCGAGAGGGCAAGGCCGTGAATGGTGTAGAGCAGGCGAATGGTGCGCAAAAACTGTCCAAGGCAGCAGTGCGGACAGCGCACACAGAGCTTAATGGTAATGGGCACCCTGCGCCCGCAAACGGGCATCTGGAGCTGTCCAACGGACTGACCAATGGGCACTGTGGCTTGGAAAATGGGCATGCTGGTCCTGGGCCCAGCTCAAAGCCCCGCAGAACCTCAGCTCAGGTGAGACAAAGGTCCGCCTAAATGCCATGATGGATTGATTTATGAAGCAGTCACTATGCTCCTGTCATCAGCATTAGGGTTGCAGGATCTTTTACAATCTTTTATATCATAGCATGTACGCATGAGAAGCTTCATCTCACGCCCTAGAGAAAAGATCCCGGTGTGTGAACTGTAAACTTCCTGGTGCCTATGCAAGCACCAACTTGAGAGTGCCCTATGAGAATAGTAGCCTCTGGCTTTGCAGGATCAGACAACACGGCTGCAAGAGCTGATGCAAAAGGGCGATGCTGCTCTAGAAAAGTATCTAGAGCCGCGCCATGTCATTGACCTCTTCAGTGAGTACCCCTCAGCGCGGCCACCGCTGTCTAAGGTGCGCCTCTGCATTCTGCCCAAACTCAGACCTTCACAGATGCCTGTGTATGCCCTGTGCTGGCTCAGAGGGTGTACCGTCAACATGACAAGTGCCTGCAAAGGAACATTACCTATTTTGCATGGTGTTTTTTCCCTGCCTGTGAGGGTGTGGGTTGCAATGCCCAGATGTCATTGACGGGGCTCAGCTAGCCTGAGGGCATGTGCCTGCTGGTGCTGGAAACATTGCGGCCCCTGCTGCCCGAGCTGTGCTTCTGCTTCGAAAAGTGACCTGTCACCTCTTCAGCATGTCTGAATGTGCGGCATGTGCCTGCAGGTGCTCGCAGCAATGCGGCCGCTGCTGCCCCGGCTCTATTCCATATCATCGTCCCAGCTGGAGCACTCCACGCACGTCCAGGTCACTGTGGCGGTCGTGCGGTACGCGAGCCTGAACAGGGAGCGCATCGGCGTGACATCCACCTACCTTGCTGAGCGCCTGCAGGTGTGTGCGCTCCTTTGGGCCCAATGTGGCATCATTGGATTTGATGGCTAAAGGCACTGGCTTCCATTTCTTTGAGCCTCATCCGGAGGAAAGATTCACATTTATTGGCCCTATTGCCTATCACACATTTTGACAGGCAAGTTGTCAAGCACGGGCGCCCTGAGACGTCACCTCAGTTCGCACCCTTCTTGGGTCTACAATTTTGTCTCGTGTGACCAGCTAAATGTTTGTGCCCAGGTGGGAGACATGATTCCGGTGTATGTACACAAGAACCCGGACTTCAGGCTGCCGCAGGATGCCTCCCAGCCCATCATCATGGTCGGCCCGGGCACAGGCCTGGCGCCTTTTAGGTGACCAGCTGCTGGTTCTTGCTGACGCCCCTACAATACAGAGCATCTGTGCCCGACAAGCTTTTGCAGTTGATGGTGTTGGCACCATCTTGGGTTCAGATGGAGCACCTTCAGACCCTCCAGCTAACCAGCTGATGTCAGCATGATAGTCCCTTTTATTGTCCTGATACAGAAAAAGAGCCGGTCAGGCTTGGTGTAGAGCACTCAATCACGAGTCTGTCTCTAGCCAGTCCAGCGCAGCTTGCGTACTCAGGCGCAGCCTGTGCAGGGAGCTCCGCATGAGATGAACTCTCTCACAATCAATCAAATGTGTTTGCCCTTGGCCGTGCGGAGATTGCTGCTGACCTGTTGCAACAAGAGTAGCTAAGGAGTGTTTCTTTGCAGGTCATTCATGCAGGAGCGGTTGCTGGGTGCCCAGGCGGGCAAGTCTGGACCCCTTGGACAGGCTGTCTTGTACTTTGGATGCCGCCGCTCAGACCAGGACTACCTTTATGGCAGCCTGCTAGAGGGCTGGGCTAAAGCAGGCCACCTCACGCTGTTCACAGCCTTCTCCAGACAGCAGGTCTGGCTATTTTCCTAGATGTGCCAAGCATGGCTGGCAGCCTTTGCCCCAACTCTTTCTGCGAGTATCTGTTGCGTCATGGCTGTTGGCAATGGTGGTCCTCCAAGTGACTCATGCGTTTGACCTCTTGTGCCCCACAATGTCAGCAATGCAGCTAGGCTCAGACTACTACAAATTCTCTCACCTTGGGCTGCCAATGCTATGTCATGCGTGCTGCTGTAGTGCGCCTACTTCCGGTAATCAAAGCTCCCGCCGTCCCGGGTGCTCTGTCAAGGCGCTGAGAGTGGGTGCCATTGCTATGCAGGCGCAGAAGGTGTATGTCCAGGATCGGCTGCGGGACAGTGGGAAGCTGGTCTGGGAGCTGCTAGAGGCCGGGGGCCACTTCTATGTCTGTGGAGATGCTGCTCAGATGGCCGGGGCTGTTGAGCAGGAGCTGTTGCAGATCATCGAGAGCCACCAGGTGAGCGGTGAACAGACCACAAGGCACCTCTGCAGCATTGCCTGGTCTTGCACAATGAGCAAAACGTATACATTTGTGCCCCCTGCAATTGGCATTGACGTAGGGACTCAGATCACACTTCTTTCCATGGTTTGCCTGTAAGCCGGATCCATCTGAAGCAGGAGTGGCAGTCAACAAGGCTCTGAGTCATTCATGCGCTTGCAGGGACGAGGAAGAGAAGCAGCCACAACATACTTGGATGACCTCACAGCGCAGCAGCGGTATCAACGGGATGTCTGGTTCTGAGTAGAGAGTTCCACAAAGTGATGGCAGCACGAGTCAACACGAGTGGGATGGAGTGCAGTAAATATTCTACCATTCATTCATTCAATCTGTCAACCTAAGCAGGTGCAGCAATTGTAAGCGTGGTTGTGAGATTTAAAGGAGGCTAGAGACTGTCGCCTGGGAGAGGTGGCCTCTGTGAGTGATTTCTTGTATACAACATCTGGGATGCACGACCGAGACGTTGGTACATGTATAGAGGAACACTGTTAGGGCAATCTGCCACTCAACATGTAGCTGCTTGCATTTCCAATGTATGGGATGAGGAAATCAGGCATCGCTTATAAAGCCAATGCACTTTGTGACCGGCGAGCTCCCACTTTCTCTTGTGTATTGCAAGGGAGTGTCTGATGATGGCCATGGGATGATCATGCTGAAGTGTGGTTGAGATGTATGGGTAAGAGTTGTGTTGAACACTTGTATTTGTGTTGGTTGTGTTGTGATGTGTTAGAACCGGTCCACACACCAGGCTGTAGTGCAATGCCAGGCGCATGGGCGGAAAGGTGAGAGTGCAAGCACTCTCAGCCGACCCCCGGGCAAAAGATTAGGTTAATATCGTCGACACAATGTGCCGATATCAGATATTAAACTGATAAGAACAGATACTACACTTGATCTTAGCCAAAAGGCCGAGAAAGTGAAGATACCAGGGAGTGGGCAGGATGTGGTGAGACACGCTCTGCTAGCTAGGAGGAACATGCAGTACGGGGACCACTGCCCCAATGCGAGATTTGGTACATGCGCCGGCACCAGTGATTTGGAATAGCAGCGGACGATATGCTACTTTGAGAAAGAATGATCACTCGCCTATTTTCAAGAGCCAATCCAAGCAGGCATATACGATCCTGAGAAAGAGCGCTTCCGACACTTAGCACAGGATGACTCACATCAGACGGCCGCTCACGAGCCATGCGTCTGGCTTCCTGCCTGTAAGACCTCCATTCTACAGCAATAACACGTTGATTTTGGGTGACGCTAGAGAGATAGCCTGAGTAAGGGTGAGACTTGGCCCAGGGTGGCGTGCTGAAGACCGTGTTAAAAATGATCTGACCACTCTGCATGCAGGTGAAGCAAGCTGATGGAACGCTGCATCACTTGTCTAAAAATTTTGCTTGATAGTGGGCACCTTTGCAGCGAGGGCGGTTCTGGCAGACAAGGTGAAATACCATGGCCTCCAACAGGCTTGCATGAACTTCGCTATGTTGGTAAAGGGCAGGTGTATTACTCGCCATGTCGCCTCTCAGAATGCATTCTAATCCTCTGCCTGAGGTTGCGTGCAGGCGTTAGCGCGGTTTTATACGCGCAGTTGAGCACTTACCTCGAGACACTGTCATGGCATGGTCCCAGGTTGCCGTACCTTGCTTCTTTCAAGCTGTAATGAGTTCCATCTATGATAATCATCCAAGATCCATCATGATGAAAGGGTTGCTCTTCACCAAGCAACACCCGGATAGTGGCATGATGCGCTTTGCCAGAGCTTCAGCGAGCACTCTTTCAGAAGACTTGTGGCGGAGAGCCTAACATGTGATAACCCTTCACAACAGCTAATGAGCAAGCAGAGAGGCTAAAGCGTGCCATGGATGACGGTCCAGACCTTGCAAGAAAGCCCATTAGGGGACTCCTGAAAGCAGGGCGTGCCAAATGATGCATGGTCTGGGTAACGCTGAAGAAGGGACACCGTCAGGAGCAAGCATATCTCCAGATTGCCCGTGCACCAAGCTCTTTTGTACTTGACAGCCCTTGTGCTTGGCCAAGCAGCAAACCTTGCCTTGAGTATCACATCCTTGACATGGGCTTGCCTACAGCCTTACAAGGCGCCAGCTTCAGGCACAGCTTGTCTGCAACTGCAGCTTTGCCATTCATCACGATGCTGTGAATGGAGTATATTTGGCATGCCTTGAGAGGAAGTTGCTGAGTGTCAGACAGCTGTGAAAGGTGTGGTTATGGCAGAGGACCACACTTTCAAATTCATCAATCATCCCTGCACGTATGTGTCAGACGAATTTTTGATGACGGTTACGATAAGTGAGTGAATGGCATGCATTGCTGCTATGCGGAAATTGCTTAGGTCACTGGAGACTCAGCAGGCCCGAGGCCAATGAAGAGGTGCAGTCGTAACTGGCTTTCTTGTAACCGATCCCTGCGCACATCGTTCTGGATGTCGCTAAGCCAGATTCTGGAGCATTCTGGCACGACACCTTCCTGTGTACCAGTACGAAGTTGACAAGCAAACATGCTGTGTAAGGTAAGCAGAGAAGGCAAAAAGGCTCTTTGCTTCGTGATGTAAAGCTGCTGTCTCCCACGGTGCCGGCAAACCTTGGTGAGGACCCGGAAAGTTCGCATTGACGGAGCTTGTATAGCGCTCCTACAATGGGGATCAGGGTATCACGACCTGCTGCAGCTGCAGTGCTAGAACAACCTGAAGGTAAGGCAATGTCCTTCAGTGTGAGCCAGCGTAGCCAACAGTGACATTTGTGCTTCCATACGATGCAACCTTATGTGCGGAGGATATGTCCTTGCAGTTCCACCAATCATTGTGGAAGAGGAGAAGGCATCGATTGCGGTGGAGGCAAGCTACCCTGCTCAAGAGGTGAGTGATGAATTTGTCCGTCCGATGATAATGATGATGATGATCAGAGCTTGCAACATGATGTGCGTCCTGCACCATACCAGCATGATGATGTGCTTGGTCTTGCAGTGGGTGATACGCAAATTCGGCCATCTCAAGGATGTCTCGAAGGATTCAGACAATTATTTCCTCCCAAAATTTGTGGTAGATGGAGTCACCTGGTGATATCTAGCTTGCTTTCCATCTAAAGCAGCAGTCACGCCCTCTTGCTTTGAAACATATAAAGAGCATACAGACACGACCTATTGCTCCCTTCAGGTGCTTCTATCTGAAGCTGTCCACCAACGGCAGCTTTCCTGGCATGTTTTTAGCATGTTTGACGGACAATTTGCCACCACTGAAAGTCAGATACGATATTACTGTTGTGAATCAAAAACATCCTATCAAAAGTGTCTTCCATGGTAAGGCTATCACGTCCTTGATTATTCTGTATGCATATGGTGGATGACGAGACACCTCATTGACACACTACTGGCAGATTTTAATTTTGGTCGTTTCACAAGGCAACGGCTAAGCCTGAGCTATTGCACTATATTTAAGTGACCTTCAAGACGGGTGGGGATGACATTGCAGAGTTCGTCAACACATTTGAGGATAACGAGTATGGTTGTGGGGCGGACAATCTTTTCAAGACAGATTTTAGCCCTCCTAGACTCATTGTGGACGACACACTGGTGTTGCAAACCCGCGTGCCGGTCGTAAAGGTTGGCACTGCATGGCATGCCCTTCTGCCATGCTATTTGGGAGCAGTCATGTGGCAGAGCGCCAGCGTGCTCTGAGGGCGTGACATAATGCGAAATTGAGTTGGCAACTCTGTTGGATGATGCGGAATTGTATATTTGAAGCACTACAAATATCATGCCAGGACAAGGGGCGCCATCTGAGCACGATCCTGCATGTGTGATGACATGCAGGATCCTCCTTGTCCAGAGCCTGTCAATAGACCGCTGCTTACGAAATCGCAAGATTACTTGCGCAATCTGCTCAAAGGCAAGAACGGCACATTCCCAGACGTCATGCTGAAGCTTGGAGACGATATGTTGCCGGGGCATCGGCTCATATTATCAGAAAGTTCGGACTATTTCAGGGCCATGTTCAAGGCAAGCGTACCCGCCCCTAAGATTTGGGGTTAGCAAATGTATATTATGCTTGGGAAAATCCACCATGACATCGATATGATGCTCAAGATGGACGTGGTGGAGACACCATGCCCAGCAATTGCTAATTGCTATAAGGCCCCGCATGTGCTATGTATCACAAATTACGCATGCATGTTTGCATACGGCCTAGCTTAGAGCCTTCAAGTCAATGACTGAACACCTGTCCATTGAATTGTTAATAGCAACAAGAGTATGCTTCGTGCAGTCAGGAATGTCAGAGAGCAAGAGTGACATTGTGGAGATCCAAGACGTTGCTATAGAAGACATGAAAACAATCCTTGACTTCATCTATGGGGTGCTTGAGGCCGGTGGCACTCCTGACTCGGTCAAGCGCTTGCATTCACTGCTCCTTGCAATAGACTGCCTCGGGGTGCAGGTACCCCCTCTCCTATGATGATGGCCTGGCGTGGAGAATTCTTGAAAGGGTGAGACACGTCGAAGTGATCCAAGAGCTTGACAACTATGTGCACAGGTGGATGGGCTCATGGAGCATTGTATCGCAAAATTAATAAAGCGCTTGAGCTTGAAGAACGTCGTACAGACATATGCGGTAGCAAACAGAATTGATCACCACGAGTTGCGGAGTGCATGTGTGGAGTTTGCAGACCGGAAAGAGAACAGGTGCGCGGACAACCATAATCTGTGTGCCTCCTCGGCATTGCACCTGGCACTGATTGTACCCAGCGCAACAAAGCTGAGACTTCCTAGATACCATTGGAGAAGGCATGCGCTTTGCTCGTCATGGGGTTGCGCTGCCACATGTGTTGCCCATGTAACCATGAACTTCTGTACTGGCAAACTTAGTGATGAAGTTGAGATACAACCTCGTTGCTAGTGGATAATCTGCCGGCACCTGCATAGTACAAATATATGCTTTGATATTAATCAAAGTTGCATACTGGCGGAGCGTGATCAATGGGCGCCAAGGTGTGTGAGACATGAGCGGTCTCTCATGAAAGCTGTCAACCATAGAGTGAAGTCAGCCAAAGTCAAGCTCTGACCATGAAACTTGGCACACAGCATTGAAAGTGGAGAGCGGTCGCAGGTCAACCTTCAGAAACAATGATGCACTAAAGGCGGCCATGAATGACCCAGACCTGGCGCACAACCTTGTTTGCGACACATTGGAGCGGCCGTGGCAGGGATAGGAGCAGCCTGTGACTCAAGTGCATGTGTACATTGCGCCCTTACATGACCTCTCTCCGAATGAGTTGTATTTGCCTGAAAGACAAGTGGTACTTTTGCTAGTTGCAACTAGAGAGGCGCTATGCAAGCCTAGAAGTTGCCACGTAAAGCTAATCAGCTTGGGAATCCAGCCACAACTGTCTTGCCATGGACATCCTGCTAGAAGTACAAGTAATGTCTAAACATTGAGCTGTCATAACGAGCCATCAGCATGCAGAAGAGACTACAGACCGAGCCTGCTCTGCCTCTAAATCTTGTCCGGCCTCTGTGCGTGCACACCCTATCAGATGATACCACATCTCCTCTCGCAAGTAAGATCTTCTACAATTCGGGCAGGGCGGGTAGCTTACCGCCCGCCAGCTGGGCAAACCCAACCAACGCATTCTTGCCAGCTCTGTTGCAGTGCAAAGGGACAAGTTGACTATGCCTTCGCGGCAGCGTGAGCAAGATGACTCCGCAACGGACCATGAAACTTACTGTCTCTCTACCTGAAAAGGTGTTCAATAACATCACTTCCAGGCTCGATGAAAAGGGAATTTGCAGCCTTGAGCTCGCCAACAAAAGACTCCGAGCCCGGGGTTCTGCGCTTCATTTCTGACTTGGGTTGCGCAGAGACTTTTTGGGAATCTTCAATCATCGTTGGAGCCTGGTAGCCTGACTGGAGACAGATCTGAAGGAATGAAGGTGATGTTGGCAGCTTCCCATGTATACCCCACGACCTCGATTCGCATTGACATTTTTGACGTCGCTTTAACAAGCCAATGCCGTAATCCTGATATCTGTCGTGCAGACTGTGACTCCGAAGTGGAAGGAGGTGAATGTGGAACGGCTGGGAGGACCCCCCTCAAGAGCTCCACTGGAGTGCTTCACCAAGAACCTCTCCGGATCACAGAGCATCATCCCAGTCTCCGTCAACCGCAAGCACCAAGGTATGGGACCTCCTACCGCTTTTTCAAAGGGTTGCAGTGGCGCAAGTTTGTGTCTCTGCTGAAGATTGTAGCCGCATGTGATGCTTTGGGTGGGATACGCTGCCTGCTGACTCAAGAGGCAGCATGCCGCTCCTGCCCGTGTTGTGGCTTGCATGCACCTTGTCCAGGGTAGGCATCGAGGTAGATGAGGTGCTGCTGTGTGCTTGGGTCCACCACAGCAGCACCTTTAACAAGGTGTAAGGGCTGTCACCAGCAATGTCAGCTTCTTTACTTACTGAAGGGTGTCTGACCACAAAGGCATCCCTCATGCTCAGGCAAAGAGCCTGGCATTATAGCATAGGCTTGCGGATGTTAGAGGATTGGGCTTCATGTGCATGCCTGCCTCGCCTGTGAGTGAGTGCAGATTTGGTCCGGCAAAGCCCTTGACATGCCTCAGACCGTTGTGAGCAGGCCTCATGCAGCAGGAGGAGGTCTACCTGGCCAGGCTCAGCAGGCTGTTTGGCAGTGCATGTGCAATGAGTTGTTCATGCAATGTGCAGGTGACCTTGCAGAGTCATCCTGGGCCTGGACACTTCAGATGCCAGAAAAGACCGTCCACCACCGTGACACCCGGATGCCCGACCTTGCCGCAATTCGAGGTCAGGTGGAGGCCGAGCCATCTGTTGACCGACGATTGCGGGGCTTCACGCTCACATGGCAGATGAGGAACCCGCTTGCAGCCGAGGAGCCCGCTTGCTGTAGCAGCACCGCAGAGGTGTCAACCGAGGCAGACGGAGGTGAGCTGTACCTTGAATGCAAGCGCAGAGCAGTGAAGCCTTTGGTGGTGGTGAGAGTAGCATTTCCGACAATGCTCGCTCTTGCAGGGTATGATGCGGAGCTCTTGGCCAATGAAGACATTTGTGCCGGCTTCTGCGGGGCGCCCATGGACGCCACGGGGGCGCGCCACCTGCTCTTCCACGTGACCATTAACGGGACAAGGAGCTTTACCACCTTCTCCTCAACAGAGGCAAGTTCAGTTGCCCTTGCAGGCGCCCTGTCATGACACGTCCCACAGCTTGGCAGCATTGCCTAGTCAACTGGTTTCATGTGGTGAGGACCTCCAATGATCAGTGGGCTCGAGCTGATCTGACAAGGCTTGCAAGCCTGTGTGAACATTGTCCGCATGTGACCTTCCTCACTCTGAGGCCTGGTGCAGATGGGGATGGAAGCCCTGCTGCGGGAGGCATACACTCCAGGCGCGTGGCCGCTACAGGAGATGAGAGGTGCAGTCGTGCCTCTGCTCAATTTTGGAAGGAGTGAGAAGATGGTGGCGGTCCCCGAGTGGCTCGGGGCGCGCGACAACAAGCGAGGCCACACGGTACATCCCTGATTGCTAGATACTAGCAATGTGTGTTCCCCACACGAGGGCTTCCATCTGCAGGCCAAAGATTTGTGTGCTCTTGTTGAGTTGCGGCAGCTCCGCATGCTTCGCCTTTGGCATATGTGTAACACGCCTTTGGCACCTGCAGGTGGAGGACTTGATACATCGTGCTGTGGACAGCATTGGGTTCGTCCAGTGCCTTCTCCCCTTGCACGACCGCACGGTGTGCCAAGTCAAATCACTGTTGGTCACCATTGATGCTTGCCATCAATCTGCTGCACCAACAGGGGCACTTGTGAGATGCTATTGTGACGGAGAGGTCTGTGTGTGCCCCAAACGATGTGGCTTGCTCATGCAGGATGCACAGCACCGATTGTTTGTGGATGTCATTATCAAGGCAGCAATGCTTATCACTGCATCACTGCTGAAGCTGGGAAGAGAGGAACTGGCAATTATGACGGGGGCCACTATCTCAGGAAAGATTGCACAGGGCTGCATGGACTACCTGGTCACATTTCAGGGCTTGCAGGTGCGGATTATAGGCCCCTCATTTATCCCTCCATTGTACCGCAGGCGCATGCTGTGTTATGTCAGCGGGGTTGCGAAGCAAGATAGCTTTTCCTTGCACAGGTGGGCGTGGTCTTCAAGATGGCAAAGGATTGGACCATCGCCGCATCCCAGGACCAAGGCCAGTTGCTGGCGCAGATGAGTGCTTTGCGCGATGATGCTGGAGCAGCTGCAGAGCATGCATGCGAGGAGTCCAGCACATGGAGCCCCACGCGCAAGGATGTAAGCATCTTGAACTTGCATGACCTTGGCATGCCTACTTCGTGGACCTTTGCACACCATCCTCATCAGGCCACACACATTTGTTCCTCTGGACACAGGCTCTTTGTGTCAGCCACCTGTTGAGATGCCGGGTGATGCATTGTCTCAGTCATACATGTGCACAGCCGCAGGACATCTTTGGCATCCTCACAACTGGCAACGAGTGGGGCTTCTACCGCTTCCAGCATGGCAGCCCGGAGGTGCACTTCGAATACCGCGGGCTCAGCGTCCATCTGGGACAGAAGCGCGATCGCTATGCCGATGAAGTCGAGCCGCTCTTGTCGGCTGTGGCTGGAGTCCTGGCCCATCTGGTGCGGGACAGGCAGGAAAGCAGGGCTGCTGAGAAGAGCAGGCAGGAAGGCAGCGCTGTGAAGAGGGATAGAACGGGTGCAGGTGCATACCCCAGCAGTGTACCTGCCCTGGCAGTATGTGCCAGTTAATTCATAGCCACAGCAGTTTGGACCTCTGGCCACGACTTGATCTGGTGTCCCGTGCGCATGCACTCTGCTATAAATCGAGAGCTGCAGAACCTGAGTTGCAAGTTGACACTCACACGGACAGTTTGTTGCTGCGATGCACTACGCCTGAATGACATTGTGCAGGAAGGTTGCTCCTGTATCACACCAGCTCTTTACTCAGCACTGACATGCAATTTGCCCTTTCGATAGTGATTTGGGAAGAATTTACAGGAGGGAATGTGGGCCCTGTCTTGCCGCTCAGGCTTAATGGAAGGAAGGTGCACACAAGCGCAAAATGGCTTCAGGAATTGAAATGCAGTAGCAGACCGTAGTCCCCACCCAAGTTCCATAAGTATCAGTACGTATATATATATAAAGCAGATGCCCATGGCCAGCCAAAGCGCAGTGAACTTCAGGGCATGTGCTTGAGGTTGATCTGGATTCAAGCGCACAATGAATTGGATATCCTTTGGGGAAGCTTTATCTTACGGGGAGGTCTGCAGAATTAAAGCAGGAAATTCTGGGATAGCTGAAGATCAGCTCAGAGGCTGCATGACAAATGGCAGTCACCGGCCTAAGTGTCGCACTTAGGCCAAATGTAGGCCAAAGTGACTTGGCCTCCCATCTAGCCTGTTCATGGCCTGTCTATGGCCCCTGCGGACAGGAAGGCCATGTAACAGGCCATGACAGGCCACACTGGAGGCCACAGATCTGTGCTAGAACGAGGCCCAGCAGTAGGCCTGCAGAGGCTCACTGAGGGACAGGCCACCAGGGAGGACAGCTGAAAGCCTGATGTTGTGGTGCTTTTTGGTGCATATCTCATGCAGCATTCACATTGAACAGCAGCGCCTCTATGCATGCCTGCGTGAGCTGCAAGTGTTGCATCTCTCCTGCCTAAGGTTGGTCAGGCTGTAAAGTCTGCCTGGGATTCTGCTGTCACAGTGTGTGAATCACACTATCACGTAATTTCAGAGTAGGAGGCACAGCGTGATTCCCGCAATGTACTTCGCATAGTGGATCAAAACCCCCGCCTGCGGGCATGCACTTCGCGCCAGCGGTGTATGCCTCCCCCAGTAGTGTTTTCAGGTCTTCCTGCACCAAATATAAGATTCTATGGCCTTGTAGGCTGGCATAGCTCTCCCGATGAATATGCAAGCCTGATCACCTTCAAGTGCAGGAACACATCGCCTCTAGCAGGTCCTGACGATTATACCAGCAAGCCGTGGGCAATTCATGGCCGCTTTCTGGACGGAGATGAACTCACCTCGATCGTTGTGGAGCTGATAAAACACTGCGGCTCTCGCAGGTGCCTGCATGCGTCGCGGCTGGTCTCATCATCTCCCACACAAATAGCCTTTGTGGCCATATTACTGCTCATGACTGCTTCGATACAGTATGTCTGTCCACCGCCCCTCGACTTTTTCGTCCCAACTCTCTGCAGCTAACTTAATGTCTACGACATTCTTTCAAACCCCACCGAGCCTGGGCCTGGTGATAGGACGCTCGACTTGGAGTTCACGTGGAATCTGTACGAAGAAGGCAAAGAATGGAAGCCGATGAAGCCAGAGGCCCTGAGGTTGCGACTCCCCCATAGACGGCGTGACAACAAGATTGCACTTTATTCTCACCCGCCCCTCTGTACACGAATTGTACATTCTTGTGGAACCTGCAAGGCATCTCATGCAGAGAAAGTTGTTTTGACAATGCGATGCTTGAGAGCTCAAATGCCACAGATCAAAGGACCCCAGAGGATACTTTGTGCTGCCATCCCTACTGGCAGCTTGTGCACCTTCAGCTGTGCTTAGTCTTCGTATCTTTGATGACAAAGGCAAGCCACTTTTACCAAGTGACTGAGGAGCATGTTTGGCAAAATTGCACCACAATGGCGGTCTTCTACTTAGTCCACATGCACGATGTATAACCCCTTCACATGTATCCTGTACATCAGATGGGGGACGCATGAGTTTGCTGTAGTATGCCTCAGTGCATTAATGCGTACTTGCGGTCTGTTCAGACTTTGACCTCGGTGACGCCCTTTGATGTGCAGGTGACAAATTCCTTACAATGTCCGAGGGTACCGGCCCTACTTGCGCCTTCTGGGACAAATTGACGCAACATTTGACATATTTGAGGCTATTTCTACCTCCCGAGAAAGGCAATGCAAACCTCCTGGGGGCTCTCAGCACGCTCACAGCTTTGCGCAAGCTTATTGTTGAAGCGCCGCTATGTTTCCCCGGTCAGACATACCGTGATTTGTCTGGGGAGATAATCACCTGGAAGCTGCCCCACCTGACCACTATGATGGTGACTGCTTTTGAGAACGGGGAGCTTGTCCTATTGTGCCCCAAGCTGGACACACCAAGTCTCTGCGCATAACCGTGGGCAATGCTGCCCTGACACGCCTGATGCTTACCGAATGCAAAGACTTCCAATTTGCATGCACTTCTCCAGAGAAGCTGTTTCAGAAGCTTGAGGTTCTTATGCTCAGAGATTGCAGTGAGGTGGGCAAGCTCCTCATTGAGGATTTTGGCCAGATGTCGCACCTTCCTTTCGGCTGGTCTGCAAGCATCAAAGTGAAGGACCTGAGAGAGGGTCGCTCTCCCTTTGCCTGCATGTTTCCTCAGGGCAACTCTGGATTGCTCGGGACCATAGGCTAAGCAAATGTCCCTTGGGAGTCAGGAATATGTGAGGTGTATTATCCAGATATAGCTTTCAAGACCAGTGTCTGAGCTGCATATATGAGCTGGCCTGAAATAGTTGCGGCTAAGTACAGAGCTTCTTAAAGGCACAATGGCACAATATCATATCTGCATGGTGGCCCCAAGCCTGTTGGGTGGATTGAGCTGGTGATGCAAGCATGCTCATAGCCAGCCACATGAGCAACGTGATTGCCGCGTGACACTCTTGAGTCGGCAAAGAAAAAAGGGGAAGTAGAGGCCGTCACACACTGTGGCATGGCATGCAAGCCCATGCAAGCAGTCTGCTCAACAGTGGAAGCGGAGTGAGTGGAGACAAGGTCAATACAGAGATGCGCTTGGATGCAATCATGTGTGAATGAAGACGCTGTACAGCTTGAGGCCTTTGTGACATCGGACTGAACTGGAACTGTAAATCTACACAATGGCCAGGGATTCTCCAAAGACATGGCGTTTGCAGACGTCGAGATGAATACTTGGCAGTTTTGGACGACGTCTCCATTGAATCCAGATTGTCATAAACGCTTCCGTTGATGGCATCTACTCGATGTTAGCCCTGTATATGTTGTGAAACAGCTTTCCCGCATTGCAGCATCTGCAGTAAGGCTCCCTCGTCACTAAAACTATAGGCCAGTGCACCACCGTGGCTGTAAACCAGTCACTGAGTCAGTGACTGTAAGTGCGTGCCTGTACACGATATTTTCAGCCTTGCTTGTGCCCTGTACGCGGCTGTTCTCAGGCTACCTTACCATCATACATAACTGAATTGTGTTCTCTTCACCTTGCGTTGCGGTTTCTGTCCGGTGCTCAGCTCAGCTTGAAGCCGTCATAGCGGCAGCGTCAGAGTGCACGAGAGGAAACAGACCGGGCGAGCTCTGCCTGTCAAGGCTGATAGCAGCCCCTTCCAGGCTTACGCCTGGATTCTCCCGGCTGTCTACATCATCGCGACGAGCTCAGGAGCTGAGGCTGGGCAGCTTGGGCAGCTTCCTGGGACTTCCTGCCCGCCAGCTGGGCAAGCCCAACAGGCTCCCGAGCATTTCTGTCACGAACCAGGGAGGCAGTCCGTGCTTCTACGCGACAATAAGAGCAAGATGGCGTTTGCAAGACCGATGCAAAAGACGACCTTGTTGTGCTTACCGGAGGAGCTGTTCGATGACATCACTTCCTGGCTCGACGAGAAGGATTTCTGTAGCATGGAGCGCTCGAACAGGAGGATCCACACGATTGTATCGAAGCCCTGCCGGACTAACCCAGCCGAGAGGGTGCTCGACCTGGAAACACTGTGGGATTTTGAGGCAGCCTCTGACTTGCGGCCTCGGGCCCTCAGGTTCGGCCAGATCCCCCAAGCTGTCAACGACAATACATCAGCGACCGCCTTTTTGCACACAAAGGCATTGAACAACCTCGTATCGGATGCTGTGCAGGTGGTTTGAGAGAAAGATGAAACGGTACAGCCAGATCGTCAGCGATACTACTGACCCGACCATGCTTGAAGGCGCATACAACTTAGAGGGGGCCACAGATGCCTCTGCGCCACCTGTTCTGCCGTCCCTGCTAGACGCTTGTGCCCCATCTGCTGCCCTCACTCTTTCTGTATACCCAGAGCAAGGTAAGCCACCTGCAGCCCTCTCTAAAATCCTCCTCACTCAAGCTGTAGCATGGAGGTGCTCTAGTGTTTATTACGCAACATACGCCGTCCTGCATGTACTTACAGTGCGTCAGGTGCTGGATGTCTGTAAATATGCTCCAAGTGCCTCAGCGTCTCGCAGCACAAGTCCAGCTTCCGCAGCCTCTGGCCTTACAGATGCCCTGTGATGTGCAGGAGACAAGTTCCTCGCAATGTCCTGTGCCCAGGGGTCTTCCTTCTGGCCAAATCTGCAGCGGCACCTGACAGTGCTGACCCTGATATTGTCTCCTGGGAAGGGCGAAGCGCAGCTCCTAGGCGCTCTTGGCACGCTCACAGCTCTGCAGACGTTGAATGTTCAAGCTGAGTGCAATCCACCGCTGTACCGTGACTTAGCAGGAGAGAAGGCTGCCTGGGAGCTACCTCACCTGACCAGCCTGCAGATGCAGAACCTTGAGGATGGGAAGCTGACCCTAAAATGCCCAAAGCTGGCTGCAGCGTGGTTTGTGAACAACAAGTCGCTGCACATCACCATGGTGGACGCCGTGCTGACGACCCTGGTGCTCACCAAATGCGAAAGCACACAGTTTGATTGCACTCATCCTGAAGAGAGCCTCCGCGACCTGGTGTCTCTGAGAGTGGCAGGCTGCAGCGAGGTAGACAGCCGTGTCATCGAGAATATCAGCTTGATGAGCAAGCTGCAGAAGCTGACATATGACAGCTTCCCCACCAGGAGCATGCTCTGCACAACATTTCCGTAGAGTCTTTGTGATGTCTGCCTGTATCCTGTTGACTGGCCAATCAACCTCCCTCGAGGTCTGAAGGAGCTTCCTAAGCTGAAGAAGTTCACCTTCAACAGTGAGTATGAGACCCGGCAAGTCACAAGGCCGCTCAATGAGTTCCTACCCTTGGACAGCCTGAACAGCATGAAGATAGGTGTGACGGAGTACTCAGCAGACCAGCTATTAAAATTGAAAGCCCTGGGCGTGCAAAAGGCCACTTGCTGAGCGCCTTTCATGGCTGACTTGAGATATCTATAACCCAAGTCACAGGAGACACTCAAGGACAACAGTTTGAAGGCAGCTGCAGGGTCTCGTTGGACCATATCTGCTGGTTATATTGCACAAGAGGTGTGACCGCACAAAGGTCATCCCATGGGCAGCTTTCATTGAGTGACCCCTTGGGTCAGCCATAAAACGTACAGAGAGTGAAGGCCAGGCAGGAATCAGATACGTCGTTCATGCGTCTGGTTGCAATACTGCCTCATTGTCAGCATTGTGCTTGATGGCTTAACACGCACTTGGTGTCATTGACACCACAGAGAGAAAGCAAAACAGGACTCATTGCGTTCGAGCATTTAGTACTTCTAATGCTAGCTGTTGTAGTGAGGATTGTTGAAGATGAAATCACACCTGACGCATTGGGAGGGCTATCCTATGTGCGGGACCCAGAAAGGCATCGTGAGAGTGTGGTGGAAGCGACACAGCAGATCTTGTAAGCATACACATCTGACCTGATGACCACCTGTCGGCCCCTCTCTACACATCTCAGCGCAAGCTTATGTCATCTTGCAAAGATACTCTAAACGGCAAGTCGTCCAAGAATGCATAAGGATGCTGACTTTGCAGCCTGATAGGCACCTCATATCGTCCTCAGTCACCACTCTCTCTGCCAACATCATGCCAATAGCAACTGTAGCGCCTGGACTTAGTATTGGCTCATGACACATACACCGGATTCAGTTCTACTCACGTGCGTGTTGCAAAGGACAATGCCATAGGCAATTTGCGTTTCTGAGAGCCCTGCTCAGACAGCTGTACAGCAAATCACAACATCTCTCCTCTCCCTGTGCATACCCTCCCATGATAGCGTATGCCCATGGTGACGTGCGTGTCTCACGGCTACTTGGGCCGTTCCATATACTACTCAAGCCGCAGTGATCTTGAGCAGCGCGGCTGCAACGGGCGGTAGGGATACCAGCACGGTTGAAATGATGCCAATGAGCGAGTAGGCCAGCGCACAGAAAGGAAGTGCCTCCGGCTCACTGCACATTCGAGATGTCTGTCAGATTGGGAGATTTTCTGCCAATTAGTCATGAACAACAGATCTGAGCTGTACCGGATGAAAGCGCAGCTTACTCATTGCTATATGCCGGCTGTCCTGTTGTGGGTTACATGGACTGCTCTGCTGACTGTACAGTTCATGGTTGGGTTCAGCAGCATATCGCTGATAACCAGGCAGCTCGCTTTCTCTGACAATGCAGGGCAGCCTAAAGCGCTGATCGCGCAACCAGAACGCAGAGGAAGCTGGAGAAGGTCAGGGAGCACTCACTTGCGCGCAAGTGCTGCAGTGCCCAGGCCGTGGGCAGATCCAGCCGTGGCAAGGCCACGCGCGATGGGGTCTCTGAAACGGAACAGGTCCAATAATGCTTGCACAAAGTTGGCTCCCAGGACGCCCGTGAGGCACACCCCGGCCGCGGTAATGGAGGCGGGCGCGTGCAGCTGGGCAGCTATGGGCAGCGCCAGCGCGACGGTGACACTCCTGGGCACCAGCGCTCGTGCCAGCTCTGCATAAACATAGTCAGATTGAGAGACTGGAGGCAGGATCTCGTCATACCGGCATCATGACATTGCAGCAGCTATGACGAGGCGGGCACATGCAGGGACCAGCCTGAGCACTAATGGCGTCAAGTTTTCTTTCTTGAACTCTACGCGCTTGGCTTGCTCAGTAGCTGAAAGGACATTTAGAGCAGTGCAGAGGGGATTATGGCGGTCTGAGTGCAAAAACGAGCTGAAGTATACCTGGTGCCAGGCCCATAGCCCGTGCTGCAATGGCTGTGGAGAACATAGAGAATGTCGCTGACAGAATTGTTGCGCCAAAGATCTCGGGCGCATGGCGCTTCATCAGGCGGCGCTGGCCAAAGATTCGGAAACCAAAAGACAGAATGACAACTCCCAGAAAGCTCATGAGCAAGTCGCCTGCGCCCATCATTCCCGTACCCTGCAAGGCATGCTGCCAATTCAGCGCAGAAGGGAGTGCGTGAGGCTGCCATCACCAAAGCCTGCCATAACACTACACTAGAGATGTGTGACGTGTGTCTGCAGTGCAACTTCATTTGATGTCCCCTGAGGCTCCCTCGGTGGCTTCGTGAGCTTAACATGCAGGACCCCATCCAGAATGAGGGAGATGATCACATGTGGACACACCTTTGCCAGGTAGGCCTTGGCAATGCTGTCAAAGGTGAGGCCCGAGACCGCTGAGTAGGCAAAGGCGCCTAGGTTGGCGACCAGGGCACAAGTGACCAGCGGGTGCAGCACTGTAGACACCGCGCTGGGCACTGCTGTCCCGACCAGATAGCCCATGACTGTGGACCCGAGCATGAAAGGCATTTGCAGGTTGACCGCCCACTTGTCGGGCGAGACAGCTGCGCCGATGAGGGAAACAGCGAGCACAAGGCCTGCAGCACAATCACCCTGTTACCACACTGTGCCTGGCACGGTGTCGTGTGGTCCTCATGTGGTAAAGACAGTCTGCATGCCTGCTGCAGCAAGCACCACACTCTTCTATGGGCTCTGCCATGAAATCCCCTTCAGTACTTCTGCCCTTCTGAGGATAGCTCATCTAGCAGGTATGTTGCTCATACTCATACAAAGGGCTCGGCCCAGCCATGATATTATATGTCCATACATCTCATGCTCCAAATCTTCGGCTGCCGGAACTGGAACTCGCACACCACAGTGAAAAACTAGCTTGCCGAATTTCTGGCGTGGGCAGCCACAGCACTCAGAAGAGTTAGAACTCACTCCAGAGGCTGTAGTGGAAGGGCTTGAAGGGGGGCAGCTTTTTGGGTGTCGGGGTGTCCTCAAGCTTGGTGTTCACCATCTTGCGGATGCTCACGGCAACTTGCGCCGTGAATATGAGCGACGCCGGCATCCCAATGGCAATGATGCCAAGGATCTTCCCCAAGTCCGAGCCTGCATCAGCACAAGGCCCCTCTGTCAACACATGGCGCACTGATTCTCCTGTAGCAGCCTTAGCCATCATCCCGAGACACATCAGCATACCAGCACATCAGTGGCAGGCAACTCATCACCCTGAATGCTTCTGCAAAGAGAGGCAGCAACAGCATGCAAGCAATCACCGCCCTTTACCCCTCACATGCGTGACGATACAGGGGTGCACAGGCATACGCAGACTCAACAGCCACAGCTCCCATGTCATATTGTGGCGCCTGATCTCAATATTCTGCATTGGGGCATACTGGGGCGCACCTGCTATGCCCTGGACAGCCTGCGGTAGGACCACAAGTGTGGGGACGTAGAACAGAGGGAGCCAGCGCTGAATCCAGTTTAGGGCGGGGTTGAAGAAGGCCTGAACCTTGTCAGCGCCTTGCTTAGAGAAGCGGTCCAAGACGACGAGCGTCCCCATGATCATGAACATGCCTGCACATGAGGAGGCTGTTGCAGCAGAAAATGAAGGTAGTAGTATGCTGCCGGAGGAACACCGGCATCCTTAAGATCACACCCCAGATACTTAGGCACTGCGGTCAGGGAAAGTGCTTGAGACTGATAAGGTAAGGTCTGCCTTTTGCCTGCTACATGCAAAGCTGGTAGGCGGGAGAGCATCGTGCAGCAGCACCAGTTCGCCAACAAGGGGCTGGGCGATACGATTCCCTCCCCGTTCCGTAGCCAATGCCACGCTCCTTGACTGTCCAGTAGGAGTGAGCACACATAAGTGTAAGTCTCACCTATCAAGGGGCTGGGGAAGGCTACGCCGGCCCGCTTGCATGCGGTGGCGAGCCCCTTGTTCATGATGTACAGGACCCCCAGCGCCAGCGCCTTGTGGCCATAGTCGTACCACACAGAGTGCTCTTGCAGGTCCTGGAACCCTGTCACAGCCAGCGGGCCCGCTCCTCTCCCCTCACTGCACCAGAAACATTCCGAATCCATGCGCCTGCTAACTCAACAATACCCAAAGGTAGCCTGCCCCTAGAATGTCTGTGTTTGAAGGGCAATGCTCGCCCGCTTCCCTCAGAGCGCTGTCCTCGGGGGCAGCCCTGTCACACACTGTACAGTCCAGCTGGAACAAAGCCCCGATGCAGTCTTCCTCGCTTGCCTTTCTGCCAAAGCGCTTGGACAAACTGCTGAATCTGTTGACCTGCTGAGCATATGCATGTCCCACTAATGCCAGGCGATCGGGTGTATGGCAGCTGTGTAGCTGCTGGGGAGGTAAATTCCCCACAGAAGCGCAACCTTTGGCTGCATTTCTCTCTGAAAGCATCTGTCCTATCTGACATGCAAGGTTGTGACAGGCCTTCTGGGTTTGTTCCAGGGGAAGCATGAGTGAGCCACACCTGTCAACAAAGAATCTCTTTTGGGCAGGGCTCTTCCCAGGAGTGCCTGAGTCTGCGCCTTCACTGTGGCCCTCACCCTCACCCTCTGCACGGCATGGCGGAATCACGGAGCTTCGTACGATGTTCGTTAGCATCGAAGCTGCAGGTTGCCTTCAGAATGGTGCTTTTCACAGAGCTCTGATGCACAGCAGATCGTTCAGGCTGCAGTTTAGACATTCTGTGTCTCATGTTGTGCCTCACCGTCAACTCTCACAATGTAGCGCTTGCCATCCTCAAACTCAACCTCCTGCCCTTCCCGCAGCTCCACAAAGCTACCAACAGGTACGTCCTTCCCATCAACATTTGCAGCTGCAGCGGTCGCACACCTCAGTCAGGCATCCAGCCAGGTGTCAGCAAGGGGGCTTTCGGGGACTCATCAGGGGATGCATAGACGTACAAAGTCTTACCCCCCATATCTTTGGCTTCTGCGTTCTTCGCGAACACTCCCAGCTTCAGCTGCCGCTCTGACACTGCACATGGCACATGCTGGGTCAATGAGCACAGGTGGCCCCCTTGGCACAGACATCCCGACTGAACAACCCTTGAAAGGCGTTGCAAGCTACCTGTGAAGGCTGTGAAGTAATAGTCTGAATCCGCGATGCCTATGTCAAGCTTTCCCTCTGTGAGGCAAATCTCTACTAGCCCCTCTCCATCGCCAGCCGGCTCAAGATAGCATCGGGGGCCCTCCTGAGTCACTGTTCCAGGAGCTTCTCCCGAAGCTGCGGGCGCTGCTGACCTGATTAGCTGCCTACATCGTTTGCCTGGAGCTATGAATGGACGTACGCCACGCAGTCGGCAAGCCTGCGCTCGCTGAATGCTTGCCGTCTGCACTGGGCACGCATGAGCACAACGAAGGACCTTCATGCCAACGTCAGGGACCAGTATCTGATTCATTGTTGAAGACTTTTCGCGGGTAAGGCCATCGCACGTGAGCCATTTTCCGTCAATGATCACTAATTTTACTGTCGATCTGGCTGCTGGCTTCCGGAATGAAGATGTTTACATTGCAGTCATCGACTCTTGATAAGCATGCATAGAATGAGTCAGTATATAAGGCGGTTTCTATAAACACAATCCTTGCGCGATAAAGAGCTCTTAGCCAGGCGAGCATTTGTGAAAGACGTCTAGTAAGAAATGACGCTGGAGCTATTGGCGGCAGTCTAAAGCTGATCAAAAGGTAGTCCATGGTCTTCCAGCGTGTTCTGACAGCATCGAGGGAAGCATTTGCATCCTGCAGCAAATTTGAGCAGCCTATAGTACAGGGGACGATTACAATTAGAATCTGAAAGCCTGAATGGCATTGGGCAGGTGAAACGGAACACATGATGTCCAAAAGACCACTTGAGGCTGACGATGCGGCAGCACCTCCCAAGGAGGAGGATTTTCCGAGAGGAGGGGGTGGCGCCCTGACCGCTTTAGAGCGTCGGCAAGCTCGAGAGGAGGGCAGGAATCGCGCAGAGCGAGAGTTGGGCGAGGGCTCGAGGCCATCCAAGAAGAGGAAGGGGTCAAGTATCGTCGAGGTACAGCACGTCTGTTTCCCTGTCACTCAAACCCACTGTTCTCTTAGTAGTGCTGCTCCACTGTAAACAAGGGCTGATGCACAATGTAGTACGTGTAAATCATCAGACTGTGGCGCAATGTCTGCAGGATGGGGAGGACACCTTCTTCGCAAGGGAGGCCCTGCAAGGCCGGCTTCCCAAGTATGTAGAGCTCCTGAAGTTCAAGGTTGGCACTCTATTTGAATACCCTTGGCTCAATCACTGGCGCCTGTACCAGTACATTGTGCCCATGCATACCTGCAGCTCATATCATGGAGCACCTGCTTCATGTGTGCAGCCACCATGGCACCCAAGCAGGCCATGAGGCAGGCACTTGGGCTGCACCAAGCAGTGCTTGAGCACTTGCTCAGTGCATGTCTAAGTCCGTTTATCTGGAGCTGTTTGAGTGGTTGGCAGCTGCATGCATGTCAGACACCAGCTGTGCACTTGATTGTGTGATGGAGCCTGCACTTACACTCTGCAGAGGCTTGACAATCAGCGAGTGCAGCTGTGTCGGGAGTCTCTAGCAATGCTTCTACAGGTTGACATGCCGACCTCAACAGGTTGACATGCCGGCCTCAGGCACGTCGAGCACTTAGACGCCTGAGGCAAGAAAGGTTAGAGCGGTGCCCCTGAGCATGGGTGTTGGATCTCATGCCGAAATGTGTGTTGCAGGCCTTGAGCGTGGGGGCCAAGGTCTGGGGATCAGTGGCGGAGATCCATCCTAAGGAGCTCATTGTCAGCCTTCCGCATGGGCTGAGAGGGAGGGTGCAACTGCGTGAGGTATCCCCTCAACCCTGATACCTCTGGAAGCTCCCTAGAACACCTGCGGGCCGTCCCTGCAGTCCTGACTTGGCAGCTGAAGAGCCCAGAATTAATTTTCATGCGCTGAGCTGATACAGGAGGCATACATGTCTGACTTGGCAAGCAGAGATACAAAGGCATGACATTGGACTATTGTACGCTCCTCTGATAGTGGCTGGACCAAAGCCCGACTTTTTGTGCCATTGCATTCATATCAGCATCATACAGGAGGTAACATATAAACCCTCAGCTCCTGAAGAATCAGGCAAGCATTGCACTGCTGTGCAGGTGTCAGATGTGGTGGCCGAGAAGCTGAGTGCAAGTCAGAAGACTGAGGTGGCGGGCAAGCCCAGCAAGGCAGCTGCCATGCCTCTGCAGGACCTGTTTGCTGTGGGCCAACTCGTGCGCTGCAGCGTAGTGGCACTGCATGACAAGGACAGCAGCGACGGTATGCCACACCCTCCAGCCCCGAATATGGCGCTTCCCTGTGCAAATTGTGGGGGATCAGCACTCCTACCTTCTGCATGCTAAGCCCTGTAGCCACAGTCTGAGAACTTACTGAAGTTTCCTGCTAAAGAAACAGACATGTCATGCAGAGGCTATGTTGTTTGTTGTGTGTCCACCTGGTGCTGTACTCTAGCCTGAGGGTTGAGACAGCTGTGCATGCGTGCAGCGCCTCACAAAGGCAAGCGCGCAATAGAGCTGTCTCTGCACGTGGCCAAAGTTAATGACGGCATTGGCGCTGGGTCGCTGACAGCTGGGCTCCAGCTGGCGGCCTGCGTTCGCAGCATAGAGGACCACGGCTTCCTCCTGTCCATTGGCATCCAGGTGGGCCTCCTCCGGACAGTGTATATCTTTTTGGCGGTATGGATCAGTGAGCAAAGCCATGCAATAGTCTTGATTGCCTATACGTCTCTTGTGGAGCACGCATGCCCAGCTTATAGGCCTCAAAGAGATGTTGACTTCCTCATTTCATGCGTAGAGCCTACATGATCTGGTGTACACGAGCCACATGGGTCAATAGGTGCTCAAGGACTATTGCGGTTGGTTGAGCTAAATTTGCCTCAAATGCTGTCCCCATAGCTTGCCATAAGTTTCAGCTGTCAATGCAGCGTGTCCTTGACGGCCATGTGTGTATTGAGTGTGAGGTGTCTGGGCACCTAGTGTGGTGGATGGTTTCATGATGATGATGCTGCAGGGGATGTCCGCCTTCCTGGAGCGCACCAACTGGGTGAAGGCCTGTGGCGGCCACAACAGGCCGCTGCTGCCTGGTGCCCTGCTGGAGGTGGTGGTCACCGCAGCGCCAAAACAGGGCAAGCGCATGGTCCACGTCAGCGTGGACCCAAAAGTCAAGGCCAAGGCTGTGGTCAAGGTCAGCTTTTGTTCCTATGTGTCCATTGCTGAGACACATAGTCTGAAAGGACTTGTCAACCAGCTCTGCGCAACTGTCTGGAAGGGCTGCAAGACATCATTGCAATTGACTAGCTCAGGAATACTTTCACGCATGCTTATGCATGCATAGCGCCGGCTCTTCTCGGAGCTGGCACAGATTCAGCATTGACTGCATTTCATGCGGAGGCATTGTAGTCCTGGTGTCCGAGAAGGCGCCTCTCTCTGTGTTGCTTATGTGGGAGGAATCTGTTTGCAGGAGTGGGAGGGTTTGACGATAGGGTCCCTGCTGCCGGGGATGCTCGTCAACGTCAAAGTGCGCAATGTCTTGTCCGACGGCCTCCTGGTCTCCTTTCTGACCTTCTTCAACGGGACCATCGACTGCTTCCACCTGACGCAAGTGTGTCCTCGCTCATACTCCTGGCACTCCTTGCAGCGCATGCACAGGAAACAGCTACCCTCACGCCACGCCTAACTGCTTCAGGGCATTCATGCATTCATTCTCAGCCAATGCATCAGTCTTCCTGCAGCAGATCCTCGCACAAGAAATTCCAAGACTTCCTGCAAACAGCTTAATGCGTTTGAGTATGCTGCATCAGAGGCTATACAGCTGCATGCACCGTACCCGCATCACTTATCTGCTAGGCTGACCTCATGTGCACATGTGGACAGGAGCTCATGCAAGCAGACTGGCAGAAGAGCTTTGAGGCCGGGCAGAGGTTGCAAGCCAGGATCCTTTACGTGGATGCTGGGTCTAAGAGGGTGTGCCTGACGCTGCTGCCGCACCTTGTGGCCGGGCAGTCAGCGCCCAGCCTGCCCAAGGGAAACGCCCTCTTCCAGGCATGCCACTTCTTCCCGCCCGGGAGTTGACATGGTAGCATGCGGCTGGCAATGCTTCACCTTGGAGTGACCTATGTGGCAGGCGAATGGGAACAGTATAGCCTTAGAGATGCCTGGGAAGCCCGTCTTGTTGAGGAGAGAGCTGAACAATGAAACTTGGAGCAGCTGACTGCATGTTGACCTGGTAAAGCTGCCAAGAATCTGGCACTGGACTTTCTGCACAACGATTGGCAGGAAGGCAGAAATGTGTTTTCAAAGTCCGGTCTTGATAAGTCTCTGAGGCTGACACTGCATGCAGGAGTCTGTTATCAGGAGGGTGGACCCCGGCCTGGGTGTGTTGCTGGAGCTCAGGCCCAGTGGCGCAGCTGAGGGAGCAGCTCCGCAGCAGAATGGGAAGCCTGCGAGCGGTGCTGAGCCTGTCTTGGCCGGCTACGCTCATATCTCGGCCGTGTCTGACAAGCGCGTAGAGAAGCTAGAGAAGGTGTGTGATACGTCCTGCGTCTGCACCCTCGATTGATGCATTGATGTGCCATGCTGCAGCCTAGCGTGCCTGTTTGGAGAATGACACAACACTAAGATATGGCCCGGTGGTGAAACCAGCGCCCAAAACGTATGAAGGCATACATCTGAAAAGATGCTTCAATGGGCAACCCTAACATTCCCGCTTTTTGTACATGCACTAATCCCGGTCCTTGTCTTGCCCTGCAGGCTTTCAAGCCAGGCCGAGTGGTGGCTGCGAGAGTCACTGGGGCACGCCCCATGGATGGGCTGGCAGCATGCACATTGAAGGGAAGCGCTGTGGAAGGCGGTACGCTGACCTTTGATGACATCGCCCCGGGTCAGCTCATGAGCGGTACAGTGGACGGCGTGGAGGACTTTGGCGTCTTTGTCAAGCTGGCAGCAGGCCTCAAGTGCGTCTTCTCTCACCTCTGCTTCCCCTCATTTGCTTGCTAGCTGCCCAGAAGGCTGCCTGCATGCAGCTCAGCACGCTGGCAAGGGCTCCTCTCATATGGCATTGCCTGGCTTGCTAGAGGTGTCAAAGATCCACTCTTGAGGTCAAAAGGGCTCTGACGTGAGAGAGTGTTGTGATCTACATTCACTAATTAGAATCCATCCTGCGTCACATCACTATGACCCTACTGCTCTACGGAATAGATCTTTGCTTGCTGAGATGAGTGTTCATTAATTGTGCCGCAGGGGCTTGGTGCCAGCGCAGCATGTGGCAGGGCCCGGGAAAAAGGGCTGGCCGAAGCCCGGGCAGAAGGTAAGCGTTCGCGTGCTGGAGTGCGACGCGGGCAGCCGGCGCCTGACGCTGACAATGAAGCGGCTGCTGCTGGAGGAGAAGCTGGCCCCTTTCGCCTCCTGGGATGTGAGCCCTTTCTGACATATCTTTTCCCTGTTCTATGTACCATGTGAAGTTTTGTCAGCTGGAGCTGGGCGTTAAGGCCCTTGAAATGGCAAACACAGCGCTCTGTGCATCTCTTCGGTGGCAATCTGTCTGTCTAGTGGCGTGTGAGGGAAGCATGCAGGCACAGCTGCATGTCAGGATCCTTGCACGCTGAGAAGGAGGCAGACCTTTCTACATGTACAGCGTGCTTCAGCATTCTGAGCCATCCCTGGCGATGACAAATGTCAGAGCTTGAGGGGCGCCCTTCTGGTGCAGAACCTTGAGGTTGGACAGCGAGCGCATGGCTACGTGACAGGCGCAAAGGACTATGGAGTCTTTGTTGCCTTCTGCGGCGGCGTCAAGGGTTTGGTGCCCTTGGCTGAGCTGGGTCTGGAGCCCAATCAGGATCCCAGTAGTCACTTCCCTGTAGGAAAGGTAAGGCTCTGCATCCTCACACCTACTTGCAAGAAACTCAGATGTCCAAACAGTGTTATGCAACTGTTCTGGCAATTGCCTGGTGGGGTTGTAGCAGTGTTGCATTGCAGCACCTGACCATTAGCATCAGCCATATCGCACGCTCAGGAAATGTGGACACTATCACGTCAGCTTGACTGTAACGCACCGCATCTTGAAGTACCTTGCCTCTGCACAGGTAGTTATTGCCAGGGTCATCAGTGTTGATCATGACACAAGGCGCTTGCGGCTTAGTCTGGCTCCTAAAGCAGCCAACTCCGAGGCTGCAGCGGGGGAGCCTGCTGAGGCTCTGCAGCTGGGGGACCTGGTAGAGGGCGTTGTCAGTAGCATCACCAGCAAAGAGGTACATCCTCCAGCCATTGTGCACCTTTTACTTGCTGCTCCTCAGTGTGTTGCATGTCACTCACGTCAGGCGCACTTCTTCACTATGTGGGGTGACGAGAACGCTATGAAGCTGAACTCAAAAGCACTGTGGCCTTTGTATGGGGTCTGTGCAGGGCATGACCACTCAGCTGCCCGTTTGATATGAATGTCGGTTTTGAGTGGCTGAGTAAGCAACAAGAAGGCTGTAATGTGCAAGGTCCTTCCCTGCAGGCTGACGGAGAAGGTTTGCCAGCTTCTCTGATGCTGACTGTGAAGACCGCCAGCGGGGCGACAGCGCAGGGGCGTATGGAGGCAGAGCATCTGGGAGACCATCCGGCTGCTGTGCGGGAGCTTCAGGAGGCCGTGGCCGTGGGAGCCAGTCTGGGCCCCCTGCTCGTCCTTGACAGGCTCGAGGTGCTGGTCTTGCACACCCTCCCTCCCTCATATCTTCTTGGTCATCAGAACCACTGCTCAACAAACTGATGCATTCAGTTGGGATGACTGTGGTTTTGGTGGCCAAGAAGAGCATTCTGATGCAGTGCAGTGCAATTCTCCCACATTGTATCACGCAAAGCTTGGCATTGAGGAGCAATGCACGTGTATACTGGCCTGAAGGCATGTTGTGCTGCTGCAGAAGTCCAGCATGGTGAAGCTGACAATGAAGATGTCCCTCATCAGAGCCGCCAAGGCGCTACCCAGCAGCATTGAGGATGTGAAGCCCGGTGCTCTGCTGCCGGGCTACGTTGCTAGCGTCACATCTGATGCTGTGTTTGTGCGCTTCCTCGGCAGCCTGACAGGCCGTTCTGGTGCGCCATCTCCTAATCTCACAATGTTTATACCACCTACCATCCTCCTGTTGCGAGCTACTCAGCAGGCCTGCATGCCGTGCTGAGGTGTTGTGGTCCAAGTTGTCCAACTGAAGGCGCTGGAATGGTCCTACCATGATGATTGTGTCCCTTATCTGGCTCTATCAGTCTTGTAGCATCATAAAGCCAGATTTGCAGTGGCAGGGCTGTCCTTTAAGGAGTATTTACTTGCAGGATTGGCCCAGCTGGCCGACAGCCTTGTTAGTGATCCACAGCGCCACTTTGCCCGGAATCAAAGCGTGCGGGCGTCTGTCGTAAGCGTTGACACGGACCGAGGCCGGTTTGCGCTGTCACTAAAGCACTCAGCAACGGGCTCATCAGACGGCCTGTATGCAGAGTCCCTCTTTGCCTCTCTGGAAGCTGCCGAACGTATCAGGTCAGTTGCTTTGCCTCACTGCTGGCGCCTGCTTATCCTCGCAATGAGAGCATAGGGCCTCTCCATCCATTGCTGCTATGCTCTTGCAAGGTGGCATTAACTGCAGTCTGTCTCTCGCTTGTTGGCAGGCTCTGCACAAACCATCTCAGCCCCCTGAAAGGGATGCCAGGGTACTTGAGTGCCTGCGCTTGCTTGGGGTGCCTGCACCTCACCTCATCTATGGTCTAATATCAGGGAACCACCCTGTACCCTAGAGTCATGCCTGTCTCGGGCATCAGACAGTGCAAGCCTTTCTCATCTATGCAGGGCTGAAGCAAGTGCGGAGGGCGCAGAGAACAATTGGGCCAAGACGCCCATTGGAAGCATTGCAAAGGGCGCTGTGCACGACGTGAAGGACTACGGCGTAGTGTGCGACCTGGAGGTCAACCCAGACGTGGTCGGCCTCGCAGCCACCCACCAGGTGAATGCTTGTAGCCATTCCAGCTCAAAGGTTGTCACAGCAGATGTCACACCAGCGCACTGGTGTCAGCAATCCTGTGGAGGCATGTGCTTCACCCTTATCGCCTGCATCAGTGCCACAAAGCCAGGATGCTGATCAAGGTGCACATCCTTGTGTGAAGAATACACTTGCATGGATGGCCGTGAAGTTGAGGATATTTTGCAGTGGCCAAGTGCTTCTGTGGTGCATGCAGGTGGAGGGAAAGCTAAAGGCCGGAGCGCCCATCAAGGTGCGCATTCTGGATGTCAGCAAGAAGGATGGCGTCGTGGATCTGAGCCTGAGGCCAGTTCATACAGCAGCTGGTGTCAAGAAGGCTGCCAAAGCGCTCGCAGCAATCGAGGCAAGCTCTCACCAGAGCCCACTCACACCTTACAAAGCATCCCTGTCACACAATCTTGTAAGTGCATGGCCTCACTGACTTCCAGCCACTCAGCTGAATGTGCACCATACACTGTGCCAGGTCTGATCACATGGCCCTGCTTGCAGGTGGGACAGAAGCTGGAAGCTGTGGTGGAGTTGGACAAGGATGACTACCTGGTGCTTTCATTCCCGGAGCAGGCAGGCGTCATCAGCTTTGCGGCCACCTCAGACCTCAACCTGCAGTCTCAGCGCAGCTTTAGCCTGGGCCAGAAACTGCAGGCCACAGTGGTGGCCCTTCCTGCAGGCAGCACAGGTACTGTCTCCTCCTTTCAACACACTCACTCTTGAGCCTTTTTGCACTGAGCTGGTGAACTTTGTGTGAGGCATTCTTTGCACTGTTGGCTTATCAGCCTTCATCATTTTTCTGTGACACCCGACATTTTCCTGCCCAGGGACATGGTACATACCTGGTCTGCAGTGCATCTTACAGTTGGGTCCTTACATGAGAGCACTACTGTCTTTGCAATTGTGAAGGTGCCATAGCCCCTGACTGATGCTGTGCATACATCATGTTGGACCAAACAGGGTGTGTGTCTGCGCAGGGGGCAGACTGCTGGTGCATGTGCCAGTGGCAGGCATTGCAGCCAAGCAGAAGGAGAGCAGGAGTACATCGCGCAAGAGCACCGCTCCTGGCACTCTTGTCACTGGCGTGCTGCTGCATGTGCATGCCGACCAGGCCACTGTGGAGCTTAGCAATGGTAAGCCTACTTCCCTTAACGGTTGCAGCTTGCTTGAGGTTCTGAGGGATTTTGTGGGATGGTGCATTTGCATATGCAGCCTGCAGATACCATTGCGTCTGCCATGTTAGCACATACCCAGCAGCTAAGGCTTGCATCCACCTGGCAAGGCAGCCTGCATATGCAACAGTCCAAGCCCAAGCGCAAAATCCTTACAGGAGCTCATCAATTTGCATCTCGCCCTCTGCTACACCCTTACGGAAACCAGCCCTGATGTTGTGAGAGCGAAAGGGATATCCCGTTGGACATGTGCACTTTGCAGAACATTCACGTCAGGCTGTTGTGGCGGGACAGCATGCCTCCTACATTGTTCTCATGCCATGCAGGGGAGCACGGAAGGATACACATCACAGAGGCAGAGGATAGCTCAGGCAGCATGTCAGTGAAGAGCCCCTTAGCCAGCTTGAAGGCGGGCGAAGCAGTCAGTGCTGTTGTGATTGGATCAGCGCCATTCAGACAGGTCCGCGCACCACCCAAACGTGTGATGCTACTCCTCTGTGAACTTCAACCCGCTGTGATGAAGGTCTCGCTTCCATCTCGAATGCATGTCGTGGGCGTGACTTATGTATGCAGGCAAGGGATGCCAGGCTGCTCACATTTGGTAATATGTGCCGCTAGGAAGGGATGCTCAAGGGATCTTCCGGCCTCCTCAAGTATGCAAAGTTATTGCCTTCATGCATGCAGGCGAGAAGCGCAGGATTACTAGAGCTCAGCATCAGGCCCTCCCTGCTCTCAGCTGCACAGGAGGGCAAAGCTGCGATGGCTGGCAAGCCAAGCATGCCTATCCTGGAACCAGGGCAGGCTATTACAGGGTAAATCCTGCACATGTTCTTGCGCTATTTTGCCCTCACAGGAGAACTGAGTGAGACGACGGAAGCCACTTTTCTGAGTTATTGCAACCTTGTAGCCTCTGTTTGAGTGCCCTGTAAGTTTACTCCTTGTTGCCAGATACAATTCTGGTGACACTTGACATATGCAGAACGTCTGGCACTGTTTCTCTCAGGTGCGTTGGACTCTCTTGTATGCAGGTATGTCGTGGAGGTGGCAGCAGACAGCGTTTGGGTGGCAGTTACCCCGCAGCTGCGCGGGCGCCTGCACGCGCTGGATTGTTGCGACAACCCCCAGGACGTGCCAGGGTTTGCTGCAGCGTTTCAGCCGGGCCAGAAGCTGCGGTGCCACGTACTGAAGGTGCTATTCTGCCTGCAAGAGGATGTGGCATGCATACATTGTCTTGGATACTGATTTTTATGCACAGCAATCTGTTTGGATTCTCTGCAAGCAGATGCGCGTGCTGCCCTGCTGTGAGCCAATGCACTGGATGGACAGTTGTGAGAATGTGTCAAAGAAGCCAATATTCTGATACTCATGACAACGCTTGAATATGTTCGCAGGTGGATGAGAAGAAGCATCATCTGGACCTCACAACAAGGAATCCGAAGGATACCAACAGTCCGTCTGCAGCACCTGCAGAAGGCAGCATGGTCAACGTCCAGATCACCTCCGTGTCAGGTGTGGCCCCTAGCAAGGCTGATGCCGTGGCTGCACTGTAGCTATGGCTGCAGCCCATCCATGGGTATGAAGAGCAAGTTGTCTTTCTGCAGGCCTACCATGTTGGTCTGCTGCTGTGCCTCAATGGTGCTGGCTCAGGCTGCTCTGCAGCCACACCTGGCATACTGGAGGTCTCAGCATACTATGGGGAACAGTGACTTCTGCAACATTCCAATAAGGCTCAGTTGACCGTCCCTGGGGCAATAGCAGAGCCTGAGACTTATGCTCTTGTGCAGGGTCTGGAATCAGGGTCCATCTGCCAGCAGGGCGATCAGGGACCGTTGCCATCACAGACATCCATGACACCTTCACGGAGAATGCCCTCGCTGACCTGGCTGTGGGAGACTTTGTGCGCTGCAAGTGTCTCGTCAGCAGTGAGCCCTACCTGCCCTCTGACCTGCTCTCATGTCTACACCCTGTCGATCCATTTTTCAAGGGAGGCTTGGAGCTGCTATTAGATTCTACATGGACAGCCTTTTCCATCAGTCATGCTCTGCAGAGCAAGCAGGCACTTGTAATGACTGAGTCTTTGCTTTCTCCATTTTCTCACTGGCATGCACAAGAGGAGGATTCTCCTGACAGGAAAATAGCAAAGCAGCCTTGCTAGGGCAGTGCTTGCACAGAGACCATGCAGATGAGCAGGGGGAGCACAGCTGTCTATGTCAGCCTTACATTTTCCCTGTGTTGCAGGCAAAGAAGGAGGGAACTCGAGCAAGAAGCGGAAGCGGGGTCAGGCTGAGTCAGCCTCTGGGCTGCATCTGTCGCTACGGCCCTCTCACGGCGCCTGGCGGAAGGCCGCTACATCAGCGCCAGCTGGAGCCACGTCAGCACCCGAGACCCTTGATCTTGAAAGGCTCAAGAAGGGTCAGCAGGTACGGCGCAAAAGCAAACCGCTTATGCATCATGTTGTGGCATCTTCACCCAGCTGTTGCCGGTTTGCTTTTGTTTTCTAGGATTCTGCTTGTCGGGGGAAGCATTGCACATGTTGTCCCTCTTGTCCTGGAAATCAATCAGGAGAAGGAGTTGCTCATGCATGCTACACTCTGGATGCATCACAGTCAAAGACCTGCAGCAGCACTGCAGCATTAGAATTTCAGTGGGGTGGATGCCGCAGGTGTCTGGATATGTGAAGGCAGTGAGCAGCGCAGGCGTGTTTGTGGTGCTGGCAAGGAACGCTGAGGCCAGAGTGAAGATGGGCCACCTGTCAGACTCTTTTGTCAAGGACCCCAAAGAGGCCTTCCCGGAAGGCAAGCTTGTGGAGGGACGAGTCCTCAGTGCTGCAGATGGCAGGTGCAGTTCCTGGACGTCTTTCTCACTCCTGCCTGAATTGCTCGCCAGAGGCTTTGTCTTTGAGTGTATGAACTGAGACTGAATTGAGACTGGAAAATTGTGCAGACTGTTGACACCTCAGCCCAACCCTGTGCCCCTCAGCTGTGTGAACGACTTTCCAGTTGTTCAGGTAGATATGACCGCTGTTGTGATAGGGGAAATGCCCATGAAAATAAACAAGACTGGCAGAGCGCATGTGGAAAATTGCTTTGAGGACAGGTGCATGCCTTGTCCGTGCAGGATTGAGCTTTCCCTGCGGTCAAGCGCGCCCAAGGCCATGGTGGGCCTGGAGGACTTGCAAGAGGGGCAGACAGTGTCCGGAAGGGTCAGGCGAGTGGAGGGGTACGGGGTGTTCATATCACTGGCGGGCAGTGGGGTGACTGGACTGTGCCACATCAGCGAGGTGGCGGATGAAAAGGTCACTGACCTGCCCGGCATGTTCCAGCCCGGACAAGGTGTGTACTCCTCTGACATGCAAATTCCTGGCTCCCTGTACCAATGGCGGTCAATTAAGAGAGGATGCGCGCATTCTGCCTTGCAGATTCTATGTCTTAGAGATTCCATATCCTAGAGAGGCTGGTTTACATATCACAGCTGGCTACAGTGTCTGTGTGCAATCCCCAGACCTTGTGTCTTTATTCCAATACTGCTGGACTTCACCGTATTATCCTGCAATGATTGATCCAAGCACGAGGACAGCCAAGCAGGCTGATGATGGAAGATTCACGCCTTATTGTCCTCTGTATGCCGCCATTTGCGCACACTGCTTTACAGCATGACCTGGATCCCATGAGAAGGTTGCTTTACGTGTGCAGTCGTCCGAGCCAAGGTCATTGGCATCGACATGGAGGCTCAGAAGCTGTCGCTGGGCCTGAAGCCGTCCTACTTCGAGGGCGAGGAAGAAGAGGATGAGCCTGACTTGGCGGCTGATGACATGGATGAGGAAGCCTTTGCAGCAGCTGCTGAGGTGGACAGTGACGAGGACGACATGATCGCAGGTAGGCTCAAATCATGCTTACCAGGCCAGCCTTTCTGGAGTTCAGCAGAGTATGCAGATGCGGGCCTGCCTTCAAACCTATGCATGCTTGGCATGGTGTCTTCTACATATTGGGATGCATTTGTCTGTGCCGCATGCTGCTCTGAAGGTATCATCTCACCAAGGTGTGACAACAGAGCAAGGCCTGTGATGTTGTTCGTGTGCCTATGTGCGCGATTGCACGTCCAGTGCTTCAGCAGGTGAGTGCAAAGCCAATCACACGTCATGCGCACTTCCGTGGATCTGGTTCCAGGTGTGGGTGATGGGGACACAGACCAGCACACCGCTCTCAACGGAAGCATGCATCAGCTGGATGAGTCGGATGATGAAGAGGACGAGGACGATTTGGGAAGTGAAGAGGACGATGATGGGGATACTCGAATGGCGGGGGATGCCTCAGCCGCGCCAAAGACTGCAGCTCTGGAGCAGCATCTGGGCGAGGGAGTGGGCTGGGTGGAGGAGGACGACCTCCAAGCAGCGCCAGCAACAGCAGAAGGTACATTTTGACAACACTATGCTCAGGGGTATCTTAATAAACATAGTGCTTGGAGGCTGCTGCAGTTGACAATCTGCAGTGGGAAAGGCGCCTGCCACAGAGCATGACAAGACATGTCAATCTAATCAGCCACCACAAGTACTGCACTGATGCATAGCTCTAAAGAGCACCCGGGCAGCTGTACATGATGAACTCTTGCAACTCGCTCCTCAGCAGGCCTAGATCAGACACAGATGCCAGACACCACATGCTGAACGTGAGTCAGCTGTGCCAATGTGCATCGGCGCAAACCATGCCCTCCCTCAGCATGCTATGCCCTTACTCATTTCTGCAATGTCTTGCCACAGGGGAGCATGACGCCGAGGAGCGGCCGCTGACGAAGCGCCAGCGCAAGCGCGCAAAGCAGCTAGAGGAGGATCGCATACGGACGGCCGAGCAGCGCCAGCTCTCGCAGCCTGCGCCCGAGTCTGCTCTGGAGTTTGAGAGGCTGGTATGCTTTCTGACTCTGTCTCTGCATGGGTCACCTGTTTTTAGACCCCAATCTCTGAATCTCGGACGAGTGGGAACACCTGTCGAGCAGCCACTGTCAGCATTGACTCTGCACACCCTGTCAAAAGTCATTGCCCCAAATCATAGCAGGCATCAAGCTGCAGAGTGTGCCATGTGACAGTGTTGTGAAGCAGCTCCTGTTGCAAACAATATGAGTAGTGAGTATGTATGAAGGCCACAGATCACTGTGCAGACCATGAGGCTGAATCTGCTAGCACATGCTGCAGGTGCTGGAGTCCCCGAATGACAGCTACCCATGGATCCGCTTCATGGCCTTCCACATCGAGCTGGGTGAAGTGGCCAAGGCACGGGCCCTTGCTGAGAGGGCGCTGAAGACTATCCACTTCAGGTGATCAATCACCCCATGCTCGACTGTACTGCATATAACAGTGAGCGACAGACCGGAGCAGATCGTGGCTTACTTTAGGACGACAGCATCAACTGGCAGGCGCGCTTGTAGGGTTATGGTTGTGCTAAACTATGCTGTTTGCACAGATGCTGGCAACATCCTGAGACGCTGAGTGTATGAGCTCTCGCATTCGAAGTTCTGCATCCACTATTGTATGCGTGAGATTGCTGACAAGCATGCGGATCCTGATGTTTCCATGGATTCTGGCTCATGTGACCTGTGCGCGTACAGGGAAGAGCGGGAAAAGCTGAATATGTGGGTGGCGTATCTGAACCTGGAGAACACGTACGGGCAGCCGCCGGATGAAGCTGTCATGAAGCTATTCCAGCGCGCGCTGCAGCATGTTGACCAGAAGAAGCTGTACCTGGCACTACTGGCCATCCTCGAGAGTAGTAAGAAGGTGCGCCCGCCCACTACTTGAACAAAAAAATAATTTCATAACTGTCAGAGCATCAGCCATCTCACTGCTCTGAACAGACACTGGTCTGCGGTGCTAGGCCCCTGGCGGTCTGCTCGTCAGGAATTCTGACAGGCTTTACCACTGCATACCTAGTCGGGGTGCCCGTCAACAGACGCGGAAGCTTAATGAACTCATGATCTATCACCAGGCAAGCTTACTAGCAGCACAGCAGATCAAGAAGGCCGTATGCTGCAGTGTGCGACCGCGTCAATGTACTGTCTGGCTAGGTCAGCCACCTATCTACTAGAGCCACATGCGCCATCTCTCAGCAATTAGGCTCCGCGTGCAGGATGAGTTGGCGCAGCAGGTCATCAAGGCCATGTGCCGGAAGTTTGCCACCAGCGCCAAGGTGTGGCTGCGCACCTACGGCCACGCAGCGGAGCGCCACGACAGCGAGGGCGCGCGCAAGACGCTGGACCGCTCCATGACTAGTCTCCCCAAGCGCAAGCACATCAAGGCGAGCACCCCTCATGTCTGCTGCAGCGTATGGCTAAGGGCCCTAAAGCGCGACTGCACCCACCCCCAACTGTAGAAGCAGAGGCCCACTCTGCTCTGAACAGCCCGATTCTATCCAACCTTCTGAGGAGCAGCCTTCACCGACAAGGAGCAACCAAAGCGCAAGCGCAGAAAAGGGGCAGAGGGTTTCAGCGGCAACTCTGGGCACTATTCAGAAGCATTTGCAAACCAGGAGACCCTGCTCTCACTAAAGGGTTGAATCGTGCACGCATGTTTATTGGAGCAGGCTGGTGCCTTGCTGCTTCCCAGACCCATCCTGATATCTGTTGTACATGTTGATAGGTGCTGAGTCAGGCGGCCCTCATGGAGTTTCACAAGGGCAGCGCAGACCGGGGCCGCAGCATCTTTGAGAGCATTCTGCGCAATTACCCCAAGCGCCTGGACCTCTGGAGCGTGTATTTGGATCAGGTAAACCCTTGGGCGCCAATTCCCCTTTCAAGTGGCCCTCTCAAGGGATGCGTCCAGCTGCAATAAGGCATAGGCGCAAACATCCACCGCATGCTCGAGTAGGGCGTCAGAGCTGCATAGGCGTGAGTGGGAAAAGCTCATCCTATAGGGCCCAGACCTTGCTTATCCTTGCACATGTGTGTTCCCAGACACTGATATTGTGGCCCCGATATTAGCGTCTTGGGGCGTATGTAAGTGGTGTTGCCTACTGGAGAGTCACCGTGAAGTCTGGATACTGCAGGAGATACGCAAGGGGGACAAGCAGCGGGTGAGGAGCCTATTCGAGCGCGCTACACATATGCAGCTGCCACCCAAGAAAATGAAGTTCTTGTTTAAGCGCTTCCTGGAGTTTGAGAGGAGTCATGGGGATGCTGCTGGCATTGAGCATGTGAAGCAGGCTGCTCGGGAGTACATTGAAGCAAATCTGGCAGAAGCTTGACCTTGCTATAGAGAGAAGAGAAACGGCTAAGATACTGGCTGAGCATAGGCTGCTTAATGCAATCATGCATGCGAGACCATGTTCTTCAGAGGCAAACGGCTGCCATTACATGACTTTGTACACGGCAGATGCTTGAATACAGCCTCTTTAGCTCGGGTTGTGCCAAGTGAAGGAAAAGTGGTGCCTTATGTCAGTGGTGAGAGCCCGAAAGCTCGGTCACGGTCGGTGAGAGCGAGATAAACGTGCTCCTTATCAGTACGACTATCGATTAAAGTAGGGCAGCCTACCAGTATCTTTGCCTGTTACGTCTCGCAAGCATCGTCTAGGTAGAAAGATCTTATGCATCCTCACAATTCTGGGCGCTATGACCATTGCGCTCCTTTAATCTATGCTCTTGGATATACTCTCTATTACTAGTATCAAATAGCAACATTTCCGCGAGGCTCCTCGAAGGAGAAGCGGCATAAGGCACTGTGGCACAGGGGGGGAGGAAACGCCGCTGGGCGAACAAACATAGCGGAAATTTGTTCGCTGCTATCGACATCAGGCTCTACCAATTCGCAGGCTCAATTGCAATGTTGCAAGCAGAATACCAGTGTCTGTGCATGATAGACTCTTGCAAAAGGCTACATAACGGACTCTGCCTAGAAAATAATGCCGGGATCCACATGCTGAACGCAAATTCGGCTGTGACGATGTGCCACAGCTGGCCCTCACAAGCTGGTTACGGCAGAGATGGCTCTAGGTTCAAGACTCATATAACGCATGAGATGTTTGAGGCAGTGTAAATGTCCTGCTTTTACCTTTAGACATGCAACATCATGATGAGCTGAAGGCCTGATATGCAAATGCAATCATCATCATTGAGCGCACGGAGCGTGATGCAGCTATTTAAGGACCTTAGGGGAAAACATACAACACGCCCAACTTATCTCGAGTACAAACATGGTCCATGACATGAAAGCACATTACAGGTATACACTGATCTCCATCATCGTTGAACAAGACGATTCAAGGGTCGTGATTTCCTACTCTGGGCTTCTGTACCTGTTCCTGTAAGCAGATGTCGGCTCATTGTGACCCACCTCGGTTGAGACTTGCAACTGTGCAGCACAAAACGAATCACATGATGTGATGTTTTCGTATGTGAATACGTGAGTAGGCGCCGGTCTTCTCACTCCCGATGCAATGAAGGTTCAAAGCACCTTACTTTGCAACAGCTGGTGAGGTCTTGGATGGGTTTATCTGTTGACCGTTTCTCCCCGACACAATCTCTTTCTGAGGTCAGCTGACGTTGGAGCTGACTTGGGTAGCAAGAGATCCTTCTCGCCCTCCTGCACATGTCCAGAGAGCATGACAGGTGCCCATGAAGCAATGCAGCCCGAGGATGTATGCACTTGGCCTGTATGATATGCAGGCAATCAGCTTGAAAATCTCACCCCAAATTGGATGGCCAACTGTAGCCCAGGAATCACATTGTACTGACTTGCCTCAGCATCCTACACGCATCTAGTAAGCATCAGGTAATTCCATGAAGCAGTGATACTTAGCGTGTAAGCATGTTGCCTGAACTGTGATGGGATGCAATTGATCAAGGTGTTATAGACTCTGACCATGTCCTTAGTGATAGGATGCTTCCCAGAATCTACAATATCCCCAGCTGTGGCCTCTGATCTTTCCGTATACTGCTGAATGTTTCCTGCAACCAGCCAAGGGTGGCTCAGTGCACAAGGACCCATCAACATTGAATTCTCTGGCATTTCTATGCAGTAGCTAATTACACAAGGGTGGCTTGAGCAGCCATGAAGCCCTGATGCATGCTATGGTACTTGTAGCTCCCTCTGCACATCAGAAGGCCATCCTAAAGTTCTCCTAGGACAATTTCTAATGCCAACCCAAGCACAGCTGACATCCTCGTCTATGACGAAGCAAGCAATTAGCAAGTGCCTACAAGAGGGAGATGGTGCACGGTTCTGAAAGTTGTTTGCATAGCAGTATGAGGGTGTACAGGCAGCGGAACCTGAAGCACATGGCTTGAAGGCTGGCTTTAAGAGTGTGCCTTCACATAGGCGCTCTTAAGTACTACTATAGTATAAGGCTGGCAGAGGACAGCAACTCACCCTTCTTTGAGGGCAGTGCCACGAAAGAGAGGTCCACATCCCATTCAGGCCGCGAGTGTGGTTTATCACACTTCGTAGCTGAATTAATTGTTATGGGTTGTTGCATGAGGACTTCAGAGCACTGCGCCAAGTCATCCAGCAAGGCACCGCCTCCTAGCACATCTGCATCAGCAGCTCGTGACCTTCAGCTGCTTGACCGGCCTGATGCACAAACATGGGACCACTATACGCAACACAATAGGGTCATCAGTGCTCTTGATGAGTATCCGTGCTTTGACAAAACTTTCATCCTTTTCAGATCCAGAGACACTGCTCAAACTTCGTGGGCACAAGCCAGGCTGCGGGGAGTCCTAGTGATACCACCACTGTCTAAATAGAGCCTTACTGCGCCAACCCATGCACAGAGCGGGAATGCTTGAGTGAGCAGCAGGTGGCATTCACGCACCCTCTGTGGCCCGCACTATGCGGTCGCAAAAGCCGTCATACCTCTCCACCAGCACTTGCATAAGTGTGGGGTCTTGGCGCACTAGCTCAAGGTTCATCAGCCTCACGCAATTTTTGGTCTCACAAATAATATTTTTGATCTCAGTGTTCCCTGCCCATCCACATTGCTTACCACATGTGCATGTAAAGGTTTCCCTTGTGACTGTAAAAGAGGTTTGTATGACATTGCGTAATGAGGTAAGCTCGTAATATCAAGCAGCACTGTGATCCTCACAAGAGCCATTGGAGGAGACTCTGCAAGGTTAACTCCATCCCAAGGGTTTCACCTGTCTCCTCCAAGAGTGTAAGCACGCGGTTGAACAGTTTGCTCTGCCTCTGCAGCCACCAGCTCCGGGTGGTGCCATAAGAAAAAATGTCATGTCCCTCCGGCTTGACCAGTTGTGTCTCATCTATCTTACCATCTTGTGCAACCCTGATGCAGACAGCAAGAAAGTTTGCTTGGCAAGAATTGGCCTTGCCAGCTTTGTCTTGACGTCTGGGCCCAGACCTTTATGTTTGCGTCAGTGTCTGTTCTCTCTATGTTGCAACAAGAGAGCATCCTCACACAGTAACAGAGCAGCACTACAAACCTTGCTGCCTTGATACTTTTCCTTGTAAAGATGCCCTTTAGGACGCTTTCAACGGTTCTTGGACTCATATTGGCTTCCTTAGCTATTGCTACTATCCATACAATCTCCACTTGAAACCTTCGTGTGAAGGAGGGCGGTCAGAATAGATGATCCAGAGTTGTCACAATGCCCCATCGAGAAATGAGACGTGATGTCCCGACGGTGTTCTCTTGTGCAAACTCGATTCCAGAATGGACAGCGACGGTAATTTGAAGGAACGTCATCTCTGCGCGTCTTTCATGTGTGCAAATACATGAAGGATCAATCTTGTACGTCTTTCATGGTATACTTGTGATGACAATAGGTGGCTCTCTTGCTTCAATTTAAGACGAAGAGAACCTTGCTTTGCCTGGCTACAGCTTTTGCAAGAGCAATATCATAGAGGCCGCTGGAGCCCGGCAGCAACACTAAAGGCTTTCCAGAGAGGAATGAGCTGGACTGAGAGGGCTTCCTTCAGCTATTTAGGGAGGTGGCAGTTGAGGGGATTGGCACCCTGTGCCCATATGCCGGTGAAGGGAATGCTAAGTCTCACAAGGACGCGATGCAGTACCATGTATCTTACCATTGCTGGAAGGCTCTTGACACACCATGGGTCGGGCTGGCTTTGTATCAGGGCCAAGTTGTGTGCTGCAAAGCAACAGTGCATCTGTGACGTTTGCTCAAGGTGCGCATACTCTTCTATATGTCTGTATGGACATGTCAAGGGTCGGCTCCTCTCAGGACCCCGTCATAGGGAGACTGAACCTTACTATTCGTTTGAGTATGCAAGTGGTCCTGCCTAAAGTATCGTCATAAGTTGGCAATCTATAGGAGTGCAATTTAAGTTGCACCTCATGGTATGCATTGCCAATGTACAGTGTGCAGGAGGCAAGTATTCCAGCATGACGTATTCCTCACGCCACAGACCTCGACAGGGCGTCTGTATCTTATTTTGTCTTATTTTATTTTGGCACTCTACAGCTGTGCTATTGGCGGCCCTTTGCAGTATGTCGCAAGCTTTGCACCTAAATGTCATGTTACTGCTGGAGGTCTGGCACCGCACCATACTGAACTAGCATGGTGGCTATCAGCCGGCATTTGCCTCCTTCTAAAGTTCAAGCATGCTAGGAGCTCAACGCCTCACTTTCCCAGACAAATACCACGGATGGCACCGCCCCTGATGCATAAGGTACGCTAAACGCATGTCCGTGAGCATCATGCACAGTGATATGACATTGCAAAGCAGCCTCAGAAGGTATTGCTGGAAAGGAAAGGGGGATTTTTGGGGCACCACTGGGAAGTCTGAAGAAGTTAGGAAGAGTGTGGTTCTAAAGGAACACGCATACCGCCTGCCTGCTAGTACCCAATTGAGAGCACAATTGCTGCAATGTGTTGTAGTGCAACACGAGGAAGTGGAATTCTCGTCCTTGTAGCAGTTCCCCTGTCAGAATCTGTGTCCAAGATCTGCTGACAATGGAATTTAAAGGGGTATTAACGGGCTAGTCTCGGAGACCCGCGGTTTTGTAAGACAACTAATTGCCGGGATATTGCTTCCCAAGGTACCTGCCAGAGGGCAAGAGACGGGATAATTACATATTCTTGCATCTCACATGTGATGCATGCAATTCAGAGAGTGTCTTACCTCATCTGCAGCGCAAGACAACTCACCCAGATTCACAAATGGAACCGGAGATGAAAGGTCCACTTCGTTTTCAGGCCGCCAAACATATTTTCCCAGGTTCTCGATGGATGCAGTGTTTGGTATCATCAAGACTTCCTTGCATTGCTCCAATGCGAGCATCAAGGCTGCGCCTCCAGGGACATCTGCATCAAGTGTGTAATTGAAGTTTTTCAAATAGGTCGACATAACCATATGGGTCACTTGGCCCACGTATCAAGACCAACAATGGCCTTAGCACTACGCATCTTGTTGTAATTCATTGCTGTGGAATCACTGGTACCCTCAAGGTGCACAAAAGGCTGAGTGCAAGCCTCCTCCTCAGACCTAGCTGGATGAGCCCATTAAGCACAGCACAAGACTATCAGTGCCACCAATCAAAATGCAAGGATGGATGCTCACAACCGTTGTGATGCCCAGGCTTCAAGACTCCATACCATTCCAAATGAATCCCGATGGATGATACATGTCGCTTTAATAGATGATGAGGGGAGGAATGCACGATCACCTTCGTAAATAGCTTGCATGAGGCGGGTATCATGGACAATCTGTTCTGCCACCAAAGCTTGCAATTTCCATGGGTTTTGGCGCACTGCTTCTGACCGTATCAACCTCGCGCATCTGTTGGCTTCCCTGAGAGCTGCTATAACTTCCGGATCACCTGCCAGCGCACATCATCTGACTTTGAGCTTAAAAATGCTGCAAACATACCGTTGCTCTAGGGAGAGCGTACCAGCTCAGAAAAGTTGGACTTGACAGTTAAAATCAATTGAATGGCATCTGAGGTATGGAAGACGTATGTACATTTTGGGTGTACGCCATGTATGCCCAAAAACAAGCAACCCCCAGAGTGCCAAGGTATCCGTCCTTCAAGCGCAAGTGCTATGGACGCTGTCTTCCTGAGAATTCACTCTGAGAGCAGGTCAGTGACGGCATTAGAAAGACAGTACATGCGCACCTATCTCCTTCAAAAGGTGTTGTAAGCGTTTATACAGCGTGCTATGCCTGTTCATCCAAAAACTCCGCGTGGTACTAAAAGCATAAGCGTTGTCTCCCCTCGCTACAAATGGGTGTGCCTGAATGTGCTTATGATTGTCTGCGGCCCTGGCCCGACGACATAGGAAGGAGCTGTGCCAGATACGAAATATCCGAAAGCTGCAATTGCAGCATCGGCGGGAGCGCTGGACTCCACACTTGCTCACTTGTTTCAACATCCTTGCATTTATAATGCTCAGGCCCTTGCTACATTACAGAACTCTGAGAGCAGCAAGCATAACTTGGCCAGCTGCTTCAACAGTAAGAACTGAATAGATCTCAATGCCTAGCTTCTGCTTCCCAGATGAAGTGAAGCGGCCTTTCAGGAAGCAATGGTGCTATCGAGACGCACGGCGCTACCTGTCGCGCTGAAGGTGCACATACAGCTTCCTTCACTAGCTGTCTTAGGGTTTTCGAAGTAAATGTGTTCGAGTCAGGTGCCAGTATCTCAGAGACAGACGACACACGACCTTTGCAGCTAGCACAGACTGAAGCCATGTATATCAGACAGGTCTACACCTTCGTCAAGGGCTTCTGCACCGGCACGGCACTCAGGTCTATCGTACTAAGTTGCACGAGACTGCTGTCTTCCCTTGGAAGTGTAACAGAGTATGTATCGACAAGACAGCGAAGCAACCACGCACTCTTAGAGTCGTGAAACCAGCTTGAGCCAGGTAGGTCCGCTGAGCTGCCTCTTTGGTGGCTGCAGGGAAGCAGGCGATGTGCAGACTGGGGCGCGCAGAAGCGAGTTTGAGGAGGGTGAGGACCACGCCTTTGGCACAACCCGGAGTTATTGGCTGCGAAGGGGAAGGTGGCTGTCTCTACGCTTCAAACAGGTTTTGCTGGACTCAGGTATACGTGTTCACAATTGATCTTCTAGCGTCTGGTGGAGAGTCGCCGACCTGCTCTGTGATTGCCTGCGAGCTAGTGCTCTGGGATGACTGCAGTCCTACTACGAAACTTCTAAGCTGGGATATGCCTTGCAGGAGATCCAGAAACCGTAGCAGCTGGCATAGTATTCCATAAGACCGGGAAGTTGATAGACCTTGAGGAAGTGCGCCAAGACCCCCAGACGCTGCATGATCTGGTCAGACGGCACGAGGTTGCTTGCGCCCGTTTGGAAAGAGCTGCCATGGAAGGTCTGTATGCATGACGCTCTACGCTAGTGTGACCGGTGCACAGGCATATTCCAACGATTGTGCTGCACGTAATTGAGTATGACACCATGTGACCGCATCACACTATTGCCCGTCACGTGTAGTGGTCATCTGATGCCATGCCTCCTTGGTATTTAGTAGGCCCACAGTGTCCATGTATGCATACGAGGGCCACAGCTGCTTGAAAGCCCAATGCATGCGTGTGGGGAGGTTTTGATGCCAACTGGTTGTTGATGCAGATGTGCCTGCCGCTAGCTCCTTACTAAGACAGATGCAACAATGCGAAAAGGTGTTGATGATCCCGCCGGTGTCAATATTGGAGATGGGAAATCAGTACCTCCGGCCTGACGACGAAGTGGACCTCTCGTATGTAGCCTCACCTTCAATCCCAGGTAGTCTGATGGGAAGCCAAATGCTTACTGACCTTATTCTCAATGTCTTCTTGATGGTCTGCTGCTTGTACAAAATTTCCTGTTCTATTTGTGCATATGCATACTTTACAGCTGTGTACCATCCTTATCTTTACCGACACAGCGCCTCGTAACGGCATGGTATTGGTAATTTCGCTGGCTGTGCTTAACAATAGATGGGCACATACAAAGACTGGACAATTCTTGCAGCTTTTACTATGTTGGGGACCAAGTGTCTTTGACCCGGAATTGCTACAACGTCTTGTATGAAAGCGTATAATATTAATTGCAGTATGCGATTGATCTTCAGATGACATTACTCACTCATCCTCTATAATTGCAGAAAATGAGTATTACTCTGCCATAAGCGTTGACGGTATAATCGGGGGGGTATAAACGAGGGACATAGTCAGCATGATATGAATCATACCAAGGTAAGATAATTCATAGTTATTGTGCTTAGTTGGCTCTCGTCCTAACCATAGTTCATGTAACATTCAGATGCGCTCACTCAGCCTTGCTATAGGGAGATAGAAGAGAATTGGTTGTGTGCAGGTTTCTGAGAGATTCCACTTGCTCCCTCAAGGCGCTGCACTATCAGCAGAGGTCAAAAAGAAGACTGTGATGGCGCTCGTTGCTGCATAGGCGTATAATGCCATCTAATCTCAGGATATACATGGCAACCTTTTGCAATATGCGCAGAGAAGCCTTTCAGATTTCTGTTGTGAGTATTTCTAATCACCTTTCCCAAAGGAGAGGAATCTCATTGCTACAGATCACGAGTTTGCTCTACATTCTAGCAAAAATTTGAACCGCTAAACACCAGCAGCAGCCATTGCAGCCTTTTCAAGGGAGGCATTGGCAGATAGTAATGTAGATGGAGAGGCAGCGCTCGTGGCTCATGTCGGCCTTTGGGGGATTTAATTTATGTTCGGAGAGGCTGCCCGCCTCACAAAGGCACTCATCGGACTTGAGCTGAGCACTGTATGTTGTTGGATGTTGTGAAGGTTCCAATATCAGTGCTCAACCATAAGTCCGAGTCTCCCAAGCAGAGAAGCCTTCGCGGCTCTTGCCATACGGGCAATGCCAAGAATGTACATAATGCAAAATAAAAATCTGGGCCAGTGACACTTTGCCATTGGCCCGTTGTGTCTGTCTGCTTAAGAAGATGACGTGCAAGTGCCCACCTCGATGAGCATGGCACCGTGCGCCATCTGCATATCACGTGCAGCCCGGAGGCATTGAACGCCTCCGGGTTGTATGGGCCAAAACCAGCGGCGGTGGTGGCGCAGGGTATACCCACAGCACTTATGTGATTGGCGGTACGTCATGTTTGCTTGTTTGCTAGGGCCTGCAATTTGCTCTTCTACTCATCGTATAAATCGTGTGTTTGTTTTTGTTGACCCCCGTTTGTTTCTATTTCCATACGTGAAATGCCATTATCAACGCCTTCCTTCCCTTTAGCATGTAAGGCCAAATGGAACCACAATCAAATGCAGACCTGTACTTCTTCAAGAAGTAAGTTGGTACGTTTGTGACATGAGACTGAGTATGTGTGATATTGGGTAGCCTATTTAGAAGTGTGAAGCTCTGAGTAGCTGATGACATGAGAAATGGAAGGCAGATGAAGGTCTTGAAGCTGGATGAAGGTCTTAGGCACATTCTGGGAAGCTACTTTAGCATGTTCTAGGCAGCTGTCTGCATTACATAAGGCTTGGGTATAAAAGCAGAGTCATTTAGCATACATGTAATGCGTTCAAGGATCAGACTGATGCGAAGCCCTTGCATATCTGAGCAACAGGCCGTCTCTGACCACGTACTTCCGCATGCCACTGCGATAAGTGTGCACATACTGGACCTATCCTGATCCCTGCAATACCTGATACCTGTGACCTGTGAAAGTATATCTGTGAGATCATACCTGCAACAGTGCTACACCGACCTCGACCGACAACCCTCAACCTCCGGCAACCTCTGCTATCCCCCCTGCATCCTAAAGGCAGCCTTGGGCCCACCTGCCTCTAAGCTCTCCTCTGTAGTACTTCGTCAGGCCGTCTACGAGTGACTCAAGAGATCTGAATCAAGCGACTTAGTGATCTTGCCTCACGGCGCCCTCCCCTGATGCCACACGTTCATAAGTGCATGCCTGTTGAAAAGCAGGCGGCGGAGGCTATGTAGGTGGTGCGGGGGTTGCTAGTAGAGACATCAGTCCTGGAAATGGTGGCAATGCTGGGTGGTCCTTCCTTGCTGGCACAGTCAATGGGGTATGCAGAGGCCTGACCAGGAATGCTTGTGATGGCTGTGTCATTGTGACGCAGCAATGACCGCAATGGTCTCCCCTTAGTACGCTAGCACACTGCAGTTGAAGACAAATGTGCACAATAAAACAGGGGCCTAGCAAGCAGCAGGCAACGAGCAAGTGGCCAGCGCGGGCAAGATAGACAGAAAGCTTCTGACATGGAAGGACATCAACGGAAGGTTCTTGTAGTCTAGGTCCGGGAGCATGCTAGCCAAGCGAGTGTGCGCCACATATGCATACTTCTCTATGAACTTCAAGGTGTGTGTCCTTCCTTGTTCTACGCCACTGATGTGGAGGGAGAACGCCTTGCAACTTTGAATTTTAGGCTGCTTCATGGTGCTAGCACGTCTGACATCTTATACCAAAGCTTGTTTCCTTCCCAAGAGATGGAGAAGAGTCCAGAATTTGGGGAGAGCAGCACGGTGGTGCCTTCCGCAGGGTGGAGCAGTCCAAGCTGCAAGCATGGCATCCTCGGATGCTTCATGAGAGACCTTCCCCGCTAATGGCAAAAGCTTGTGTTGTGCCTTGAGATTTTGGTCATCAGGTATCAGATATCGTCTGGCAATTTGGAGAGGAACAACCCATAGTGGTACTGCTAAACGGCACCATAACAAGCCTTCGGTCTCTCACAGATGGCGCGTGATATGAATTCTGGGATACATAGCCACGGCCCAATCAAAATCCTGAGATTCGCGCAAGTGAGAGCAACTATGCGAGTGACAGCTCCTCTGTGTTTTCCCGCTTGCCGCTCTTGAGGCTGTTGTAGAATTCATGCGTCTCTGAGATCACCTGCGCAGCATAGTACAACACTGTGTGGCCTTGCGTGACAAGGAAAACACGGGAGCGTAGTGTCGTGGTGAATCAGATGGTGCTACATAGTCAGGTGATTGGTAGCTTGAGCAAGTGGTGTCTGAGAGTTCCCGCTGGCCAGTGGTGATATTTGAGGTCGTGCTGGCACATTGCTTTATGGAAGTGGCCTTGGTGTATCCTTGGCTGGTCGGTACGTCAGACATGACAAGCAATGTAATCTACCTTGAGAGTGTACTCCTTGTTCTGCCACTGGTCGTCAAAGCCGAACTTGTTCTCAGGCTTGCCGTCGGGCTTCTTGTAGTCTCTGAACCAGATCCTAATGTCATCTAGAAGCCCGGGAAACTCCCTGCACATTAGAGAGCATCCTTATATAAAAACTCTAGCTCACACAACCTCTGTACATGCACACACACCAGCCCTCAAGCAGCTGCAGCAGCTCAGACTGGCACAAGCTAGAGCAGTTCCTTACGCAACTAGAGACACAACCCATCCAGTTCTGATGGTTGTCCGCAGCTACATGCGGCATAGCTCAGGATGGTTGATTTCGGGTCCTCAGGCACCACCCCAGCAAATTTGCATGGCAGATCAAAGGTGGTTCAATGAGTAGGGTCCCCTGGATTGCAGGAGTTCACCTCTCTACGTCCTCCACATCATTGACAGAGGCTGCCTTGGGGTCATCTGCCTTGATGGCAGCTACCTTCCAGTCCAGCTCGCCGTCATCTATCATGGCCAGTACAGCCAGCGGCTTCACAGGGTACACGCCCCCGGAGACCAGCGTCTCGCTGCCAATCTCCACCACGTCTACGGGGTCGTTGTCTCCCTGCGACAGAAGTGTCCCACGTCTAACACCACGCATGTATGCCATTAAAGGCTCCATAGCCTTGGGCTGCCCTTGCTGGACAGAGCTCCAGTGCTTCTGCAAGTCCTTGCATCAGGGCGACTGGGTCCCTGTGCAGGCCTGCCTACCTCCTAAGCTGAAGGTCAGCGCTCTTCATGACGAAGAGAACTTGCGGAGTCTGCTCAAGCATACGCGTGGGGAATACAGATGCACTGAGCCTATGGTGGCAGAGGATGGCAGAGAGGGGTCTCTCAGCATTGCAGATGTGTCTGTCCCTGCCCCTAGAAAGGGGCTGCAGAAATCTCGTGTGTGTTGAGTCTTCCTCATCAAGCCCCCCGCTCGCCCCCTGCCCTACCCTAACGCCTACACCCTAGCCATGTTCCTCATGCCGACCCTGGTGTGAGACAATAGACCCTGGACGCTGCTGTTCCGTCTTCCAGGTGCTGTCTACCTTGTCGACCTCGTGTGCACCCCAGTACTTCTACACTGCAATGCGTGGAGAAGCCTGTAGCAGGGACTTGACTGCTCAGTGATCCTAGCTCTCACGCAGGAGCAGAAACAGCGCATGGGCTTACCGCGACTCCATCAAGCTCCTCGGCCTTGTGTGCAGGGTCCTCCCACGTCTGGGGCAGCAGTCCATAGTTCACGCTGCATGCAAGGATAAAGCTCATCAGACTACAAGCATTGTCGAGCCTTGCACTCTAGGATATGCTGCCCTCTGCTGTACCTTGTAGAACAAACAGGGCAATCAAAGCATGTCAACAGCGGCTGCAAGGCTAAATCTGGCAAGCATGTACGAAAAGTTACTGAGCACGTCGACAGTGTGAAAAGTGGCGAGCAGGATGCGCTCACTTGATGTTGTAGGGGTAGAAGCGCAGCTTGCCCTTCTTGGTGTCCTGCTTAATGGGAGTCTTCTCCTCATCCTGCATGCATGCAAACACCCTCTGCTGTGCTCGATTGAGACTGAGCTTCGTGCATGCACTCCTGCCTTCGCTCTGCACACCCCTGACTGAGATGTGATATCTGAACTGACTGCTTCCATACAGTCACCTTTGGAACATACATCTGTATCCTCATCAGATACATACAAGTATTTGTCCCTGTGCTACACAGATCTGAGATGCATTTCAGGCCCATGCATCCTCTGCTAGCCTCACATCGCAACGCCCTGCCTCATCTTTGACCTCTGGGCTTGTGTCAACGTACCGCAAGACAGGGTTTGTAGCAGCAGGGCTATGTTGGAGAGGTTAGGGTGTGTACCGTGGCACATTCCATCTTAGCGGAAGTCTCCTTGGGGATCTCGCAGATGAAGTTCAGCAGGCCACCCTCCTGGTACAGAGGAATGTCATGCCATGTGGAGATGTCCTGACCTGTGCAACACACACCTCTCTCAGATGTCACTCTGCAGCACTTGGGGTGCTGCTATACAGGGAGATGCTCGGCCCAGCAGCAATGCAGATCTGCTGTTGGTCCTCGCAGTGGTGCACAAACTGGCTTTAGTCAGAAAGTCAAGCAGCAGCAGCTCGACACAGAAGTCACAAAGCAAGTGCAGCTGTACCTTTCTCTTGCAGAAAGATGCGGTACTTAAAGCTGTCAGGCTCCCCCTGCACTCAGAGGATAGCATTTCAGATTTTCCTCCTTGCTTTGACTGCTGTTTGACTGTTCTGCAGGATAGAAAAGCTGGCACAATGGAGTTGTACCCGCTCTGCTTTGCCATATGATTGGGCAGTGGCAGCTTCGGCTCTCACAGAGAACCCCATTTGCCTGGGCTGCTGCTGCCTTCTGCTAAGTGCGAGACGGGCCTGCATCAGACATCACCTTTACCACCTGTTTCTAAAGGTCGTGGCGCACCGAATATTCCCTCTCGGTACCTCTGTCTGGCAGAGGGTGATCTGAGCTGTATCGGAGCCATTTTCTGGATATCGGCCCTGGTAGTTAGCCTCTATCGCGCAGATTCCTCAAATAAATGTTCTTTATCTTCTTTAAAAGCCCTGAAGCAAAGGGGTGTATGAGAGTGTTCTGGGTCGACACCTGCGGCTGAGCGTTGAGCGGCACACCAGGCACCCTGACGGCTGCTGCACACTTCACCGCCGAACGCATCATGGCTGCCAACTTATGCTTGGCCCAAAAGAAGAGAGAGATCGAACGTATGACCGGCTTCCGAAAGCAGAATCAGATTTATCCTACCCGTGCAAGCTCAATGCAGTCACGTGAGCATTTCGAGCACGCCCAGAGCAAAGTCATTTTCTTCTTCATGACAGACCTTCTGTGTACCGTAGACAATTTTATGGCTTCCTTTGATGTCGACGCCACTCACCAGCTTTAGACAGCCACCTTGACGTGCACGTCCTGAGATGCATGCGACAGTCTGTCACTCCTGATACTGGGGCCCAATCATCGCCATGTCAGACTTCAAATCGCAATTTAAGGCTGCCAAGGCCGTTAGAGGCAGTGGAAGCTCTGCAAAGCTGGTGAGCAGATGGCTGTCTTGGCATGACATAGCTTTGACGACTCGAGCAGCTTACTACCTTTCCACCTACCCTTCATACGTGACAGCTGTGTCTCTTATGCAGTCGAAAGAGCAAATTCGGGCGTTGAAGGCGCAGCGAGCAGCTGCAGAGGCCAAGGCAGCAGAAGAGGCAGCCAAACAGAAAGCTACACAGGTGAGTGGTTTTCCACCTCAATCAATACCACCAACTGAGCTGGCCCCTTAAATTGGCTTCTTCTTGTTCAACTCATTGACAGAGCAACAGCTCTGCTACTGAGAGTGATTATGCACATGGGCCTGCATCCTACACCTGCAACATTCCTTTGGGGCTCTGACATATGCAGCACTCAACAACTTCCTCGTATCACCAAGCAAGCATGTTCCTTCACGAGTCAAGCATGTAGAAGCAATGTACCCAAAGACCTTTGAGGAAGGCTTCCATGATTTGTCTTACATACCCCTGACTTGCTGCAGGAAGCAGCAAGGCAAGCGGCAGCAGCTGCTCCCCCGATGGCAGCTGCAGCTGCGTCTACACATCCCACATCCGGCGGCGCTCCGCGCGCTGTGCCACCCCCTCGATTCGCACCCGCAGCGCCACCAAAGTTTGGCCTTTCGCCAGCACTGACAACAGACTCACAGGTGGACCTTCTCATCCAAGTGTTGTGGTGCCAAACCCCTCATCGAAGACCACATTCCAGTAATAACGAGGCATGCAGCTCAAGATCAGCACCTGGACCTCTTGTACAGTCAGTGCTGAAGCTACCTGCCGAGCATTTCCAATCACCTTCAAGGGATACATGTTCGTGAAGACCTGACAAGCAGGCTAGGTTACCTGTACATGAAGGCCTCCTCAGAAGAGCTCTGACTGTGCAGATCACTCAGGTGCACAGCGGGGACAGCAGCGTCTCACCTGCGGCCTTGCAGTCTACGGCCAGCAAGGAGCTGTCGCCTGCCGAGAAGCCCAGCCCCAGCGCAGCGCAGCACAGCGCGCCAGCGGAGCTGCCCGGTGGCTTCTTTGAGGCGCCTGATGAGGCTGCCTCAGGGGCCGCCTCCGCTCTCCCACAGGAATTTTTTGAAGCTCCAGGTAGGGTTTCCAAAGCCTGGCATCCTGCCTGTGCATGGCCCCATGCAAGCTTATCACACGCTCCAGAGGGGCTTGCCCAGATTTTATGCGGCTTCTCATTGCTCTTTCATGCTGTGCAACACTCCCGAAGGGGGCCACAGTACCGCAGAAGAGCTGCGCTCACACACTATGGCTTCTGAGCGTGCTTATCCGATGTGGTGTCATGCTGGGCGTTTGCAAGCAATAGATGGTCCGAGGATTGTGCTCATGCAGATGCTGCAGCAGCATCGGAGGCGGGGAGTGCACAGCCTGCAGCGCAGGGCGCTGTACAGACAGATGAGAGCCATGCCAGCCTGCCGGCAGGCTTCTTTGAAGTGCGTCTACTTTCAGCTGAGAAAGGTTACTGATTGTCAACAGAAAGGACTGCAATCTTTGTGTGATGGGGCATGCGGGGTAGTAAAGAAGGTCGCTGTGCAATCTGCGATCTGACAGTTCTGCCGTCAATTGGTTTATGCACATACAGCAGGAAATGTATGTTTGCCAAGCTGGCTTCTGTAGCCATCTCTGTGGCTGCTTTGCCCCCGAATTTATGCTCTTCAATAGCTGTCTGGATGCACAGCAGCCAGAACACACTCCGACAGCCTGATGGTCACATTGCTGGATCATGGCTTAATCTTCATGCAAGCAATATTTGATGCAGGCTTCTGCGGACCCAGTAGAAGACAGTCCTGCGCCGCCAGCTGCGCCCCTGCCACCAGCAAGTTCTGCAGCAGCGCAGCCGAAGGAACAGCCTGGCATCATTCCCAAAGGTACTTATCCTCCCTCCAACCCCCTTTCAATTTTTTCCACACAGGGCCATATGTGCATCATGCTGGTTTGCGGTCAGCGCGGGGTTGACCATCAGCCCCAGATGTATATCAAAGTGATCACTGTGCTGCATGCTCTGTGCAAAGTGTTCTGTGCTCAAGCAACATCTGCCTCCCAGCAACATGTAGTTCAAGTGATCTGCGGGTCTTTTTGCATTTGCCCTAGAGCTTGCTTGAGCTGTGTCTGTTGCCCTGCTGGAGCCTCTCAGAAGTGCAGTGTGCATGACGTCGAGGGACTGCACTGCAGGCTTCTTCGCGGACAAGGAAGCAGATGCAAAGGCGAGGGGCGAGGATAAGAAGAAGAAGAGCAAAGAGGAGGAGTTCTCAGACTTCATGACATCCATCGCTGTGGATGTTCGAGAGGCAAGCTCCACAGCATTTCCTGACAATGCTTACCTGGCAGCATATGGTCCACACATGCAGTGTAGCTGCTCCAAAAGCTCGCAGTCTGTGTGGCCACACCATGTGTCTTGTCCGCATCCAGCAGAAGCATGGTCTCGTGAAGGACAAACAGTATGACAGCGCACATCTTGCGCGCAACGCCATGCTGTCCCCAAACTTGGAATCCCCAGCCCTCAGTATCCGCAACTACACAGCTGTTGGAACAGCTACACAGTGCAGTACAGGATCAAGGCGCTGCATGTTGTACCAGATTGAAACTCATGCTACTGGACACCAGACCTGACATGGTGCTGAAAGACGTTGTGTGCCCTCAGAATGGCGCAGCTCCATCATCCAGGGTACCAGCAAAGGACAGGTCTGGTCTTGAGCCTCAGTGCTCAGGAAACGTCTGTGGTGCAGGCGGAAGAACGAGATCAGGAAACCGCGGCCGATGCAGCAGCAGAACGAGCAGAACGAGAGCAATTTGAGCAGAGGTGAGCAGCTTCTGGCCACCCACGTTGCTGACCCTTTGAGCTTTTCTGTGATGACAGGCCATACAGAAGCTGTCAGGGAATCCTCAGTGTGAGCTCCGTGCCTTGTCACTGGGATCGGGCAGGCAGGTGCCATTTTGAGCAGAGGGTGCTACTCTCCGGCATAGCATCAGCTGTTCCATGACCTTCTCTGTCACTACAGTGTTTACTGTGGGGTCTCGAAACATCTTCACTTGGAGCTATGTGCTCTGGCAAAGCCAGGGCAGGCCTCTAAAAGCGCAAAGCACCTCCTGCAGGATGCGCCTGCAGAGGCTTGAGGAGCTCAAGACGGGCAGCTCTGAAGCACAGAAACAAGCAGCAGCGTACACTTTGTCAGACGCGGCCCTGGATGTGGATGTCATCCTGGAGGAGGCCTCTCAGTCTAGGAAGAGGCGGAAAGTGGATGTGAAGCAATTCCTGGAGCCCGCAGCAGAGGAGGGGGACGATGCGTCCTCTGAAGAGGATCTGGAACTGGACTGGCGGGCTAAAACAGTGTAGAAGAGCAGATGAACCTCCAGTAAAGTACAGCATGGCACCTGTTGAAGTCAAGCGAGGGTCACAGCATCTCGCATGCGCTCAAGCCTATATGGCAGCGTATGCAGAAGCTTGTGCTCAGAACAGCCCTGTGATGCATCCTTGAAGCACGCTTGCAAGATGGCCAAGCCCCACGCCTCTGAGTCTGAAGGGTAGCGTGCAGGGCATTCAGAAGCTTTGGCAGTTTCCGTTGGGCTTTGAATGCATGAAAAGATAGTGCCAGTACAGTTATCATGCGACAGTAGTACTACAGGCCATGAGTACTCACGTTACATGCCAAAACCGCTTCTGGCACGCCCCAATTGCTTGCAGTCATGGCGTAGCAGCTGATGTCTGGCAGGAATAGTCACACCAATAAGGGGCCACCCTCGTTCAATCATACAAGGGATCTGGAATCGTACTGATCTACAGCACTTATCTCCAAGACATCCAATGTCTTCCCATGCATGAGCTAGCCTCAAACCATATGGAAGTAGTTCATGCGCATGCGCTGCAGCTATCATGCTGACAAGAACTCCCTGATAACAAGGCCACAATTGGACTGCTCATGGATAAACCCCAAAGCTCCCACGGCTCACTCCTAATACTCCGTATTTGCCAGCGATACGACAGTATAGGCCTAATGACGGTGTAATTTGCGCACTCTGAAGGCCAGCCCAGTTGTGCTTGGCAACCTCTGAATTACTAGAAGCCGCACCTCCCTCACGCAAGTGTTCACCCCAGTGATAGCTGACAGTTTGCACCGCAGCCTGCTGCAGGCAGCGTGCCGGACTGCGCAGCCTCAGCCCTCAGGGTTGAAGGGCTGCGCATTCATCCAGTATCCCATCAAGCAGCCTCCATCAATGGCCAAGTTCTGTCCAGTGATAAAGCTGGCTGCACGCAATGAGAAGCACACGTCAAACCTGTACCAGTCTTTCGCTGTCCTTAAGATCCTTTTCAGTTAGCGCTTCTGAAGCAGCGCTCTGGTGCTCAGCTTACCACTACACCAAAGCACACTCGAAGCAGGAACCTTTGCCAGCTGCACGCCTGATACAAGCTTCAGCACCACAGGGCGGGTGGGAAACCCCTACAACATAGCACAGCGACAGATGTGACGAGCTCCCGTAAGAAAGCTCAAGGCTGCCTTAGATGCCTCCTTGACACCGTGCTGGCAGCATCATCAGCAAAGAGGAGTAAGGCAGACGAGGCATAGCTCACCCGCATTGCTGGCCAGGAACACGATGGGGGCCGCAATCTCCTCAGGCTGCCCCACGCGCTTCATGGCATGGAAGCCGGCCATGTGTGCCATGAGCTCGGACAGCGGCTTGCCTTGCTTCTCTGCCATCTGCTCGAAGACCTCTGTCTCGATGGCAGCTGCACCCACACACATTTCTGTCAACATAGCACTGCTGGCCATGTGAGTCACGAGGTCAGGCACTCACTTGCCCTGCTTCTCGGCATCCGCTCAAAAGCCTTTGTCTGGGTGGCGATTGCACCCACAATGCCAGACATCAGCTGTGAAGTAGCACAGGAGAGATCAGCTCCACGCGCTTGCTTGTGCAATCCTCTAGGTACAACTTTGTGATGGCGGCCAATGTATGAAAACACCAACACAGAGGAGGTGACACAGAGGCGCAAGAGCGTCGAGAGGTGCAAAGGCCTCAGTACAAGCAGCCACGGCGGGCTTACCAGGCAGGACAGAGTTGACGCGCACGCCCTTGGTGGCAAACTCAAAGGCGAGGTTCTTGGTGAGGGTGTCCTGGGCGGCCTTGGCCACACCGTAGCTGGTCATCGTGGGGGAGGAGATGGGCATGATGGCGCCCACTGACGAAACATTCACAACAGCTCCCTGCAGATGAATCTTCAGCTTTGCAATGCCTCACCTACACTGCTGAGAACAAAAAGCAGCAATCCTGAGGCAGTCTTGAGAAGGGAGGAGGGCGCCAGCAAATTAGATTAAATGAAGCGATATTTTGGATGCTTGCCAACCTTGAGAGCAGAGTCAATCCTATAAACATGCACCGCATGCACTGGCACTCCCTGACATGCTACACAACACGAGCCGGCAGCCGATGCACCAGGCTGTATGATGCCTATCTGAAAGAAACGCATCTTGCCAAGTGCACCGGAGGGACTGCAGCAGGGCTAGCTCTCGCGATTGCTGACCTTGTTCTTGATGAGTTCTTCCTCTGCAGCGCGGATAAGCGCCAGGTTCCCTGTCACATGTAGCTTGATGGCTGACAGGAACGCAGCCTCCGTTTTTCCGGACATTTCCTCTGTTGTAACGCCACCGCTGCACGCATGCAAGCTCTCTCAGCCTTTTGTAGAGCATCGCACGTGTCTGTACAGTAGTGTTGGAGAAATTCGATGTCTATTGGGCATCACATAGCAGAAAACACGACAGCAGTGGAGTTTTCTCCTGGCTCGCTGCTCACACATGCTATACACCCAATGAAGGGTGTGTTGGGCTTGAGACTGAGATGTGGAAGGCATGCCACTGCGGAGGGACATGCAGCGTAGATGGGGGAAGGCTGGAAATGCCTGTTGACAATGATATCAAGGCCGCCAAAGGCCTTGATGACCTCCTGCACTGCGCGCTGCATTTCTGCATCGCCTCCTGTCAGGTCTGCCACGACCGACAGGCCATGCTGCATCTTTTCCACCTGTACAGCAGGTCACATGCATGTCATGCGTAGGCTGTGCACATCACCATTGTGGCTGCGGTGGTGGAGGTAATACCTCAGTGGTCTGGACGACTACCTTGCATGCCAGATGTGGGGTGGTCTGAGGGAGTGCAGGTGTAAGGCACACCAGACTGCCAAAAAGTCTGCCAGAAGCAGGCCCTAGAAAGAACTCAATATGCTGCTGTGTTTCATCTGAGTGATGTAAGACATTGATGCTCACCACAGCATCTAGGCGCTCCTTCCGGCGTCCCAGAATAGCTACCTTGCACCCGTTCTTGTCAAAGGCAAGCGCTGTCGCCTTGCCAATACCTGCCGAACCACCTGCATTGCATACCCTGAAATGTCAAGAGATTTTTAGTGTGCACCGAGGCTGAGAAGCCATTGGATGAATTGTGGCATGGCGTAACCCCTCGGCATGGCTGTGCAATTGGATCGCTTTGGGCCAACATATGGGCTTGATGGCCCATGCAAGAGACATGGCAATGAAAAAGAAAGCCACAACGCACTCACCTGTAACTAGGACCCGCCGTCCTTTAAGATCGGCAATGATGGGTGTCGTTCCGAGATCATGCGACATGATGGCTGCTGACTAGAAGTCCGCTCGATGACAGAGGACTTCTACAATCCAAATATTTGTATTTGTGTATGACCAATGTGCGCGTTCTGCTCCTTACAACGCCGAGATTATGATTATGGGAGGTTGACGTGAGACAGCTACCCACATTTTGGAAGCTAAAATTCTCAGCTGGCATGCCACATCATTTTCCACAGCAGATGCCTCACTGCGCTAAAATGGTAGCTGCGGACTGTGTCTGCACCTTGCCACCATCTACACCTCTGTATAAGGAGGTCAGAGGGACCAGCATATGTACGAGTTGCCAGTTCTGTGGACATTGATCCGCATTGGTACAGCGAAAGATAAAGGCTTTGTAGTCTCAGAAGGCATCAAACGCCGACCATGTTAACGTAGAAGTATCCCTGGTGCCTTCACGATCACATCAAAGTATGCAGTTCGAGCAAGGGTTGTGTTCTCGACCTCTCTTAAAGGATCAGTATATACATGCGTGCCGCATTCTGTCTGGCTGGAAATAACCTCAGCCTTGTCGTAGTCCCTCATGAGAAACTGTACAGAGATGGAAAGGGTTTCTACTTCAGACGCGCCCATCAGGGGCAGTGCGTGAGCAGTATATACATCCTGAAGCGCCCTCCCGGCCTAGGTCTCTCATGGTATTTGCACCCCTCAGCCCTCAGGGTTGAACGGCTGCGCGTTGAACCAGTACCCCATCAAGCAGCCTCCGTCGATGGACAGGTTCTGGCCAGTGATGAAGCTGGCTGCACACAGTGAGAAGCCCCAGTCAGTCGTCAAGGTTGAGCAGAGCAAAGCTTGACGTCTCACACTCTTCTACAAGCGACGAGAGCATACAAAGGCCAGCAATTATCGCCAGCCAGAGCCACAGAGGCTCTACCTCTGTAACAGCATCCAGAACGGATGACTTGCGCAAGTCTCTGCAATGCTGAGCATGGGAGGTGCGCTCAGCACCTCCCACCAAGTCTGACAAAAGGCGCAGCTGCTCTCGTATGCTACAGAGGTAGAGCCACACACACCAAGGGCCTTTGGTGATCTGCAGCATCAGCAAAGATGCTGATGCCATCTTGGCATACATCAGACAATGTGGCTATCATGGGGGGAAGGACGCTGACCTGCATTGCTGGCCAGGAACACAATGGGCGCGGCAATCTCCTCAGGCTGCCCCACACGCTTCATGGCGTGCATCCCGGCCATGTGGTTCATGAGATCGGACACCGACTTGCCCTGCTTCTCCGCCATCTGCTCAAAGATCTCTGTCTGGATGGCGGCTGCACAGCACACATAAGCGCATTTTCATCAATTCTCTACCAAAGACGCTGTCACTCTGGGCAGTGGGTTGCCCTGCTGCTCAGCCATCTGCTCAAAGGTCACCATCTGAATAGCAGAAGCAACTATGCAAGGACGTAGGAAGAAGTCATCATTCATGCACCCTGACCATGCATGCAAGACTTCAGCAAGAACCGTGAGCAGTGGCGCGCAGCTCCTTTCAAAAGTCTGCACAGCTGCTCTGCTCTGCTGCAAGGCATGCCCACAAGAGCAGAAATGTTCTCTCTCTGACCTCATCCCTCTCAAGGTGACTCAGGGTAGGTGCTCCACCTGACAAGCTGGAGTCTCACAACAGGGTTTCGGGTATCTCTGAGGAGTCGTGAGAGCGAGCTGCCAGAGCAGGCTTACCCGGCAGCACAGAGTTGACGCGCACGCCCTTGGTGGCGAATTCAAAGGCGAGGTTCTTAGTGAGGGTGTCCTGGGCGGCCTTGGCCACTCCGTAGCTGATCATGGTGGGGGACCCCATTGGCATGATGGCCGCCACGGAAGACACATTTACAACAGCGCCCTGCAGGTAGAGATCCAGCACTGGAGTCAAAAACTGCAGTACTACCACCCTTTAATCCAGGGCGTCTACCTGCAGGGAGCTGTAGTGAATGTGTCAGCTTGCACCAGCTTGTAGTGCATGAGCAGGTGCAAGCTGGGCACACTGACGACTACTCCCTGCAGGTAGAGGCCTATTGCTGAATGCAAGGCTGATATACACAAGCAGGCGCGACCCTGGAGACACCCCTCACAATGATTCACTGTAGACGAGCAGCACATGCTGGTGCTACAACCCTAGCCTATAGCCAGGACTCTGGCAACCAACTTTGTCTGAGTAAGCTCCCGGTACGTGGACTGTAGCAGGGCAATGATGGGCCTTGCCCTTGCAAAGGCGCGTTGTCAGCAACATGTCACGTGACTCTGCACAGTCTCACCTTGTTCTTGATCAGCTCCTCTTCAGCAGCGCGGATGAGCGCCAGATTGCCCGTCACGTGCAGCCGAATTGCAGATAGGAATGCGGCCTCTGTCATGCCTGACATCTCCTCTGTCATGACGCCGCCGCTGCATGGACAAGGTCACTGTGAGTTGGTTGCACTCGCCTCTGCAAGACGTACTGGGTTGCAATGATGCATGTTGCCCATGGAGCTGAGAGGCATTCAATAAGACAGCAGCTCATGCTACTGGCTTCCACAAGTCATGCAGCTTGGGGGGTCCCTTAGACAGCACAGAATCTCCACTAGACATGTACTAAAGGCCTCTCTAGACAGCCAGCAAATGAGAGGCCATAGACAGCACTGTGTAGCTAAGCAACAGGGAACAGCTACACTCAGGCTGGGATTGCGGCATGCTCCAGCTGAGGGTGGCGCAGCATACACACGAGCATGCAGGGCGCACCTGTTGACAATGATGTCGAGGCCGCCAAAGGCTTTGATGACCTCCTGCACTGCCCGTTGCATCTCCGCATCACCCCCCGTCAAATCGGCCACGACTGACAGGCCATGCTTCATCTGATTTACCTGCACAGCATGGCGGAGACAGCTTGCACATACAAGGCTAGTGACAGGGCAGCTGCGGCGCTGATGGCTAGCAGTGCACTATGGAGACAGTCTAGTAGGCAGACCCGAGAATGGGTGCGGTCAGGAAGGAAGGTGGGCACTAGACTGACAAATTTCGAAAAGTGGTCACCCCCTGCGCAGCTGAAAGTCCAATTGCTCCGTTGTAAGTTAGATCGAGGGAATGAAATGCTTACCACGGCATCAAGGCGTTCTTTCCGCCGTCCCAGAACTGCTACCTTGCATCCGTTCTTGTCAAAAGCCAGGGCTGTTGCCTTGCCAATTCCAGCCGATCCACCTGCAGCAGATGCAAAAAGATATGTATAAGGATTCCGATGTGCAGCTGAGGGCTGGGACGCCTTCTGCATGGGTTGCGTAATGACGTTAGCCGTCGGCATGGCTTCGCAGAGGCCTTGATTTGAGGCAGTTGTGCCAAAAATAAAGGCTCAGTTCCAGCATTACATGTTCAAAATATTTGATCTAGCACTTACCTGTCACTAGGACACGCCGGCCCTTCAGGTCGGCAATGATGGGTGTGGTGCCAAGATCGTCCGACATGATTGGTAGTAGCTGCAAATTTGCTCAGGACGGAAGTGACTGTCGAGCAGCAGCGCTTTAACTTCTACTATGCGAAATCTGTAGGAATAGTCTCTTAACACATCGTTTGTACGAGGTCGGAGGAGGTTAACGTGATCACAGCTACTCAGGAAGCGGAAGCTAAGTTTGCTCGAAAGCTAACACCTCCAAATGCTCTATCAAGATCCCGTCTGTGCTCCCCCCATATACAGGGAGAAGCGCAGTAACACGGGCTAGACGAATATGCAATCTTTTGGCGTGCCTGGTCTGGGCACCATTCCCATCGTCCCAGATCTGGAAGGCCGAAGAGTCCTGATTACAGGTGCTGGCACTGCTTCGTGACTTTGTTGCGCCTTCTGTAGTCTCTGTGGGGTTTCACAGGCCCTGAAGTTGAGGAGGACCATGAGCGGTGCATGCTGAGCAGGGGGCTCAGCAGGCATAGGAAAGGCGTGTGCTTTGGCATTCGACACGAACGGGTGCAAGGTGGCCATTGTTGGGCGCAGAAGAGAGCGCCTGGATGCAGTGGTAAGCATCTCTCCTTCTCGCGTGGGCTGCAGGTCTTATGTAGACATGCCACCCTGCCTGCAAGGCAATGCCTTGGCGCTGATTGCCCCTGCAAAGAGAGCTGTATCTGTAATGTGAGACTACAGAGAGTGCATGAGCCAGGTACCACCCTGCAGGCCATTCAAATGAAGGATGCGCTGCCTATTGTGGCTGATCTTTCAGGCGGAGATGCCGAAATGCAGCGCGTCATTTACGAAACAATACAGGGCCTGGGCGGACTTGACATCATTGTCAATAAGTGTGTCTCTTCCTTGGCAGTGCTCTTCTGTCTCTGTTGAGGTGCCATCTCTTGATGAGCGCCTGCATCTGTCAGTTATAGGGTCGCCTTCTGCGATCACACTGACCTGCCTCGACAACACCATGCTGGTGTCACGCTAACACAGTGTCCTCCTTTGGCACGCAAGAGCGTGGGCCGACATGTGAGTGCCAGTGCTGAGGGCCAGCTCTGCTTCCCTCATGCAGTGGCGCTGGAAGCACAGATTTGATGCGGGAGGGTACTGCTGAGCAGGCAATTCTCTCAGCGGTACGCTCCTGCCTGATGCCTGCCAAGCTGTCTTTGAGAGAGGCCCAAGGAAATGTTTGGGCAGATCACACTCCTAATGACCTGCCAGAAGTCTGCCCTGTCCCTTGTCTCTTTCAGTGTCAGAAGGTGTAATGTAGTTTGTGCCGCTGACAGTCTCTGCAGGTGCCGCGCAGATACAGCTCCATGTGACCAGCTGTCTGGCGCTGGTCAGAGCTGCTGAGGAGGAGCTTATAAGAAATAAGGTGGGTGTGCTTGTCCTAGCCGTGTAGATTGCCTATGCCTCGATTCTGGAGGACCAGCGAATAATGCTGCGTCCTTTCATCAACAGTTGACTGTTCAGTTGGGACACAGAATGGTCTAAGCAGCCATTGCAATGAGTCTGTAAGGGCTCTCTGAGCCACACAGGTCTGCTCTGCAGCCTGTGTGACTATAAGTGATGAATGGGCTACAGTACAGATGTGCAGCTGTGCAGCTGTGCACATGGAGCTTTGGGGTAGTGCAGAGCTCATCTGCAGTCAAGCTTTGTGAACACTGGAGATGATGCACTCAAGTTATGCGCAGGGCGCTGTGGTGAACATTAGCTCAACAGCAGCCAGGGTGCCAAGGGGCGGGAACCCTGCCTACGGCGTGGCTAAGGCTGCGCAGGACCGCCTGACGCAGGACCTAGCGTTTGAGCTCGCCCCGAAGGGCGTGCGTGTAAACTCGGTCTTGCCAGGTGAGGTGCTTGCCTCATCACAGGCATGCACTGCTATTGTCGGAGTAGTAGAAAGGGCTATGCACGTGATCACATGGGCTTCAGAAACCAGTTGCAGCAGATTGCCTGCTACAGCATAGGCAGTTCCCATTGGCTTGCATCATGGGTGCGCCTACTGCTGCGTTATAGCCCTGCAAGAATTACACGCAGTCCCGCGGCCACTAGAACAGTGTGCGTACGGGAAAGTATGAGCGCGTGCCTGTCTGAAGTACCGCGATGCCGCTCAAGTGAAGTACCGCTGATCTTGTGCGTGCTGTCTGCAGCTGCTGTGAGGACAGAGGTCTTCGAGACGTTTGCGCACCAGCAAGGAAAGGGCGTGGACGACGTTATGCAGAATTTCGCCCCCTACCATGTCATGGACAGAGTAGGGGATCCCAACGAGATAGCAGCGGCAGTAGTCTTTCTGGCCAGCAATGCTGCCAGCTTCATCACTGGGGTGAACCTACCGGTGGACGGCGGTCTGCTTTTAGGCTTCTGGGCAAACAAGACTGGACCCTGAGAACAGAATACTTGAGCTGCCCAGTTTGAATTTCCACTGCAGCTGCTCTCCCTCTTACATTGAACAGTCTGGAAAGCTCAGGCGTGTGGTCTTCATTGTGGCTGATTGCTTCAGAATTTAAAGTCTTCTGGAAAGCCTTGGAATGCAAGCATCCTTCTCTACTTCTCATGTCAGCGTATGTCTGGCACAATGCATGAACTTTGAGGCGCAGAGGACCCACAATGTGGAGACCGGCACGGTACACATAGACCTCAGAATGGTATGCCTGCAGCAATTCAGAGTGTAGGTTACACACTTCTCTACTAAATTTGTCCTTCAGATGGCTCTTCCTTTAGATTAATTTGACTATTCCTGACTTGTGCCAACACTGAGCTTCATGGAGGTAGGTAGGAGCATATCTCAGACCCCTGCGCGCAAAAAGCAAGGATCAGAGATGCCCCTACATGCAGCGAGTCTTCAACTACTTGTATAGTTGCCTGCAATCAATGTGCACTGTATGACGAGCTCTTTGGAGGATACTAGCATCACCTCAGATGAGACGTCAGAGTGCTGACTCTGCTCGGATCCTGCTCCATCATTTTCTGCAGGCTCAGGCTCATCTCCTGCAAGCCGCCAGAAATTGACTGATGACAGGGCGTGGGTGTTTCAGCTTTCAGGTGCAGCAGCTGCTTGCACAGCTGTGTGCGCTACAGCATTATTGATGCTTTTTGATAGTCCAGAGGCACATGCAGGGTGCTTTGCAGGTCAAGTGCTTGCTCCCAGGCTGACTCTTGCATGGCTCAGACACTGTGTGACAGCAAGAGCACAGCCAACATCACTGACAATATCAGGGCTGCAAGAAGGAGCTGACTGCTTTCTCTCGGGAAGCTGGTCTATACAACACTCTCAGCCTGGAATACGGGGATTAGCATGAGGCATGCGGCAAATGTGGCTTCAGGGAGACTCTTCAAGAAGCCATTGGCTGGCATCTCACAGCAGCTTACCCTGATGCATGGGTGCATGTCCAAGTTCAGGCTGCAGGTATGGCTCTGCGACAAAGTTGTCTGGCGGGTCTGCAAGGTCTGAGCAGCGCAGAAACTCATTCAGCATGGCTCTTCCTTCAGGCAGATCTGCATCACAGAAAACTTGTGACCGCTGAGTGACAGCTCATATTGCACCTGCTACAGTAATATACAGGGTCTACTGCATAGACCTCCTGTTGTACGTTAGTGTAGTCTACCCTTTTTTACAATCACACTTGCCACATGTCCACAGCTGGCCAGCACATTGCAACACAACTGTGAGCGCGGCACACTGTATCAAAGTGTAGGGAGGTGTGCTGACCGCCCAAGTGGTTGACAACTCCAATAGGTATGCACGGTGCTCATGTGTAGAGGTCTGGGCGAAAGAGTTCTTTGCAATTGCGCACCTCTCATGGCCACCGTTGCCACACGATTGCAGAGAAGTGCGAATCGATGCCCGACAATGAGCACTTGCAGTGGGTCCTGTTTAACAGTTTCAGATCGCAGCTCCCTGATACACATCCGAGCCGCTCTTACTATTGCTATGGTTTCAGGATCTCCTGCACAATGCAGCTTTGTCAAGATCTGCTGTTGTCATTGAATAGGCTGCTACTGCAGGCATGCATTATGAATATGCAGACATTCAAGCACTAGACTGCTGTAGAGACAATGTCAATCAGGTAACATGATCTTCGCTCCAGAGCAGCACACAGGACATCTTGAGCAGACATGACATCTGCTCACAACCTGTCTCCTTCTAGGACTGCAATCAGATGGCAAGCATGGCAGGAAAAGCACACAATTGACTCTGCTTGCTGGGGATCTGCTCTGCATATATGTAGTCGAGTGGCCATGCATGGATTGACGCAGAGCACGTCAGTGAGTGTCTGGAGTAATGATATAAATGCGCCTCAGGTTGGCACATGACTGGGCAGCCTGCAGGTCTGTACCTGTCTCCTCTAGTAGCTCAAACAAGCTTGCAAGCAGCGCATTCTGCCTGTGCAGCCAATATTCCCTGGTCCCAAATCTTTGGAAGTCTTCCTCGATGATGATTGGAGGAACTCTCACGCTGCAAGCACCAACGAAGCAGCTTAGCATGGAGAGGCCTTGCTATTTCCGCCTGTATCTCTGATGTGCACGCTTAGTGATATGTCTCATCTTCCTGGCATTGCATACGTTGGTAGTTCTCCTTGCACGCTGCACAGTGTCATATCAGGAGCAAGGGCCTGGGGCAGACAGTGAAGCAGACCTTGATGCCTCACGATCTTCTCCAGTGAACAAGTCCTTCAGATACCTGTAAATATTTCTTAATGCCATGATGTCCCGATCACATCCTTGCAAGCGTTTCTGATGTTTTCTGGCTGAGGAAGTAGCAACAGGTCCAAGAATTACGGAAGCTGCTAGAAGGCGAGCCACCGGGATACGCGTCTGCCGAGGGGATCTGCTGAGAGGAAACGACAATTTACAGCCAGAGAGACAATCTGGAAATTGGCAAAGATGAGCATTCTTACCCACTGCTATTGACAAATTGCCTGCCAGACACGTCGGGACACTGTCAGGAAAGACCTGTCCTTAAGTGACATACCCTGTTGGCTTTATCAAAGGGCAGTCTCAACGAGAAGAATGGACTCAAGCACTAAGACAAACTTCATCTCAAACTTCATCTCAAATTTTATCAGAAGTCCCCTGGGTGAAAGGCATCTACACAGAACACATTGAACCGCTGGCGGCACTTACTATGAGCGTCCAGAAAAAAGCAGGGTCGTCCAGATACATTACTTGTCATTCACACCGGTGCAGTACACACGGCAATGCTGCATCTGCAGACTCATGTTTGCACTTGCTGGCTGTGTGCTTTACTGGCGATCAGGGCGCTCTCTTCCTGCTGAGATCACCAATGATCCAGGATCATTGGGGCCCAAGTAGACTCAATGCCTGTCTTGCAGCAAAGTCCCATGTCCATTGTGACCCAGACCACAGAAGCCTCTCATTGTGGCTCTACCAGACCAGTCCCCACGCAATGCATGATACTAAGCTCATCAAAATTCTGACTGAAAGGTGACTCACGTGCAAACTCCTCGTCACATCATACATGGTGTGCACTGCAGAATTCAGTGTCTCGCAGATGTTTACCACCCCATACACGCCGTGACGATATTCTCGTAGTACACCACATCCAATGGAGTCCACCAATAGCAGCCTGATGGTCACCTGATGCCTGACGTGTGATTTTGAGGGGCGCAGTTTTGATGCACGATGCATTCCTAAATCACGCCCCAGACCTCGACAGGGCGTCACGGTCAATGATTCATTTTATTTCATTTTATTTTCCACCAATAGCCCCAGCTGCTGGCCTTGCCTTGCCTGCCGATCTTAGATTTCACTTTTATAGTGCTGAGCTTACCGACAGAGAGTGTGGTTCACAACAGAATTTCTTTACGCAAGGCTCAGAGTGTGTGCCTGTGCCTTCCATGGAAGTTGGCCATTGTACTACGCAGTAGGCTCCCTCAAAATTTTCCTGCCTAATTTTCAAAAGATTTCACAAGTTGTGCTGTCGTCATAGCGTGCTGGGGAGTAGAGAAGCGCCTCCCAGACCTGCACGCACCACCAAAGCCTCGTGAATGTCCCTTAGGCGGTCACGTCTGAAAATTTCTGCAAGCTGCTTGCTCTGTTGCTGTGGTCTACAGCTACAATCATGTGATCACATCAGAATTTTCTCTTGTCTTGATCAGGTCAGAAAGATAGCCACCTGGATATGAGGCAGGTGCTGCTGCTAAAAGTCTTCAGCACTGTCCTCAGCATTGACTACACCTCTCCTTGCATTCTGAAAACGTTCACCTGCGGTTGCATAGGATGTATAAGTTGCACAGAGCCTGTCCAGCAATTGTATTTAAGCATCCTGGCTGCACAGCCTTTAGTATCATTGCATGAACTTGATGCTTAGTCGCGTCACAACATGCTGAAGCAGTTTTGAGGTCTCTTGACTTTCAGCAATGCTAACAGTCTCATTATTAGAGAAAGTTACGGAGTACACGCTTGTAATCAGTATGCATGATGCGTAGCGACTTGCCCTGATCTGGCAGAGCAAGGCATGCGAGGTCCACTTCATGGTCCGACCACAGAGATGGCTTCTTGAAAAAGTCTACTGGGGTGTCTGGGATCATCAGAACCTTCTCGCACTGCGCCAGCCCTTCCACCAAGGCTTGCCCTCCAGGCACATCTGCATCAGCAGCTGACGGCCTTGAGCCATATTGCAGGCCTGATGCACGAAGTGAGCCATGCCGCGTAGATCTGCTATAAGACCAACATGGAGTACATCACTCCATCATTTAAGTGTGCGTACATACTGTAGCACCATCTATACATTACAATTACCAGCTTCACTGCTGAAATTTCACAGGCCCTCCTTGCAACAATGGAGGTAGTAAGCAGTATACAGGACGGTGCTGAGTCCAAGAGCCCTCCGCACCTGCTAATGCATGGGCACTGACCTGCAGAGAGGATGGACACACCTTTCTGAGCTGCTCGCGCCAGATCCGCACAGGCGGCATCAAACCTGTCTAGCAGCATCTGCCGCAGCTTTGGGTGCTGTGCTGCGGGCTCTGACATCAGTGCCCTTACACATGTGCGAGCATCATCAATAGCTCCTATAAGAGTGGGATCCCCTGGCAGTGCCAAACAAATCCTTTACACAACAATTGCAGAAGCTGAAGATGCTGTCTCAGCGTTCCAAGGGTATGTTCATGGCTTGCACAATGCCATCAGGGCTCTAGCAGCATACACATGGCATTGCACATAAAAAACGGAGTGCTTCCATTCATACCTGTCTCCTTCAAAAGCTGGAGCAGAGCTGTAAAAAGTGCGCCTTCCCTATGCAGCCAATAGCTCCGGGTCTTGCCGAAGGATCCACCGTCCTCACTGCTCGGATCCCTGCAGCCAGGAAAGAAGCAGCTTGAGAAGGAGTAATCTGTATTCCTTGTCAGGAAAACCGAATGTCGGGACCCTGCGCCTTCAAAGCCTTCTTCTGTGGCTGCAAAATGCTGCAAGCTACACTAGTGACAACGGGACCGCCTTAGCTTCGAGGAACAACAGTACTGGACAGATTTTTGAAAAATGCAGCAGACCTTGATCCCTTCTCCTGCTTCCGGGTGAAGAAGCTCTTCAGAAAATTACATATGTATTTGGACGACATGCTGTTGTCTTAAGCCAGTCGTATACAATATAAGGCTTTTAACTCATGTTGTGGCACAGTGGTCCAAGATCCTGAAATCTAAGCAGAAGATACGCAGGTGCCATTACCCTAGAAGTTAATTTACTCCTTGAAAAAGGTGTGCCCACACATTCAGTGATGGCTTGCCAATCCTAACGACATATGAACACTGCAGATCTAGTGGCGAGGAGCATCGGAGTAGTTGCGAGTTTAGCAGGCTGTGCTAGGATTGCAATGGCAGCCAGATGCACGTCTTGGGTGTTTCTGCCTGTCTCAGCCCTTGTATAAGGCTGGTCGCTTTACTGGTAGTACTTTGTCTCCTGTCAATTAGGCAGTGCGCTGATAGCTTGAGCAGCACTGTGCCCTGAAAGTGTATGACCTTCAGAAGCCTGGTATGATGCCTACAGAAATGCAGGCCATGTGCGTCAAATTTCGGCACAGTGACTTGCTTGATGTACACAGTTGTACATGATACATCTTGGCGAGCCACTTCCGCACATGTCAGGGCAGCGGTGACAACTCAGTCTGCAAAATTTCCTTGGCTTCCATCAAGCATGTATGTCATGTCGGTGGAATATACTTATTTGAAGAGGTCTAGGGTTTTCTTTGGCATCTAGAATCTCCTCCACAAACCTTTCGTCTGCGTATCTATCCAACAGCACATCCTGGAATGCTGCACCTGCTGTATGACACTCGCTGACTATGCCTTCCGGTTTTGATTGCCTTTGCATTGGAATCTTCCAATGCAAAGGCGATGGTAGTATCCAGAGCTCTCAAATTGGGACTCTCTGCCCATGCTGACTTAATCTGCCCCATGGAACTCCACCTTTTGAATTTGATGTCTACTGTGCAAACCAAGGAAGCCACCGCAATTTCTTGGAAACCTGCACGCATCAAATATGACCCTAGAGCAGTGCAATCTGAGCATGTTTGCATGACGCAAGATATGTGAAAGGCGATGCAAGCTGTCATGATTTCCTTTGGAGGCTGGGCAAAATATCACCTTGGTCTGGGCTGCCTGATACTGAATTCGTCGCTTGCTAGGCCTAGCTGAGGTCTCCTTGTGCTCCGTGGACTGACCTTGAGATCCTGCATCACACATGAGGTATCTGCTTGGTGCGCATTGAGTAGCACAACCTGGAGGTGTAGAACTTAGATATGCACTACATATCTGATAAAGGGACCCTTTCATTCTCTCTCCAAAGACTCACACAGAGGGAGCTGCACAACACCAAATGTTTCACCTGCTTCTTTTATCACTTCTGGTAGGTGCCAAGCATAGGTAATGTGTGTGCTGCTTGTGAATGAAGGACTCCAACTGGCGTGTAATGCAAACAAGAAGTTGAGTGCCTCTGTGGAACCACAAGGGTGGTGTGATTGAGACTGTGTGCACTGTAACGACCGTAACAGGGCACATAGGGTACAGGCTCTCATCTTAGAGAAACTCACCCTGACAGGAAGATGGAGCCAGAGTAGACAGGTCGATGTCATGCTCGGGCCGCAGGTATGGGTTCTCAAGCTCCAGTATCGGGACTTCCGGTATCATTAAGACCTTCTCGCATTGCTCCATCTGGCGCAGCATGGAGTTGCCCTCCGGCAGGTCTGCATCAATAGCAAGATGGCCTCAAATTGGAATCATGATATCTTTTTGCGTTGCTCCAGGTCATCCAGCAGGGCTGCCCCTCCAGGCACATCTGCGTCAACTGCCACAGGTCTGCTTTGCAAGAAGTGAATCATGCTGACTCCATCAGCTGGCGCAAGTCAGACCAACAGTCGTGTTAGTGTGGGTCACTGTTGTCCTCTTATCCCTCCCATATAGTGGTCGTGCACAGGAGAGAGACTGCTGAAGACCATGGGCACAAGCTGCTGTGTGGCAACTTAGAATAGGGATGAAGATTGCAGAGTGGAGGTATTGCGCACACACCGTGCATTGCCGCTTTTGCCATGCGTAGGCAAGCAACATCGTGCCGCCTCAGCAGGCCTTGCAGCGTCTGGGGTTCTTGGCAAACTTCCTTCATGTGTATCTGCTTTATGGTTCTCTTAGATTCCCTCACCGCTTCCATGATCTCTGGATCTCCTGCCCAGCACAGCCAAGTGCTTATGCTGAAATGGAACCTTTTGCAATGCCTTGCCGGAGCGACTACAGTGGCACAAGCTTCAAAAATAACTTGCAAGCTGTCTGTTAGCATAACCGGAAACTATGGTGTCAAGCATGCTTGTAAGGCCACGGAGCTGCCTTCACATGTGTTCCAGGCAAAGATGCCTCTAGACTGATATGCTTGGATGTGAGATCATAGAGCAGTTCAGAAGGACGATTGTTGGTCCTCGCGTAGAAATATGTTCGAAGATGTGTACCTGTCTTCATCAAGAGATCTTTCAAGCGTAGAGACAGCGCTCTCCGCCTCTGCAGCCAGTAGCTTCTGGTGGTACCAAAATGCTGAGCGTCGCCTTCTGCCATCATGTTTATGTGCCCTACAGTCTCTATAGGTATGTGGTGATGCAGCAAAACGGAGAAGGTGTAGACAGGAATTGCTGAGTGCTGCCTATCAGAGCTCCTCCAGCTTTTGCATATATGGGCTTTAGGTTTCCCTTGAACCCTTCGTTAAATGTGGATGTTTCACAGGTCATTGCTGGGTCAATTTGTGCCTTGTCTTCATGCTGATGGGCCTTTATGGCCGATATTGCTACCTAAGCAGCTACATGCTTACACATCAAGCCTTGAGAGATATTGAGGCGCAGTTCTGAGCCAGTGCTGCCCCTCGACATGCCAGGCTCGCGTGGTGCGGCTTCAGTCGACATAGCGAGGCTGAAATAGGCTATTGTCGACAACGACTACATTAGCACCGTTTTTCGTGCCCTAGATCTAGAATATCAGCGTTCCAACGTATGCGCCTGCAACGGGGAAGTATAGACTCTGAGAGCAAGTGGGCCAGGCATCACCTCCGTGCAACCTTGAAGAGCATCCGTTGTGCATCGTCTCTGTGAAAATTGATTGCCGTCATGATGAGATCAGATGGGAAAGCAGGGGTCATAATGAGATGGGCCCCGAAATAATCTTTGTAGGCCTGCAATGATGCTTGCAGAGCTGCACACCTTCTGTATAGCGGTTTGACACCAGACTCAGCCTTTGAACTCCTGCATGATATTCAAAATAATACAGGATACGCTATAATTTATCTCTGCGGTCATTTGCTAAGTGGTTCCTTTTCCTAGGCAAAGATCACCGCCCCATCGTGTAAACATCTCTTGACCTCCAACGAGCAGTATGCACATGATTACATGACATTGACAGAAGGGATGGCTAGCAAATAGGACCTCCACCAAAAGCCACATGCTTGGCTACCAATTGTGCACAGCCGCAAGCACCATGCGGCAATGTTGCAAATCCTTAACATTATTGCTTCAGTGCATCAGTTGCTAGCTATGCTCCTGCTGGTTTTACAGCATCATACATGGACAATTGCATTCACACTCCACAGCTCTCAAATTGCCAGATGTTTCCTTGACGGGAAATGTCCTCATGCTGCTAAAGTTTCCGCAGTGGAAAACCCTGGACTGCCTTTGACTACGATGCAGACCAAGGAAGCCACCGCCATTTCTGGGGGACCTGCGCACATCAGACATCATCTCCTGATGACCCTGAGAACATAAATTTGAGCTTGTCTGCAATATGCTTGGTCTGCGAAGGGGATGCAAGTCATCATGGCCTTGTTCATCAAGGATGGGTAGGGTCTCGCCTTGGTATGAGCCGCCTGATGCTGATCTTGTCCTTCATAAGACTTGGCTGTGGTCTCCTCTTGCCCCGCAGACTGATACTGACCTCCTGCGCCACAGATGCCACATCTTTGATCTCAGGCCTTATAAAGATGCAGCATTTGCACACAGCAGCCGGCCACTCAGTTGGTATGATCATAATGCTGGAGCATTCTTTTCCATGGTATCTTGAAAATATTGAGATAGGAGCTGCGAGATACTGACTGCTACTAGAGCCCATGAGCATGAGTCGACAGAATCCAAGCTAATGCAGCATCTCTTGCCATGACAGAGGCACTGTGTGGTATGATGATACACCTAACACGCACCTGCAAAAGAAGGTCAGAGTGCCACTATGGAAAGTGATCCGAACGAGACCTGAGCACCATCTGGACAAGCAGCAGCCTGAGGCCATGTACAAAACACCTAGGATACAAGCTCTTGTCCTGTTGCAGCTCACCTTGATGCAAGGATGGAGACAGAACTGAGAGGTCGACCTCATGGTCAGGCCGGAGGTGGGGTTCCTCCAAAACTATGATTGAGGTGTCTGGAATCATTAGCACTTTCTCACATACCTCCATGTCCTTCAACAACAGCTTCCCTCCAGGCACATCTGCAGTGTCAGCTCAGTAAGTCTGATATGCACACAAGGAGCACTTCTAATTCAACACCCGCAAGGCATCATAGTAACACTTACAATTCTGTGTGCCAGCGCATCAGTGCTAATTTTACCTAATTGCTGCCATCCCTAAAAGGCAGGGCGATAAATTCGCATGGCAATTAGGCGCTGTGCGGCATTATTTAAAATTTACGTTGCACACGGTGGCACCCTCAAAGTATGTAGCGCCCCGCCATGCATGAGACACATGGGCAGCCTAAGGATAGCGATACAAGCACTCACCTTCCATGGCTGCCTGCGTCATACAGGCGCAAGCATTTGTGTATCGGCCCAGCAGGTACTGCAGCGTTATGGGGTCTTGCCGCACTGCCTTTGAGTCAATTTGCTCCAGTAACTGACCAGCTTCATCCATGGCTGCCATAACTTCTGCATCTCCTGCCATAGAGATCCTCCTCTCATGACGATACGCATCTCAACAGATCCTTTGCCATGCACAACCTGGCATGCTGCAGTCTCCTCTATAGCTATATTGACTTGCTTGGATCAGTCATCACAAAGCAGACTGGTGATCGGCTTACATGATATTGCAGATAAAGTGAGTGCATTGCCTGAGGTATACCTGTCTCCCTCAGGAGCTGATTGAATTGTGCAGACAGCGCCCTCCGCCTTTGCAGCCAATAGCTCCTGGTAGTTCCCAAAGGCCGAGCACCATGTTCTCCCATAGTGTCTGTGCGACCTTCAGTTCCTATCGGTATGCGGTACTGGCATCAGATAGGGGGAGCTGTAGGCAATAGATGCTGAATTCTGCTCATTCAAGCTTCCTCCAGCTTCTCTGCTGGCAGGGCTTGCACAGCGGGGGGACCACTCCTCATTTCTGGGGGACCATGTGTCCAGTCATTCATGCTGTTGGCCCTCGATGGCCGCGACAGCCATCTGAGCAGCTATCACGCAAGCTTATCGAGCCCCGATAGATACCCAGGCGCCTTTCTGCGGCAGAAAGCGTCTCGCAATGCCGCATTGGCGCTGGGTGATGTGAGAAATTTGAGAGACTGCGATATACATGCGCCAGCAAATGGTTTGATCGTGCAGCAGTCAGCTTACATGACAGTCGAAGAAATCTGATATTGCACTGTGGACGCCCGCAAAGGCTCGTGTCGGTTCCGCAATGACAATTATAGAGCAAGATGAGCAAGGACGTCTCCCTTCGTAGTGCAGCGATAGCAATCTCACACAGTATACGGTGCTTGAATTTTTGAAGCCCAGTGACTTTGATGAGAAGGGACACGGGCGGACTTGTGAAGGGATGGGCCACAGGGTAAGCCCTGACCTCATATGCTCTGTCCTGGACCAAGGGCACATGTTCTGATGAGCAGCATCATACGCCTCCCAAATACTTTTTATTCAACGTCAGTCAGTGACTTCAGATGCTGGCACTTGCAGTAGCACGGGGTGGGCAGGTCATACCGATTCAGGCCGCCTCTTACAGTCCAGGCAGCAGGGTATGTCTCTTGCATCACCTCCGCACGCACAGGAGAGCACAACATCAGCGTCAGGTACACCTCATGCACATCCCCCCATGCAGGTTATGTGCTAGAGGCTCACAGGATACTGAAAGTGCAGATTCGAGGAATTCTCTGGGTGTCAGCTGGTTGCTAGATTTGGGCTTCACGGGCGGCGAGCAGGGTCCTAGGAAGCCTCAGAGACGCAGCACCAGGCCTGGCACTCCCAGACCAGGAATTGTGGAGCCCCTGCAAAGCCAGGCCATGGCTGAAGGACCAGGCAAGGAGAACTGTAGCCTGGAAGGTACGTGTCTTCTGCATAAGGCTGGACTATCATCATCTACGTCCCTGCATGCCTGTCCCCATGCCCAAATACACCCGCTGACCCTGTAAGTTTGCCACATGGACGTGCATTCATCTGCGTACCAGTCCAATGCAGCGCTGAGTCTTAAGCTGACCACCTGTCATTCCCGTCTGCAGCTGGGTGATCCTGCAGACGCCGTGAGGTGAAGGATGACTACCGCATGGCCTGCATCAGGCAGTAGTGTGTATCTTGCAGGCGGGCAGCCTCGACAGACCTCCAAGAGGCAAGCTTTGCGGCGGCTCCAGCAGCGTGCAGCCCTGCAGGGCTTAAACGGGCAATCAACACCTCACGCAGACCCACTGCACAACGCTCCTGGGCCGTTTCCTACTCACACTGACCCCAGCAATGGCATCCTTGGCCACTCTGAGCCCTCGACTGGGCTCCAGAGCTCGCCTCTACTTTCTCTGGGCGCAGAGCTGGGCTTTCCGGGCAGGCCCGTCTTTGAGGGAGGCACGCCATCTGAGATTGTCTCAGCAGGCCTCCTGCAGCCGGGACAGCAAGGTGAATTTCCTGTATTCCAGAACAGCATTCAGTTGCATCAGAGTCTACTGAACATACTTTCTGGGGCTGCGTCATCGGGCCTGCTCTTGCTGCATGTGGCCAAGCGCAGATGCATGGCGTGATGCAAACCAGCGAGGCAATCACCATGCTACAGAGCGTCACTGCCAAGGGTCCTCTGTGTATGCCTGCAACAAGCCCCTGGCCTTGCCCAGGCTCAGAAAGAGCTTGACATGTCAAAGTGTGAGCATGTGCAGTGAGAGAATTACTGTGCTGCAGCCCTTGGCGGGAGTGGCAGCAAGCAGCCAGTGATCCCGAGGCTGGACTTCAGCAGAGTGAGCAGCACAGATGCTGCGGCTGAGGACTCAGAAAGGGTGCCTGAGGTCACTTTCTGCGAGAGTCTGAGCCGTAGGACGATCTCGCAGTTGCGCCCCTTTCTGCTGCCTGGAATACTGGATGGTGAGGTTCTCTTGATTGCCTGATGCCAGAGAGTCAGACAATGCTGGGGCGTCATATTGTGCCTGGGCATTATGAGCGTTAATGTATGTGTGTGAGCATGCGTCTGTGAAAAGCTGAATAGTTGTCTGCGAGAAGCTGACAATTGAGAAGCTGACGATTGACAACACACATTACATCAAGGCCTGCTCAAGCTCTGGACATGTGGAGAGGACGTTTTTGCTTGAGACATGTACACGCAGTGACAGTACATCCTCTTTGCAGGGGCCAGCTCTGGTTACACAGAGCAGGACGTGCCGTTTGACATCTCCATAGGGCTGCCCCTGCCGGGCAGCCCGGACAGCTGGGAGCCTTTTAACCCCACCTTTCTGGGCCTGGGTGCGCCCGGATTCGTCCGGAGCCCAGACCCTGCCCAGAGCCCGGACCTGTGGGCCAGCCAAGACAGGCAGCTGCTGCCCCCGTATTATCTGATGAGCAGCGGGTCCTCAGGCGTGCTGCACGCCAGCTCAGCCGTAGATGTCAGCAGCGATGTGCACCATGACATCAAGGCCCACGCCGCAGCGCAATGCACAGTCACAGCTTGCTGCAGAGCTAGCGCTGGAGAGGCTGTGGTGTATACGTTGGACAGCTGCAGGCTACATGGCTCCAGCGTGGGAAGTATGGAGGACCCCCTCTCTCAGACACCAGGGCCTGGTACGTTGTCATCTTGCCTTTGCCACGCATATGGCATGCAGTCTCTACACAAAGGTGCACAGACAGTCACATGGCATGATCAAATGACTCTGCTTGCAGGTCTGTGAAGCACATGCACGATTCTGTCTAGTGTCGAGCATTGACCAGCATACTGCAGCTTTGGAGCCCTTTTAGAGCTTGTTCATGTTGATTTTAAATTGCAGGGCGCCAAATGGGAGCGGGAGCAGGACCAGGCAGCAATGATGATCATGTTGATGTGCACCCTGATGGGGAGAGCATAGAGTATTGCCTGGAGGTCAGTCCTACAAGCGAGATCAGCCCTCAGAGCCAGAGCAGCTCTCCTATGGCAGCCACGCCCGTCAGGGCAGGGCCTTCCCCAGAGACCATGAACAGGCAAGCACTGCGGTGATCTTGAATCCTAGTCTGTGAGCGAGTTCCAGCTCCTTAAGGATGATGCCGCCACTACGGATCATCCCAGTGTGCACAGGCCTTTGAGCTTGCTTGAGACCCACTGCTATACGTGTTCTGTGTTAAACATTAAGTCAGGGGAGACACAGAGACGCTGTTGTGAGTAAGTGTGGGTGAATGAAGAGCTGTGTCACATGTGCATCTGCGGATACCCTGACTGAGCAATGTTGTGCAGGGCTGACTGGTCGCCCTTCATGAGCCACCTACTGGAGGACACAGTTAAAGGGCTCTTCCAGAGCCCATTCAAGCGGGGAGCAAAAGCGTGAGAAGAGACAAGCCTTGGCCGCATGGAGAATCCTGGAATCCCTTCGACTGGTGTGCTCAAACAGTGAGCGCCCACGCCAATGCAGGCAAGCAGGCAGGGCGTGTGAAGCGCGCACAGCAAGCAGATCCTTCTGTCTATGCCATATACTGCAGAAGCACGTGTAAATTAGCATCCTCAGTATTGCAGCCTTTCACACCTCAAAAGCAGCGATGAGAGCCAATGAGTGCTGTTCTATTGACTCTCAGAGTTGCATCCTAAGACATGAACTCAGGTGCCCATTTGGGTCATCTCACTAGCAGTTGCGCTTCATCAGCATTGTCAGTCAGGAGAGGGCAAGGGCAGCCTTAGAGCTCAACCCTCTGAAGTCCTCCTCCTGCTGGTCTCTTCAATATGCCTTTGCCATTCTGCACAGCTTTGCCTTCATTCTGCGTCCATACACTCACAAAAGATTGCTGGTGACTCTCTCTGCCTACCCAGTTCCAGCTCTATATAGCTAGCCTGTCTCCTCTACTTTTAACACCATCGAGCACCTCAGACCGTCCAACATGCTCGCTGTTGAGGCACAACAATATCACAGGTGCGGATTCACAGCAGAGCGCACCGCACTCTATCAGGCAGCACATCTCTCTTTGGGCAAACAAACTAGCCTCAGCTGCCCCATATCATCAGCTGGTGGGGGGCTGCTCCGGCACAGAAAGGGCGCGAGCCAGATCAGAAGCGGCGCCCGCTGCGCAGGCTGCGTGCTGGGACAGCCGCTGGGGCAGAAGTAGCTCCTGTCTTGGTCTTGGAAGCCTGCGTAGCAATGCAACAATATCTTGGTGGCACTGGAACCTTCTGGTAGACCATAGTACTTGGGTGACACTAGACAGCCACACACATACATCCACAGCCAAGAGACAAGCTCAAGCCTGGCAGAGCACTCTTCAGCTGTGGAAGGAAGCGCATCATGCAGTTGAGCCAACAGCCCTGCGACAGCATTCCTATATTGGCCCATGCTCGCAAATGCTCACCTTGGCGCTTTTTGCGGCTGGTACAGATGAGGCGGCAGGCCGGCTGCGTTTCTTTGGCGGGGCATCCTCATCAGGCGCCGCCTTGACCTCAGAATTGACTGTGGTCTGCGCCCCCAGCGCCCTGGCCTCCAGATCTGCACACAGCACATATACCGCTCAAAATTGCAGAGCACTGCAAAGCAGCTGTGCCTGCTCTGCTGCCCTGTGAAGCTCAAAGCATAGACCTGCGGCTCTTTATGAGATCACAACTGGAACTGCCTGTTGGATGGTCAGACGTCGTGCACGCCTGGTCAGGCCTCTCATCCCAGGCATGATATTCTTTAGGCCTACAAGGTGTTGCATGATACTTACATTCTACCGTGTGTAGCCAAAATCCTGGTCCTGTTAAGGGCAATGGCAAGGCAGGTGTGCGCACCAGCCTTAGGGGGGCGGCCACGCTTGCGAGCAGGATTGTCCACTGCAGAAGCGCTCTGCACTGGTGCACTGTGCCCCTCGCCCGCCTCTGCGGCACTAGCTGCTGCCTCAGCAGCCTTCGGGGCTCGTCCACGGCGCTTAGGCGGTGCCTGCAAGCACATTCAGCATGTGATCATGCTGGTCCTGTCAATGCATTGCATTACAAGCTGCTGTGAGGCTTCGTATGCTTAGAGCATTCTCCAGTGCTGTCATCTACGTCAATCTCAATGGGATTCAGAGTAAGTGACACAGATTAAACCATGCCTTCAGAATCTCACCTTCACAGGAGCCATGTTCTCCTCAGCAGTGACTTCGGCTTCTTCGTCCTCTTTCTCGGGAGCCTCGTGGACGTCCGACAGCTTGCGGGTGCCCCGAGAGCGCATATTCTTTGGCCTCTGCTCCACCTCTTCGCTCGTGGCGCCAGCTGCTGATGGGTGGCCTGCGCCCGGTAACTACAAGTCAGGACAGGTCATAACAGAGTGGACAGGGGTATGAGCTTAGGTCAGGACTGACTTTGATGCCTTTGCTTCGTGTCATCACAGATGCATCTTTGCAGATTTTTTTGGTCGGCTTTGCTTCCCAGAAAGACAATGGCACCTCCCTGATTGACATGAAAATGACACATGACTGTATGGAGAGCAGATGTATGCAGCAACCCTCACATATATTGCAGGACGTGCATTGGTTGTGATGTTTTGGGGCACTGTCTCACCCAGGCTCTTGGCGGGCCTGCCACGGCGCTTGGGCGCAGCGGGCCCCTCGGGCAGCGCTGGGGGCGCAGTCTGGGCGCTGCTGGTGGACTTGGAGGGTGGCCTGCCCCGCCTGGGCTTCTTACCGGCTACGCCCTGCATAGTCAGCGATCTTGAAGGCAGACGGACTGAGCAGGATCTTTATATATACAAGATAGAAAAGGCGATCACATCTGCCTTCAAGGAAAGCACGCACACGAAGACAGCTTCTTTCTTGAGCTGCAGCTGCAGTCTGCAGTACAGTGGTTCTTTGCTGCCTGTATGTGTAAGTACGCATGGTCGGGCAGCAAAGAATCATCGCTGTATCGCAAAATGCAGCTGAAGGACAGGTGATACCTTGTCAGATGCAGATATCATGCTGTCCTTGGTGGGCTGAGCATTCTCTGCAGATGCTGCTGCCTGAGCTGGCTCTGCTGAAGCGCTCCCTGTTGCCTTCTCAGCTGCAGGCTTCCTGCCCCACCTGCCTGGCTGCTTTAGTGCAGGAGGTGCCTCTTCAGGTTCCACCGCAACCGCTGCAGCGGCTTGCTCAGGCGCTGATGCTTCAGGAAGCTCTGTTAGCTGCTCAGACGGCTCAGATGCCTCTTCAGGCTGCTGTACCTCAGGTGCTGCCTGCTCCTGCTCAGGTCCTGCCTCCTGGGCAGCTGCCTCATCTGGCTGCAGCTGAGCTGAGGGCACAACATCCTCGATGCAGATGCCTCCCTGCATGTGAGAACACTGTGAAAAGCCTCTCATGGACTACAAACCATGGGCGGCAGCTTGATTGTAACTCATGAGCACTTCCAGACTTCTGAACCAGACCAAGGGGTTTCTGAGCCTTCCTTCTTCATGATGCCAGTGCAAGGTGGCGGCAGCTTGATTGTATCAGAAGTCTGGAAGTGCTCATGAGTGCGGCCTCTCCAATCGCATTGGCGAGGGGATTATGCGCACATGGTCATGAGATCGAGTGTGTGCCGCTGGGGAACCGGGAGCAGGGATGGGCGTCCGATCACGCGCCGCCCAGCCAACCCTGCCCCCAGTGCTGATGCGCGCCATCCTGGACAAGCGCTTGGCCCTGGCGCCGGGTCCAGAGTCCTCAGCGTCTGCGCTGGCGCTCGGCGGCGCTGCGCGCTTGCGGCTTGCGCTTGGACTGCGCTCGCCGTCCTCGTCAGCGGCGCTGCGGGGCTGCCTGGTGCCAGACTTGGAGGCGCTGCGCGCCCGGGTAGTTGCAGGCGATCCGGGCGTGGCAAAGACGTCCTGCAGGCCAGTCTCAGATCCTCACCCTCCCTCACGTGTCGAAAAGCCGAGTCAGTGCTGAGAAGCACGACCATAGAAAAGTGCGCGCCCAGTCAAGCAGGCCTCCACAAGCCTGAAAACTGACAGGGATCACAGGTGAGTTGCCCCAAATAGCGCACATGCATGTAGTAATGGTCAGCGTACCTGCTGGGCAGGACCATCAGCTGTTTCATGCGTCTGCTGATCGCCAGTTGTCTTGTCAGCTTCCTCTGGAAGGGGTGTGTTTGCAGCTCTTTCGAGCTCCTCCTCCAGATCTCTAGCCTTGTTTGGAGGAGGAGCCTGTACAGCACCCAGAAACGCTCAGTACTGAACATGGTGTCGCAAGTCCTACATATTTCTGGCTCCAGTAGGCACCAGTGAATTCAAAGACTCAGGTTTTGACTGGCCGGATACACCATGTGCAGTGATTGGATGGGAATGCCACAGTCAATGCTCCTGCATATTGGGCATTGCATCTCCTTCGCACAGGGCCGTCTTTGTTTTGCTGTCCAAAGCCAAGGAATACTAGCAGACACACACAGCCACCAGATGGATTTCTGGTAATCGATAAGATGCTGGCGCTCACCGGGGCTTCACGCTGTCCGAACCCAAAGAAGCGCAGAATGGAGCGGGCGCCCGTCCGTGGCGCAGTGGCGGGGGGAGGATCCTCTGCTGCTTCTGCCTCATCCTCCTCATCATCTGAGATCTCTGTGTCAGTCTCCCCCTCAGCATCATCCGGCTCATCCACATCATACTCCTGACCCTGTGGGAAGCACCGCCACATGTTGACATCTCTGACACATATCATGTCCTCACAGCGGGAACATGCAAGGAAATTGCATAAGTTTGCCTGTGAGCAGGACGGTGAATGCTGGCGGGAGGTAGCCCTTTCTGCACATAGGAGTAAAAGGGTCCACTAGCAGGAGAGCTGCGTGACCTGCAGGCACATGACTGCACCATTGATAAAGTCATGGGTACATGAGGTCATGTGCGGGCACCTGCATGGACAGATCCAGGGGGCCATGCAGCTCCTCCTCCTCCACCACTTCCTGGACAATGGTCATGTGCAGCTGGGCAGCGTCAGCGGGCGGCTGGGCAGCCTGGGCGGGCAGCTGAGCAGCCCGGTCCTGGGCAGCCTGCCCGGCTGCTCGCTGGGCTGCTTCGTTGGCCACATGGCTGGCGAGGGCGGCCTCCTCTTGCGCTGCCTCCTTCTCGCGCCTGGCGTGCTCTGCCTCTTTCTTAGCGGTGTCCAGTTGAGCTACTGTGTTCTGTAGCTGGCCTCGCAGCTCCCTGCAGGCATACTGCTGACTCAGCACTCCTGTGATGGCCTCATATACAGTGCATTCTTCACCAGTCCTGGACGGCGTTTTCTGATGCCATAGACTACAATTTCAGTGCCTATATGGATGTCATTGCTATCATATAACAGCACAATTGCCCTCATGGCTAGGCGCAGGCATGGGCACTGAGACTCACTCTTTGGCTGTATTGGCACCTGCCAGCTCCTGCTCCAGCCTGGCCACCTTCTCAGCCATCATCTCAGCTTCCTGGGATAGGCTGGCCAGCTTCCCCTCAGCTGCCTCAGCCCGGGCGTTCTCGGCCACAGAGCGCTCAGCGGCAGCCTTCTCGGCGGCCTGGGTTTCCTTCACTGCTGCCTGCGCCGCGTCGTAGTCCCGCTGCAGCCCCTCTGCCCGCTCGTCTGCAGCACGCAGCACAGGCTTCCTCAGTGCAGCTGTGTGATGGGGTTCATTGCAAGTATGATCCCTGACAGTAGCCGTCCCCAACGGCCAGGGCAGCAACATGGCAGCTGAGGTACATGCCAGCAATGAAGTATGAAGGGAGCAGGACACCTAGGGCCTACAGGACAGAGGGCATGGCCCTCTGAGTCGAGCTTCAGTCGAGTACAAGAGTGAGAATCTGCAGCATGCAGCCAAGAGTTCTGTTGTGCAATTGAGGAACGAACCTGCAGATGTGAGGCTGTTCACTGTCCTGCTGATCTGGAGCTTCACATCCGCCAACTCCACCTCTAGCGCCCTGCACAAGTTCGTCCATTATGAAGCAGAGCTGGACCGATAATTGCATGCGGACTGGTGTTGTTCCTAGCTTTAGACCCCCTGTACTCTGCTCATAGCAGCATTTGATGATGCAGAGGGTGCAAGGGCAACTCCACCTCTAGCGCCCTGCACAAGTTCATCCATTACAAAGCAGAGCTGAACCATTAATTGCATGCGGACTGGTGTTGTTCCTAGCTTTAGACCCCTGTGTACTCTGCTCATGGCAGCATCTAATGACGCAGAGGGTGCAAGGGCATCATTTTCAGAGGCCTGTATGCCTTTGAGAACCGACTGCAGGCTGCTATAAAGCCTCTGTCGTCTTCTTAAGATCTCACACCTATTCGTGGGTGAGCTGCACTCATCTCAGGGCTGAGGCGCCATGTCTTGACCCAAAGCAGGCATAGACAAAGGGCCGACTGTTCTCTACCACAGAAACTCAGTGAGTGTGAGGTAAAGGTGTGCTCACTTCTTGTCGGCGTTGGCTTGCAGCAGAGCAGCAGTCGAGTCTCCAGCAGTGTGCTTGATGGTGTGAAGCTCGGCTTTGAGGTGAGTGCCCTCAGCCTGAGCTGCCTCCAGCTGCAGCCGAAGGCTGCCCACATTGTCCTCTGCATTGCGAATCATGATGTTAGTGATCTATTCGGTGCTGACTGGTGAAGAATGAGGCTTCTCATGCGATGCAGAAGCGATTGAGTGCAAGCCTATCAAGCAGATCAGAAGTGTACACTCAGCCTCCCCAGGCTACATGGCAGAGATCATTGAGTCTTGATGAGAAAAGCTCTCCAGCTTGCAGCCTTTCACACATTGCCTGGTGCTAGTACAGAAGCGTGGCTCTGACCTGCGCTGTCCCTGAGAGCGCTCACAGAAGCCACCTCCCTCTCGAGCTCTCTCACGCGTGTCTTCTGGTACTTTATCTCAGCCTGTAGCTCCAGATTGGCGCTATCTTGCTCAGAGAGTGTCTGCTGCACTTGCTCCAGCTCTTCCTGTACAGCAGAGAGATACAATACATTCAACAGTCGCTCCCTGTCATGGCATGACGCGGTGATGGTAGCAACACACCGATAGAGGATATATTGGCCTTTGAGGTGAGAGGGCACTGACCTTCAAGTCTGCCTCTGCCGCAGAGGCAGCAGTCAGCTTCTTCTCGGCCTGCTCCAGCTTCTTCGCTGCAGGGGAGAAATGCCACATCAGCAAGAGCGGGCGCCACTGCACAGAGCATCATGCAGAGACGAGCGCCTGTTACTGAAGCATCCAAATCTTACTCACTGTCTGCAGCATGCATTGCCTCCGAGCACAATTAGGGGGCGGTGACGAGTAAGGTGACAATCACAGAAGTCTTCGCCTGCTCATGCATGCTGTGATTGTTGAGCAGCGATCTCACATGCAGATGCAGCAGGAAGACTTACCCAGGGCGGCCTGTGCCTTCCGGGAGTCCTCCTTGGCACGACTCAGTTGCGCTGTGTGGGCCTTTTGGGTCTCTTCTCTGCACACAGTACAGAGCTATGCTCAAAATCTACTTGCCTTTGCTTGTCATAGAGATAGCCAGCATGTGTGCTGTACACCAGTCATGATTGCGCCTGCTTTCAGGATGTGAGTTGCGCATGTAAGACAGCTCAGCTGCTACAGCCTCTGTGTTGATAGAGCATATATATGGGCACACTGCTGTTCAGGTTCTCAGCATTGTCGTGTGCTTCCTAATCAGACAGAAATACCGCTGAGTGAGCCCATGTCCCCCAGTGATGAAGGAAATCTGAACCGCATGTCTGTCTGGCTGGGAAGCAAGGCAATGCTGAGAGGTATCATGGATGCACCAATGAGAAGTGGACTCACATCTGTGTTTCACGCTTCTGCTTGTCCTTCTTCAGGCCATCGATCTCGGCCTTCTGCTCTGATATCGCCTCATTCAGGTGCTTGATGTTGGCCAAGGCATTTTCCTCCCAGGCCTCCTGTTCCTGTACAACAAAGGAACCACCCAGAATGCAAAGTGCAGAAACCAATGGGATGGTGCTGCATCATGTATTCAGCTGTAAGCAGCTCAAGAAAAGAGGGTGCAGGTTGCAGATTGCTGGAGCCATAACATAACACATATGTTCACACCTGGAGCAACATCATGAGGATGCAAGGAGCGGATGTTATAGCTGATGAGCAGCTGAAGTGGACTGAAAGATACAAGCACCCAGCAGAAATTCCTGCCAGAACTTGCACTCCAACATTTCCTGATGCTTCTGGTAGCATCCTGTTAGTAAGTCAGCCAGCACACCTTCATCTGAGCAGCTCCCTTCTCGTAGTCTTCCCAGATGCTGGCATTCTCCTGCTCCAGCCTAACCTTCTCCTGCTGCAGCCTTACATTGTTCTGGACCAAATCACCCCTTTCCTGCTGGAGCTGTATGATCTCTTGTTGAAGCCCAGTGTTCTCCCGCTGGACCCTATCCCGGTCCTCCATGGCAGCATGCATCTGACAAGGAACATCACCATGCCTCAGGCCACAGCGGTCAGGTTCTGGCTCCAAAAAGCAGCAGGGTAGCCCTCCAAGCGCAAAGCATATACGAAAGTTCCGTGTACAGCGCAGTTCTGCCAAACTTTCTGAGAGCAATGCTCAAACACAGTCAAGCCAGCAGGTAGTCATTGGGGCCATCATACCTCCTCTTCTGCGATCGCAAGGAGTCTTTTGTGACGCTCATCCTTGCTCTCCTTGCCCAGTTTCTGAATCCTTTGCATACGATCTTCCATATTTGTGCCCCTGCAGCCTCACCGTTATAAGGAACGGATGGCATGCTCTTGCCAGAATGCAGCATGCAAGGTGTGCTGAGGATGCCACTTCCATATGCGAACGGATGGGAATCACGCTTGATGCCTTACCTCATGAAAGGCTCAACTGCTGAACGCAATGGGGTGCCACTCCAGACTTGGGCCATCGCACAGTCACTTCTTCACCTTGTCAGTACGGTCACACCTCGTGACACTGGGATGCATCCCTGCTACTGTGAGAACTACTTAAACGCTACATTAACAGCATAACTTGGCTCGATCACGTCTCCTACAATTTACAGTATGGGACATTTCTTCGCGGGAGCTGGGCTGCATAGATTGCCTGAACGGGCGTCCCGGGCCTCCTTTGAACTTTAAACGGAGCCCGACAGCTGCAGGCTGGTCTTCAACTCAGTGGTTGACTGAGGGAAGTTTTGCATGGTCACAGTAAATTCTGTTACTGCTTGTGAGCATATACATCCCTGCATGCTTACCACAGCGCATTGCGGGGTGCTCGTGTCTCCATACAGACACCGTTACTGGTTATGCATATGAGTTGCGGTTGTGCACGTAGTGCTCAGCATGCTCGGCTTACAGCAAAGCCCCAATGCAAAAACACACAACCAGCAGGCTGCTCCTTCAGACACTAATCACCTGCCAGCACTCTCTCATTGTCTCACATGGTCAGCAGAGTTCTTGCTAGCAGAGAGCGGCCACAATCTGGTAGACCTGCTCTGCTGGAGCCCACACCAAGCTCCGCTGCTGGAAAGACAACTCCCCCACACACTCACTTCCTCACTCGCTGGCAGATGCAGCGGACCAACAAATGCTTTAACATCCGTGCTACTGATCGTGTGTGCAGGTGATTGAATACACAGATGTCACCGGACTTGTTGGTCCGCTGCATCTGCCACCAAGGGCAGCCGCGGCACCGTCCCAGCTAAGCAAGAGCCCTGCATGACACCCTGAATCAGAAGCCGCATAGCCCCTCAGAGTCACAATGTGCATCGAAGCTTCCTTGCATTGAGGCTCGTGTGCAAACGTTCTGTCGCTCTGCCACTGATTCACAGATCGCCACCAGATGCTCCGGCCTTGCACAGCTGTGGGTCAGAGGGCAGCGCAGAGTGCAGGTAGAACACAAGATGAAGCCGTCCCGTAGATAGCAGCTGGGAAACAGTAGCGTGTTGTCCAATCTGTTCAAAGGCAATCGTGGAATGCTGTGACGTACCACAGCATACAGCACGCTGGCAAACACAAAGAAGAAGATGCTGTTGTAGAGCTGAATGTAGATAGTCAGGCCAGCCCCACCCATCGGAGGCTTGATCACTTGCTCAATCAGCCCAGGAACGCTGCACACCAGATTCAGCAAAGGTGAGGCATGCAACATCATAACATTATGCTGTGCGCGCTTCTCTCAGTCAGGTCTCAAGAGGCATGAACATGAGCACAGCTTGAAGCAGCAGCCATCAACAGACCGCAGAGTCTGCAGACTGCAGCCAGATCTGCTGTGCAAGCTGGTCAAGCCTCCATGACAATGCAAATATATTGGGCCAAGAGGACACTCACATCAGGATAATGTCCAGCAAGATGCTCTGTAGCGCATTGAATCTGCACATTCAGGTCGCCTCAGCGTAGGCATTCACATGATGCTTACCCCGAGGCATCGAGTAAATGCCGCGTGCAGTGCCAATGCAGCTGTGCTTGCACACAGCTAAAAAGGGACCAAAGATCAGGCGCACGCGCCTTGGCAGGCAAAGACTCACCTGACAAATCTAGAGAATTGGAAATTATTTACGATGCCAGAATAGATGGCAAAGAAAACAATGAGACTGCACATGCGCATTGACACAAGGTCAGTCCTTTTTGCAATCACATCTGAGCTGCTTGCCCATCACATTCGCAAGGCAGGAGAATTAGGTGCGATTGAACGCCAGGAGATTGATGTGTTGCGCAAGCCCCGGAACTCTGTCAATGCTGGAGGATGACAGAGGGCACACCTGGCGAAAGGGAAGGAGAAGTAGAGACTGATCAGAGGATTCAAAGGGGACAGCAAATTTGCCAGCGCTGGGAATTGTGCAAAGAGAAACCTGCCTGCGCAACACAATTGCAGTCATTTCCGAGGATGTGTCACAGAGATCTACATGGCGATGCGCAGTGGTCACATCATACGGCCTAGAGCACAGCACATGTTTATGCAGAATGCAGATATCATGGCCCAAACCTTAGTTCCTTATACAAAGGGAAATCCAGTGCTCTCACCATACTTTAGACCATCAAACAGAGGCACTAGGTATGGTAGGCTGGCAACTGCCCGGTCTGCAAAGTCCACATCCTTTCCAGCACACACAGGCGTGCACCTTAAGGAACCTCGGGTCCGGCCTCTATTCCTGCTGCTGGTTGCAGTACTCACAGCTCCACTCAAGTGCCTGTGCTGCCTGCACGGCAGTGCGAGCCATTCAGTAGATTCCCACAAATAGTGTGTCGGCTAAGCTCCTCCTTTGCTCCCCCTATTTGAGCGTGGCAAACGCAATCGGCTTTGGAACGCACATGTTCCAGGTGAATATGATCGACAGAAAGCATACCGCAGGGCTGTGCTCTGCCTTCGGATGGCTGATCCAGTAATGCTGTGACACATTGTGAGGACTGGCCGAGCACTCAAGACAGCTGCTTCCTGAGCATGACATCTTGCAAACGTTACATGATAGCGTGATCCGGGGCAGGTAGAGCTAAGCGCCTGCAGACTGCGCTCCATCGGATTCAAAGATGACCACGCGTCCTTCGAGCTTTGCAAAAGTTGAAGACAGTGAAGTGCTTTTTCATCTGAGAGTCATCTTCATGCTTACAGTCCTCTCGATGCATTATACCCCTCTGCATGCGGCTGTCAGGCTTGCAGCATATGCAATGGACAGTTCGACAGCACAGGTCTGTTTCACGAATACAAGCTCAGGGAGAGAGTACAAGAGCACAGCGGGAGGCTCTGCTAGGGGCCAGTGGGGAGAAAGTTGGGGCAGAGTGGGTTTGTGAACATCACCAGAAGCCAGGACATCTAGCGTCGGGAGGTCTTGAAAGGCGTCACAGGCATAGCAGACTTACTTGTGCCCTAGAGGCGCCCGCCCATCATGGTGCAGCTTGTGAGGTGAGCTTTGATCAAGCCCTGCACCCTTCGACCCCACCGCAACGAGTCGTGTGAGAGGAGACTGAACAGCCAACATCCACCTTCTTCGTCCTCATATTCTGGCCTGCGACTCACGCCGCTGGCCGTGACGACTCCAATATGACTTTTGGTGTATGATCTGCAGGTTTCTCATGAAGCTGACCAATGAGACGGTGCAGATAGAGCTCAAGAACGGAACCATAGTCCAGGGAACCATCACAGGTAAAGATCATGTTCCTTTCACGCTAAAACATCAAGACCTGCTGTGTGGGCATGCCACAGCAGAACAGTACATGCATGGGGCTTGACACAAGCTCTGTGGTGCTGCAGGTGTTGACATTGCTATGAACACTCATCTGAAGAACGTGAAGCTCATCCTGAAAGGACAGTCTGCGCAGCCCCTGGACAGCATGAGTGTGCGGGGCAACCAGATCAGGTAGCCTTCTGTCTCGCTTGCCAATAGTCCACGCTGTCTTCAGTAGCAGGAGAAGCATCTCCTTTGATACTGTTATGCTGCCTACATTGGCACGTCAGGTGCCTGTTCCAGAGGCACACGCAGATAAAGTAGAGTACTGTGGTCTTGCGCGCCTTGTGATGTTCTGCTGGATCTGAAGAGCGTCCTGCTGCTACAGGATGTACATTCTACCTGACACGCTCAATCTGGACACCCTGCTTGTGGACCTGGATCAGCCCAAGATCAGGCCAAAGCGCCCGGAGAGGCCAGCAGGTGGGTCACTCCCCATCCGAGCATGCACAAGGTCATCTGCCCATCCTGGAGGCACAAGCGCTCTGTGGTGAGTGGAGCGCAGAAGACTGTTTGCCGCATCGTGATTACTGCTTGATGCGCGTCTTGCAGTTCTTGCTTGATGCACGTATGCCAGTTTGCCAAGGTCCGGCTGCCATGCTGTGATGCATCAGCCACAGCCTTATACCACAGCATGCACATGCTGACGCCGAGGCCTTGCTGACATGGTGGCATGATGGTAGTAGGAGCGCACTCTTGGCCTGTGCAGCATACTCCACCATTACTGACGAAGAATGATGTGTTGGGTGCAGCGGCAGCGGGGCGTGGAAGGGGACGCGGGCGCGGCAGAGGTCGCGGGCGGCGCTGATAATGCGCTGAGCAAGTGCTGAGCTCACAATGTGGAGGAAGCCACCATGGCCTCATGTAGCAGGAACAATGGCATGGGCAAGTTCTGAGACCCATGAAGTACACTGGAAGTGCCAGTCCGACCTGGTTAAATCATCTACCTCTCGACGCCTCATATGTCATGCAAGTCAAAGCTCAGAATGGCCCTTTACAACGCAGCTATGGCCATTTCTTTACGTGGCACATCAGAGGTTGCTGACACATTGGGTAGTGAGGCAGCAACGAGCAGCAGGGTGTAAGAGCTGATCTTCGGGATGTCACTTTACTATAGGGCAATTTTGAAGAGCACCGAAGAACTCACGGGACAGCTTATCGGTCCTGTACTCATCTTCACGCCAGCGTCATAAGTTAGGACTTTGTAAGAAGCTGCAGGGCAGGTGTGCAGTGTTGCGCATTGGGATGAGGAACAGTCTGCAAGGATGTGATCACCAAATGGCATGTCGGAATACTACAAGGGCGACATACTTCAAACATTCTGCTACCCAATGGTTAAGGTGTTCGGTTCTCATAAAGACGTCCCTAGGACAGTGGGACCGTCACAGCACTGCATGAGGGATGTAGCACGCATCATGCTCTCATGCTACTCTGCGTGTACACTACTAGGCCACACAGAAGATACGTATACAAGCGTACAAGGAGAAGATACGAATCCAGCCAAAACGTCACATGACACACAGACTCTTGATACTACTCTATTGCACATTGCAATGCATGCTGACGAGAGAGCACTCTAATCACAGCATCACGCCAGCAGGAATCAAGGCTTTGGTGCTCAAAAGCTGTGCTTGCACATGTTATAGTGCAAGCTGCCATTTAGCCATGTTGGCATTCTTGTGATCTCTGTGCGATATATCTTGCATCAGAGTGCTGCTGAGATGCTAGCCATGCACATGCTTCAGTGCAAGTTGCCACAAAGAAATTGAGTTGTCTCATCATATATCATTTTAGCACATGAAAACCCTCTGCGCCCGGTATCAGAGTACGGTGGAGGTGTTTGCATCCTTTGGAGTAGCACTCTATACTAGGCTGCAGGGCTGTCCGTTCAAACTCACTCCCAGCTGCAAATGATGATGTGCATTGCGCTTGCAGCCTGCCTGCTGCACGCTCCACGCTCGTGCCGCTGGGTGTCCATCAAGGCAGCTGCATGGGACTAAGGACCTGCAGCAGCACACCAAACCACGGTCAGAGAGGAAGCTGTAGCTACACGAGCTACACAAGCAAAGCATTGCTGATTGAGCAATGCAGTCTATGCTGCCAGCCTTACAAATGACTGCTTCCCAGCTGGGCACCCTGGGAGGTGGGCCTGATGCAGTGTGTGGGTATGTCATTGCAAGAGAGCCATTGCTGCTGATGGGAGTCATTGGACTGAAGGGCTACAAGTAGGCACACAAGCCTACTGTGCAACGGCAAGCTGTGCAGCAATGCACCAATCGCCTCATTGTGCTTGGGTGGCAGAGGCTCGACTGCTCAGAATTGAGGACCCAGCCTGGCTAAAAGGCACTGCATGCAAGTTGTACACTGACCTCCACCTTTCAACTCCTCAGATGCAATGCAGCGTTGCCTGTAAGGGCATATGCTAAATGCAGGATACAGGACAGATGACGGGAAGAAGCCCTACAGTCTCTGGGACACACCTAGTGGGTCTTTTGGCCATTGGCGCAGGCGTTGGAAGCCATGCGCTTTACTCCTGAGGTCTCTTTCATCGTGTCCATGGCAGCGTAGGTGATGGCCACAGCTACAGGGGAGCTGTGCGCTAGAGAGCCCACGAGGGCTTTGGTGAGATTGGCCAGGACGATCACGATGAAGTTCTCCTTCGTGGCCGGGTGGACGCCCTTGGCATCCTTGCACAGCGGCCGGTCCAGGCTGAGGTAGCTGACTGTGCGCTCCCACCTGCCTGCGACATCAATGCAGAGAATGAGTGTGGAGCGCCTGAGAGCTGACGCAACAGTGCTGAGATGGAACTGAAGGCCACCAACAGCACTTTTGCTAGGGCAGAAGCGCCTCTGCACTATGTCTGCTTCCTCACAACAATGCTTCAGCATGCACTCTGCAGTAAGGTGCATGCATCCCCTGTGGCATATAGCAGCACTTATATGCCTAGCAGAGGGCGCGCACTTGGGCCCTGGCTCTTCTTGCCATAGGCCTCCATGGCGTCCTCTTCCATCATGGCCTCCTCCTCCTGCAAGACAATACCTCAGCTCGATGCCTCACATCAATCCTCTGCAAGCATGACATCACAGCCAGACACGCTGTCAGAACGGCCTTAGGTCCCAGGGCTTATGCAGCGCTGGGCTGGACTGCCCAGGTACAGTCATTATTACTAACAAGCAACACAGCATGCTGACCTGGCAGGCAGGTGTCTATAGACAACAAATGAAAGCCATCGCTGCAGGACCTCTTCTCTGCAATGTTCCTTAAGGAAGCAGGATGAGGTGGACAATGGCACTCAGCAAGCAGACAGACCATTTTGAAAATTTAGGGGGCAATGGCGGCACACCTTGATGGTATCGAGCTCAGCGCCACGGCTGACCCTGCATCCCTCCGCCGCCACTGCTGCACTTGAGGAGGCTTGATCGTCGCTGGCCTGTGTTGTCTGAGTCTTGTGCACGGTGTTGGAGGCCCGGCGCAGGCTGGTCTGCACATTGATCAAAAGCCCTTAGCTGTCAGGTAAGGTGTCTCAGCAAAAGTTGTGAATTCTTAAGGCCACCAGCCATCAATTATACTGAGCAGCGACTGTTGGACACACAATGCTTACCATGAGAGCACGACGACTGTCCAGATCATCCTTCAGCTTGTTCTGGAGGGCAGTCTATAGTTTGGTGTAGGATGCCCTGACGTCTTGCACCTCACCGCGGAGCTTCTCCCTGCAAAGGCATGGCAACTCTATGAGGTGCATTTTCTGCACAAGGACTGCCAAGCTTGTCAGCTACAGGGTGATGGCCCTTGGTCTGCACATCCAGCAGCGCTCTTTCTTACAAAGTGAGGAAGGAGAACATACGTCTCTTTCTGTGCTGTGGCAAGCTCCTCGCTGTGCTCTTGCTGCATGGTGATCCTGGCGCGTTGGCCGGTTAGGGCTGTTGTCTGCACAGGCAATACAGCAGCTTACTCAGTGCCACAACTGCTTGAGACAGCCAGAGTGCAACACGCGCACAGAACACTTCAAGCATGCCAAGATTGGAAGGGATAGCGTCTGCAGCACAGGCGCACCTTTGCACAAACGGTGAGTCGCCGCTTCACAAGCCTTTGCACTGGTTCGGGCAACTTGTCGTCTGGTGCTCCCTCCAGCTCCTCTGCCCACTTGCGTTTCTGAGCCGCCTCCGCCTCTATGCTTGCTGTACATGCATTTTACCTGTCAGCAGCTGTCAACAGGCATGCAGGTTCCCTGGACATCCGGGAGCGGCCCTATCATATTGTAAGCAGAGCACGTCTTGTCCAACTTCATGTGACAATATCGTTTGCATGACAAGCTGACAGTCACCTGGGGCAACGCCGGCCGCCTGCTTGCCAGTGTGCTTCGTGTAGACGGGCAAGCCTGCCTGCACAATCCTCCTGATTCTGAGTGTCCAAGAGAAAGCATGCATAGGGCAGTCCATATGCTGCAGCAGCAGGAGCCTCAATGGGTGCGACAGTGGGTCACATGGCATGGCTGCTGCACTGTGACAAGACAAGCCCACAAAGCTGCGCAACAATACAACTCCGTCGGCCTCACCTTGTTGCTGGCACCTGAGGCAGCATTGGTCAGAGTTGCAGACCAGCTGCTCAGCTGCTTCTTGATCCAGCGGCGCTTGGGAGGAGTTGCCGGCTTGGCGCCTGTGGCCTCTGCCGCTTTGATGCCGGCATCTGCAGCGTGCTGCGCGGGCGCCTGCACAGCGCTGTGCATGCTCAATACTCGTTGCCTCCTGGTGAACTCTGACTTCACATGACAGAGACTTCCTGTTGCTGGGCTATGAACATTGATGATACCTCAGCGTGTACGGAATTGCATCTCACCTCCAGCTCCTCAGCAAGGGCAGGGGCAGAGGGCACCACAGGAGTCGTGGGAACTGTGTCCTCAAAGCTGCCAAGATACAGCTTGACGCTGGCCGGGCAGTGTTGTGCTGCAGCGCGGCAGAGAGAGGCGGCCTCCGTGTGCCTTCCCCTGCATGATCCCACAGTTTGGCACATGAAATGATGCGAGCTGCCAGTAGACATGGGATCGAACACATGTCCCACCACACATGGGCACTTTGCAACTGTGCAAGATGACAGGATTAGGATCGAAAGGATTACTCACATGAGTATCAGCTTAAAGGATGTTCCTGCATATGCCTCGGCCATCTCCTCCTCAGAAGCCAGCCGGCCAACAGAGACATGGATCTCTTCCAGAATGGCTTCAAGGCCGCCATTCGCTGGCGCCTTCTCCAGCCTTCGTTTGGCCTTGGTCAGGACCTCTTCGACGGTTGGCGTGTTTGATCTGTAAAACCTCAGTTGGGCTCTTTGGCGCATGTACAGATGTTACTGCTCGAATTCAATGTCCTGGCCCCAGATAGCCAGGCCAACTGATGTTCGGATTCTACACTGTCACATTCTTCCATTGTGAAGAGACTCAGGTTCATCTGTGAGTAATTCCCACTGCCGCTTCAATGATGTCAAAGCTCTAATGGTGAGAATTGCCATCACTACATGTCATCATGCTGATCAGTCAAGCAGCTAAAAGTGTTCGATGTACATCATTCAGCATCACCAGTACCTCTAGAGACAGAGTCACGTTGCAACAATCGCATGGCCATACTTTCAGCAGATGGGGTTTGAATCTGACTCGACACCAAAGGATCACTTTTGTCGGAGAAGGGTCTCTTACGGCTCGGGTGTCCCCCCTTGGGTGAATGTGGCAGGTCCTTTGGGCCTCGGGCCCCAGGCCCTGATAAACTCATGTCGACAGCTACTCAGGAGGCTGTTTGAACGAAGCCTCTGCAAACGCAAGCTGCGTGTCTGCACCGATGCATGATGTATGTCTGGGAGACTTCCAACTGAAACATCGCTGATCACTGCATAATCTGTTTCTAAGAGGTTCGTACTCTAGAAACCCGTGCAGTTTCTCCAAGTTGGGCAAGTTGCTCGGCCCGTCTGCCCACTTGGGCATCCTGCCCAGCAGAAATCAGGTTGACCCGTTGACATTTTCAATGCCGCTGTCATGAAAGGACTCTCACCTCTCACCATAAGTTGTAGGCTGAGGAATGTGTGTGCCAAGAAAGTCACTTGTAACTGCCACCAGACGTATCCTATAAGGGTATCTGGTGCATCGACTGCAGCTCAGACCAGTTGTACATAGTAATGGCATTCGCGCTGCGACAGCGTCAAGCTCTAGGATGTGCAGAGCTGAGCGGAAGACATGGCACTGCAGACACACTGGGCGGTCAGGTGAGAAGCTTGACACACCCGTACATGACCTGCTTTGTCAGCGACCATGCCGGGCTGAACGGAAGGGCCTATGATGACCTCAATCGCTCAAGAAGCAGCTTAATCTTCATAAAGTCACGCGTTGTAAGCCTGCAGAGCGTGGTGCGCAGGTCCAAGAGACTGCCGTCCAGAGGCATGAGCGCTAGGGCTTTCAGTCAGGCTGCAAGTCACAGCGTAAGCAAGGCCTCCACTAACAGCATCCCAAAGCATATACCAGCTGTAGAAGCCCAGGGAACCCCGCCTGCCATGGGACGAAATGTATGGCTTTGCAGCCTCATGTGAACCCACCCTTCTTCCTTGCATGAGGGGCTTGCGCTGTGATGCGCAGTGGTGGGACAGGCATATTCACATCCCGGACGTGCCAATGTGGGCCCTTGCAGCGGGCAGTGCTGGAGCTGGAGGCTTGATGTACTGTCACAACTTCTACAGGCGCAGCAGCCATGCGCATGCTGAGCCATGCACAGGTAGGACATGCCAAGTTGCTCGGCGTCTGACCTATTAAGCTGAGCAGGGGCACCAAGTACTTGCACGGCTGGCCATTGTGTGGCAAGCAGGACCCTGCAGGCAGCATGAGTCCTCCTGACATGACAGAATAGCACTACGAAATAGCACCATAGCCCTTTATACCCTTTCCATGTAGCGGCCAAGAGCAGGCTGCACAGCACATTTTTGCTCCATAGCCCCATACCGCTTCACCGATGATAACTTGGAAGCCTGGAACAAGAGCAGGTGCTGTGACTTAACATGCTGGACTGCCATTCAGGGCCAGGCTACACACAGGACTACAAAGGTGCAGCTGCCCCGCCACCTGAGGCAGCTGCTGTGCCGCTGCCCACCATCACCCTGCCGCCGCCCTTCAAGGCAACAGACGTCGCCAAAGGCACCACGGTACATTTCTCTTGGTTGTGCCGTCTGCGATGAACCAGAAGCCTTCAGTGCTGCGGCCACCACTCAGGCGCGAATGGCTAACCATGTTCAGCACTCAGAGTGTCACCTCAGACGTCACACAGCAGTCTATGCAGTCCATGAATACCGCCACCCACCAGAAGGCCTTGCAACATGCCTACAGCTTCATGCAGCGTGCCTGTAGCCCACCATACACGCCGTGGGCAAATGAGAAGGTGAAGCCTATTCAGTGACGCCCCATTGCGCTCCTCTGCAGTTCACGCCGGATGACCTGGAAAACACCGCAGTCGTACTGGTGTTTGTGGATCCCACGTCACCCGCAGCGCTGGATGGGCTGGGGCGCCTGCAAGATGTCAGCGCAGAGGCAGGTGTGCATCACTGGAGCTCCACCAGCAGTGAGATCAGGGAGTATTGTGCTCGTGAGTACTCACATTGCTCATGACATCAGGCAGAGAGGTCCTCGTTTGCCAGCCAATGCTGGCATGTAGCATGTCGCTCGGACCTGACATAACTGCAAGCATACTAGGGATGAGTGAGAGCCAAAATATGCACAGTCATGGTACAGAACCACATATGAGTAAAAATGGTACAGACCCTTACAAAATCATGTGCCATAGTATCACAACAGGCAACCTATCCCTGCAGGCAGGAGCAGCAAGGTGCCTCTGCAGCCCCTGGAGCTAGACATGACGCCTGGAGAGCCTGCTGAAAGCAACAAGCTGGCGCAACCGCTGACTGCCCTGAAGAGCCGCGAGAAAGGCCGAGCAGACCCTGAGATGGCGCCCATACGTGGCCTGGTGGGCGAGAATGCTGCTAACAAGGTAGGCTTTCTGGTATGAAAGGCAGGACAGTGGGAGAAGCACATACCTATTCAATTCCTCACTGGCAGCGGTTCAAATCCTACCATTGCATTGCAAGGCCTGCCACCATTGGTGGCCAGCTGCATGGGGGCCTTTCTGCCGTGTGTCCGGTAGCAACTGATGAGCACAGTCCGCAAAATAGCTTTTACATCCCGTATGCTAAGGAACATGGCATGGCATTTGCTGTGTCCTGATGGCCACAGTCCTTGCAGCATTGGCTCGCAGCCTGTCTGCTTAAATCAGGTGGGCAAGTTGCAGCCAGCAAGGAACGCTTGTGTTCATATACCAAGCCAAAAGTGCGGCGCATACTGCAGTCTCCTTTTAAGTTTCTCATTCTCCTGGCTGACTGTGCAGCGCCATTGCTGTTGCAGATCAAGGACTCCGTGCAGCGCCTTGCAGGGAGTCCAGCTGCCGGCGGCGCAGCAGTCATGCCGGATGTTGTCACAGAGGAGGGTGTCTTGCACCTGTTTGGGCCGGACGGAATGCTGGTCATCCAGTATGACGCCACGCTGCTGCTCCAGGAAGGGGCCAAGAACGTTCTGCAGAAGCTGCAGGATTTTGAGCAGCCCAGCCCAGCCCAGCACAGCGCAGCCCTGACTGAGAGTTCAAGGCAAAACGACAATAGGCCCTTTGCAGACATGTTGTGCAGAAAGCTGCATGACTGTAGAGCAGCAAGGTGCAGCACACAAGGGGCTTTTGAAGAAGCCGCTGGAAATCGAGCAGCGTGTCTCGCATTGCCAAGCAAAGCGAAGCCAATCCATATTGTTGTATGTCACTTGGACGGTCTCTGATTTCACAGCATACATGCAAGCTACATGCGCAGCACTGGAACGGCCACAACGGCTCACAGCTGTCAGCCGTTTAGGACAGCATAGTAAAGCGCACATGGATGCCATCTGGTAACCCATACAGAGAGGTGAAGGTCTGCAATGTGAACAGAGCTGTTAATAGAGCTGTTACTTGCTCCACTGCACGTTCCTTGCTGGTGCTGCTCACCTTGCACTGAATGCGCATAAGCTCTGCATGCTTTTACAAGTTGTATGAAGACACCATCCACATAGCTGTGTTGCACAGCCCTGCTGCCCATTCCCTGGATCTGCTGCTTCATTTCTGCCCATTCCGCAGATGTCTGCAGATTGTACCCCTGTGCCAGGGAGGTCTGTGGATACATGAGATGACTAGGTATCAGAGCAAGGCTACTGCTTCCCCTGCTGCCCATCATTTTGCTTCTGCTACCCGATCTCCCTGTAAAGTACGAGACTCTATATCTTGTATACTTTCACCTTCAGGTACACTAGACGATTTTGGCATCAGAATCAGATCAGAATCACTGCTTCCCCTGCTACCCATATCCTTAATTCTGCGGTTCGTTTTCTTCCAGAATGCGTTCACGCTCTGGTTGAGGCATTTGATCCAGCCTCTTCTGCATCACGGCCTCTTCATAGGCCTCCAGCTGCTTCACATACTCATCTCCTGCAGATGCGACGTTGGCGTTCAGGTGTGTCCAAGCTTGCGAGCAGTGCCAGCATGAGTGCCTCCCCGTATCTGTCCGGCTACTTTGCTAATTCAAGCCCATGTGGTTGCTGCAGCACCACTTAACCTCCTCCTGACGGAACTTGCAGGGTGGTAACTGGCTGTACGCGGAAGAAACGACACTCTTGCATCACGGTAAAACAATCCCAGCACATGCTGCTTGTGTGTGGCACTCTGCTATGACAGTAGTCTACCTACATACTCAATGTCTGTGATGCACCAGACCTTGGAACCTGGTTCACAGGAAGCCCTGTGCAAGAGTGCTCAGAGGCGCACCTTGTCTGCAACCCTGAAGATGTATCCCACCCCGATCCCAAGGAAGACAAAGATATGCACAATGTTCCCTGCTACCAGGGCATTGTAGCCCGCTGCCTGAGGCCATAGTACAGGGCATAGCCAAAGCCCAAAATGCCCCCTCCAAGCAGGATTAGGGTTCCTTGTGTGGCCAAAGTGCCAGAGAGGCAGACCCATCAGAGGTTTCAGCAATCCAGCAACAATGGCGTGTATGCTCAGTGACTGCTGCTGTTGAGAATGAAAGTGAGGGAATGCGGCCTGCATCATGCAGGACTGCAGGCATGATGCCCAGCAAGCTGCAGAATTGCTTTCTGGAGAGCCATCAGGCTTTCAGGGTCAGGCATGTTCACTGGCGGCTGATCCTCCTTCTGGGTGCCGTTGCTTTCATCTTGTCAGCTCTGGTAACTGCTAACTGCCGAGATTAGGCTCCAAAATATCTGAGTACTTGACTTGAAAGCTGTAACTTGTCTCCTTGGCAAGGCATTTCCTGGAGATATGCAATTTTGCTGAGGCCGCTAATCTTCATCAGTTGTTGGTGTTGCGATATTGCAGGTTTGTCCTGGAGCCTGAACATATTGCAGGTTTGTCCTGGAGCCTGTACGAAATGCGCACTATGGCCTGATGATCAGCTCGCCTAATTTCGAGCCAGATCTGCATAAAAGCCCTCATTGGGATGCTTAGAAGCTTACTTTTCACACAGTAGATGCGACGATGGGAGAAGGACACAACGGGGACGTTCTGCCAATGTGGCTCAGCTGACAACCGAACACCGTGTGTACAATCTAAATCAGCCAAGTACTTGCCTCATAGCTTCAGCTCGTACATACGGCAACGTCTACACCGCTGCACAGCCTGCAACTATGCAGCTCACCGCAGATCGTCACAGACGTGATCTGAAAAGCAACCTAAGTAAGATTAACTTTTAAGGCGGGGTCGTCATGACCTGCCATTGACTCGGATGTTCTCCGTCAGCACATTTCAAGAAATGAAGCATGTGCTTCAGGGAGGTCCACGGCTTTCTAAAGGGCTGCTTCACCTGGAGGCCAAACGAGACATCGAGGTCTGTTCCATCAGCTGCAGCATGGTGCTCATTGGTGTGAGGGTCCGCGGATGCTGCAGGACTACTTGAGCTGCACAGTCCATGAAAATTTCCTAAAATCTTGTAAGCGCAGGGCGCATTCCCATTGTTGCAACAGCATTCTGCAGCCTCTATACAAGGCAGAGATAAGGTGACTGAGTTGTGCAAAGGTCGCTGAAGAGGATGTGCCTGGCAGGAGATCCAGAAGTCATGGAAGCTGTCAGGGAGTGCAAGAGAACCCTAAAGCAGATACACTTGGAGGAAGTGCGCCAAGACCCCCAGACGCTGGAATCGTTGTTGAGACGGCATGATGTTGCTTGCCGCCGTATGGCCCGGGCTGCCATGCAAGGTGCTTCCCATGCTCTCACTGACCATGAGTGCTTTCCAACCATGCACAGTCAGCACCAGGTTTGAGTGGGCGCAGCAGACAGACCGTCAATCTTGCCCCAGAGTCTGACCGATGCACTCGATGGTCTTGCAATAGCCCATTGTGCTGCACACCCGACACTGATGCACATCACAACAAGTGCTGATCCAACAGCATACCTCTTCCTTGACATGACTCCAAGAGTGCATGCGAGACGTCACCGCAGGCTGCCTGGGAGGTCCAGAGCATGCTCAGGGAAGTATCATGAGGCCACCTTGCTGTTGATGCAGACTTGCCGGAGGGCAACTCCATGCTGCGCCAGATGGAGCAATGCGAGAAGGTCTTGATGATACCGGAAGTCCCGATACTGGAGCTTGAGAACCCCTACCTGCGGCCCGAGCATGAGGTGGACCTCACATACGTAGCCCAACCTCCAACCCCGGGTAAGTGTTCTAAAGCTAAGTCCCTACAAGCCTGCATTGTATGCATATGGTCAATGACCTGCTGCTTGTCCAGACTCACAGTCTTAGGTTACCCCAGACATCAAGGTGCACACAGAGTGCTGGATGATTGTATTGCTGCAGCAAATTGTGTTGGCTGTGCTTGGGATACTTGCGGGATGTGGAAAGATAAAACGGTCTAGCTCCGTCTCCGCAAGCCTGATCAACTGCATTTGACTCAAATTAGCTCCAGGAAATTTAATCAGAGCTGTGCGAGTGGCTGCAGTATGCAGCTGGGACCTGACTTGGTGTTTGTTGTAAACGCAGAACGTGAGTGTAGTGCCGCAAGGATTGACTGCGCAGCTGGGCAGAGTGAGGGACATAGGCAGCATGCAACTGCTGAGACTGAGGTCAGACGCTATCCCTCTTCCATCAGATTCATGGTGACTCACATCCCACAGTGCAGGCAATATGCCGATACGCTCAGACAGCCCTACTTCAAAGCACTTACACTGCTTCTACTTGTGTGCAGGAATATGAGAGGTCCTACTTGCTACCCGAATGGGCTGCATTGTCAGCAGAGGTCGGGACAGGGACTGCATCCTTGCAGCATAGGCACACAGCTTCAGCGAGAGTTGGAATGAGGGTGGAGCACATCTTGCAAGAGGCGCACAAGGGCCTAGTGAAATCCTGATGTTTGCACCCACTTTATGTACTCTACTTTAGCTACAGATGAAGGCGTTGCTCTGAGCACCGGCAGGGAATCAGTGTTGTTAAGTCGACATTGCTGGGTAAGCTTTCAAAGTGAAAAGGCGAGGATCAGCTTTACAGAAGGTTGCTCACTTCTGGATGCTCCTCGCCCACACACAACACTTTGGCCACAGCTGAGCTGGGCGCCATATGTATTGGCTGTATTGTTGGAGGTTGTGGCTGTCACTATGAAGTTGCATGTTCTCACAGATAGGTCACAGCAACCTCACGAGTATGACGTCCAGATGAAGGCGCCGTGAAGGTTTTGTGAACGCTCCAATGATGCGCCGGTGAAGCCATTGTGACGTGTGCATCCCACTTCACAGGGGCGTCACAAAATTCTGGGTGACGCCCCTGTGAGGTTGGTGTGACGCTCCTGAGACGTGGTTGTGACATTTTACCACTTGTCACAATAGCATCACAAAGTATGATGCTGATGTGATGGCTCTATGCCGTACATATGAACACCATTGTAGCTGGTCCCAATCACAGCTGCATCATATCCGCTGCATATCTTCATCATCTCATAGCCAATTGCTGCTACTAGATAGTATCTCATTTGCATAAGGCAACCCCGCTGCCGAAGGCTCCCTCTAGCCACATACCTATGTGCCAACCACGCCATGCCTTGCTTGCTCAGCGTCACACCATGCATGCATTCTTGAGCTGCGAACTTCACGAGACAGTAAGAAATGTAAGGTGTGCATGAAGTATGCACTATGTCACTGGCTCCCTTGCATGCAGGGAAATGTGGAGCATACCACCTCCCAATGAATGTGGTATTTCAACTGTTGACAATGCCCCACTCAGCATGCCTTATATGATTTGGCGATGTGTGTACACATGGCTGATAGTCTGGTATGGCTGCCATGCACAATGGAAGACTAGAAGCATACCTTCTGTGGACAACGGTAGTTGCTGAAAGGTTGATAGATGTCTCACTCAGCGTACCTACAGTTTGGCATCGTTGGTGATAGCCTTGTATCAATCGTCTGCATATAGTGTGTGCTATGTCACTGTGTCCTGGCAGGCAAATAGGTGGAACATACCTTGCCGCCGTACCTTATTACCGTGTGAGCGGGACTTCTACAGCTTTGGCACAGTAAACACTTCGCCTTAAGCCGAAACGGTGATTAAGGAGACAGTAGCAGTTGGGACCTGATAAAACCTCTTCTTCAACGTTGCTGGGCAAGACCTTGACGCCGCTGTAGTTTGCCCTGGGATTGACTCCTCAACCTTTCAGGTGGCATCTCCGAATATGCTATCTCAGAAGTATAAAATCTCTGCAGCAGAACGACGCCACGCAAGCGCACTCCTACGCGAGTTACACTGGCCATTCTGTTGGTGTCAAGCACTGATCGCCGAGCACCCACAATTAAGCTGTCAGTGCAACGGTCAAGACAGTCAAACTTTCAATGCCAGTATTGGCAACGCCGAGTAGTCACCGCGAAGCGCTCTCAGCAGAGGACAAGGTGTACAAGGCTTGTAGACTGCACATGAAGTCTGCGGCTCATACTTGAGTAGCTTGATTGCCTTGCAACGGATTGGGGTACTCTTGGGATTCTAGTGCAAGACAGCGGCGAGCTTGTCAGACGGAGATAGCCTCTTGCAAGGGCTCCTGGTCTTTGCAGTCGTCAGTGATAGCTTTTTTCAACTTCGCACGTATAGATCACTACTTGAAGGTTGTCAATCGTGACAGCGGGGAGGTGCTCAGGCTTGCGATTGCAGACCTCTACAAAGCCGAGGTGTGCAGGACTACATTGCAGGTCCGTAGACAGCTCACCCAAGTCAGTACCCCATGGCCGATGACGACATAGGCTGCAAGCTGGTCTGATGTGATCCTACCAAGGCGAGGACAGACTCTAAGCAGAATCTATGGCGGTTTACAACATCCAGCTACACATATGTGAAGGGACCCCAACATGGAGCGTACGTGTGATGCAATGAAACGCAGGCCGCGCGGGTCCACCCTATTCACCATGGTTGCCAGCAGCATATACGAGATCCATGAGAACGCCAACTAATCTGTTCAAAAGTGTTTCACTCGGCGTCAAGCACGTAGATGACATGTGTGTGAGGCCTGCCCCTGGCGGCACACCAGGGTGAGGGATGTGTGAGCCCGCAAGTGCCTGCTCACAAGACCTTCACTGGCAGCGGGTTCTACGGATGACGTCATTATGACGCCTGCCGCGCGCGGCAGGCACACAGCGCGCCGGTGTGAAGCGTGTGTGACTCCTGCTGATGACAACATCACAAGTCCTTCACTAGCAATAGACCTATATTAGCTAGCTGTGACCGGTCTGTGACGCATCACAAGTCATCCAGGTTTGTGATGCGGCAGTGAAACATCCACATTGCTCTGTGAAGTGACTGTGAACCCCCGTGAGCTGGGTGTGACCTATCTGTGAGTACATGCAACTTCATAGTGTGTCCACATACTCGTGCTCATTGTGTCCGGTAGAAGACTTTAATTGGCGCTCTGCTGAGCATGTACCAAAAAGGGGGGATATAGTAGACTGCAGCTGAGTGAGGGACTGCTGCCTAGTGGCAGCTTGCTGGGTCTGCAATCGTGATAGCCTGTGCAAGTCATATGTATAGGCTTTCACAATGATGTGTTGCCCTTGGACTCGCAGATGCCGGTGGCCGCAGGACATACCCCGGGGCATGTCCGGGTTGAGCTTGTTACGTGGTTGTGTTGCGTGCCTTTGTCGAAAGGGCTTTGACACTTGCTGTTGACGGTCTAGCATTGCAGGAGTGTGAACATTTGTGGGATTGCCAACTATGCCACAGATTGTCAGGGCGTAAATCCATGACACTGATGGCATCTGATCACTTGTGTGTGTGGGGTTGTCTCTGTCTCTCTCTGTTTCTACGGGTATAAGTAGACTCTGAGGATGCACCAGCTAGTAGTCGCGGCACGCGGATATCTACTAGTAGGTCACAAGGGCCCACAGCGAGCTTCGTTGCTGCTGTGCTCAGCATCCCCGTCATGCTGCATTGATGTGGGGTGAGGATATAGTGCCTCTTCAAAGCCCTCTGTGACCTTCAAAATGCCATGAGTACTCCTTCAGACGGTTTTTCGAATCAAAGACTGTGAGGTGCATCTGCATCTGTCACCTCCAGCAATCGGAAGCACGTCAGCAACAACATTTCGGCATGTTCAAGCCATCCGACACGCATCGCGAGACTTCCAATCTTCAACCTTCTTTTATTTAGAAACGATTCTAGACCAGCCCGGCACACCATGGCTGACATGTGACATATCGGTAGCGTATCCTGCTAGCTGGTTCGGCCTTCTAGATGCTTACGTCGGTGCCTCACAATGCTCAGACGACGATAAATGAAAGGAGGAGGGTGTGTGACGCAGATAGGTATCGATACATGGTGCTATGTGCCTCGGAGTGCTCTACGACTTTCTGAAGGGCTTCTGCGCCGGGAGGGCCACGAGGTCTGTCGGACTAAACATTGGACTCGGCATACAGAGTGCACGTTCTTGAACTGCTGAGGACAGCCCTCTATACGCAAATAGGTACAGGCGAAAGGTCTTTGAGGAATACCAGCGGCGCTGGAATGCAGTTGTGGGCAAGCCCTGGAACCAGGGCATGATGCCAGAATACTTTCTCGGACGGGTCAACTCATCTCACAAGCAACGCGGTGTGTCCCAAGGTGTCTCAAGCTGTCTGCCTATCGAAGTGCTCTGTCCTGCTGTTTTCTTGGTGTGCAGACCTTTCTGGTCAGCCTGCAGCCCCTGTCAGCGGACTTCTCTTGACTCTGCAGCTCCATGATTGTGCAGTATGCACTCCTCAATCTGCAGAGTGTCTCTTATTCGCTGAGCAATTACCTCCATACCATAGTGCACCAGCTTATGTAAGCGGGGAGGTGCCTGCAAGGTTGTCAAGGGGGTGGAGCACAATGCAGGTGACAAGGTCAGGGACTCAGTTGTGGACCAAGTGGCCCAGTGGCTGGCGTACTCCCCAGAGCAGAAGCGGCAGTACATGGATGCACACACCAAGGGGGTGCAGCTGACAGACATGCGCCACCCGGCCTTCAGGCGCTTCAAGGAGGTCATCGAGCCCTGGGGCCTGCGCAAGAAGGAGCACGCTCTGCACTTCCGCAAGGTACGGCCTGCCACGCCTCTTCTGGCGTTGCCAGAATTGTCAATGCGTGCCTCACGGAGGTGGACCCCCCTATTTCAGGGCGGCCAGCACCTGATCAGCCTGGTGTGGCTGGAGGAGATGTGAAATGTTCTGGTCGATTTGATTCCTTTGCACCTCTGCTCAAGATGGAAGGTTTGATCTGTGGGGCTGGCACCTTGGCACAAGGTCTCTTCTTGGCCTACCCTGGTCTGGAATTTGCAGGAGGGCTGTCCTCAGCAGGTTGCAGGTTGCAGGTTGCAGGTTGCAAGCTGGAGCCGATGAAGGTCCGCTGAGCCGGTCTGTGTCTGCAGGGCAGCATCCGGTGACAAACAGACTAGGGCACACACACACCAGCTGGAGGATGTCGACGCCCGCCGCACAACCCGAAGCTACTGGCTGCGAAGGCGGAGATGGCTGTCTTTACGCATCAAAGAGCTCCTGATGGAGACAGGTATACACCTTCCGGAATGATTCCTGGCATCCAAGCGATAAGTCGCCGACCACTTTTGGATTATTATTCCGCACCTGACCCTCTCGATGTCAATTGCAAGTGGAAGGGGGCACCTCACCAACTTGAGCAGTGCTGTGCCAACCTTCGGCTGTTGGCTGTGCTTCTGCTCAGAGCGAGCAGCTTGTGGGCTGATCAGTGATGCTTGCTGTGGCAGTGGAAATGCCTTTTTGCATCTGCATGGATTACTCCATCCCCATCAGTGCAGTCCCATCATGCAGCCTTACACAAGGCAGCCTCGGAGGAATGCTGATTGAGAAGATAGGTGAAGAGTGCTGAAGCTGATTTGCCTGGCAGGAGATCCAGAGATAATGGAAGCTGTCAGGGAAGCAAACAGAACCATAAAGCAGATACTGTTGAAGGAAGTGCGTCAAGATCCCCAGACGCTGCAACTACTGTTGGACCGGTATGATGTCGCTTGCGGCCGTATGGCCCAAGCTGCAAGGGAAGGTGCATAATCCCTCCACAACTTTACACTGATCATCATGATGACCGCTCCACTGATCATAACTGCTTCCCATCCACGCGTTGTCTGCACTAGTGATGAGGGTGCGCAGCAGGAAAATTGTCCATTGCATGCTCGAGTCTGACCGGTGCACTTGAGATAGCCCATTTGTGCACACTCCAGCACACCATAGCACCACACTGATGAACATCACAAGAAATGTTGATCCAGCGCCGTTCATCCTCCTATACATGCTCCATGTGTGTATATGAAACGTCAGCTGCTTGGGAGCGTCCAAAGCCTTACTCACGGGAAGGATCTGAGGCCATCTTGCTGTTGATGCAGACTTGCCTGAAGGCGACTCCATGCTTCGCCAGTTGGAGCAGTGCTTGAGGGTTTTGAAGATACCGGACGTCCCAATACAAGACCTTGAGAACCCATGCCTTCGGCCTGAGCATGACGTGGACCTCTCGCACATAGCCTCACTCCCGGCACTGGGTAAGTGCTCTGAAGCTAAGTCCTTACTAGGATGCATGGTATGTGTCTGTTTGATGGCCTGCTGCTTATTCAGACCCACAAATTCAGTCAGTCACACGTCAAACCTTGTCAAATTGTGAAGAGAGTGCTAGATGATTGCAATGCTGCAGCACAGTAATCAGTAGTTGGCTGTGCTTGAGAAACTCTCGGGATGTGGGAAGACTAGACGGTCCAGCTCCAGTTGCGCATGCCTGATTGATTCCGTCGATGCAGGACAGCCCCAGCATATCGTATCGGGGACGGTGCAATTGCAGCTGGAAGTTGACGCATGAGATTGATCAGTGTTTTGCTATGTTTGCAGAAGATGAGTGCAGTGCCAGAAGGCTTGACAGCGCAGCTGGGCACACTGAGGGGCATGGACAGCATCCCACGGCTGACACTGAGGTCAGACACTATGCATCATCCATTAGATTGACAATGACTCACATCCTACAGTGCTGGCAACATACAGAGATGCTCCGATAGCTCTACTTCAGGACACTTACACCGCCTCTAACTGTGTGCAGGTTTCTGAGAGGTGCTACTTGCTTCCCAAATGGGCTCCGTTGTCAGCCGAAGTAGGATAGGGACTATGTCCTTGCAGTGTAGACACAGAGCTTCGGCGGGAGTCAGGATGAGGGTGGGGCACTTATTGTAAAAGGCGCACAAAGGCCTGATGAATATCTAATGTGAACACTCGCTATATGCATTCCCACCCAGCAACAGATGAGGCGTTGCTCTTGAATACAAGCAAGTCCCAGCCAGCACCCGCAACATACTTGAAAGGCATCATTGCTGGGTGAGCTTTGAAGCGGAGAGGCAGCCGCAACTCTTAAGGAGGTCGCTCATCGCCCAATGCAGCTCGCCCACACACACCCTTTTCTATCAGAGCTGAGCTGGGCGCCAAGTATATTGGCTGCATCATTGGTGTGGGTACCCACATACTGGTGCTCAAGGTATCCAGTAGAGAACTTAGATTGGCGCTCTGTTGAGCATATACCAAAAAGGGGGGTGTATAACTCATTGAATGGACCACAGCCGAGAGACGGTCTGCTGTCTAGCGGCAGCTTGCTGGGTCTGCAATCGTGATAGCCTGTGCAATCTATACTGTATAAGCTATCACAGTGACATGTTACCGTTAGACTCGCATATGTGAGGGTTGACAAGAGCCTGCAATTCGCAACACGACGGCTGTTAGTCAAGGCTTCAGCATAGCACGGTCAGCTGTTACAGTCCTGGTAGGTTGAAAGAGGACTGCCAGCTTGAGTTTGGCTGAGAGGGGAGCCAACACCACTGAACAGATACAAGCGGCACATTTATTGATCTGGTGATGTTTGCAGCCAACCGCACTACCAGAAAACATTTAAGACAACATTAATGGCAGCTTATGAATTGTGCACGTTTTTGGGGAATGCCCCAAGGGCCTTCAAGCTCAAGCATGAGCTCTGAAAGACTTCAAACAGGTTGAAGTGATTGTGCATGAGTATCATATGGATTGTTCTTCTCTCTACTAATGCTTGAGACTTGGGCTTTACCAACCCACCATACTAACAGCTTGAATCTGGCTTCTTGAGCCTTGCATGTTACATTCTCGGAATACCTCCTTGGTTGCCGAATAGCCTCCAGCGCAGACCGTTGTCATGGGAAGGCTCACTTTGCCGATGTGGCAATACTGAAATCACCTACTGCTGCCCAGCCGGCCCGCGGGAAAGTACATCTGGTGTTGCTACCCTACTGGGGCTTTACCTGCCGTTTTGTACGAGATCAATATGTGGCACAAATGTTTCCATGTCCTTGCAAGCCCAAGGGAGCCGTGTGTCTACCGCACACGTAGAAAGCCTACAGGTCATAGCTTAGCAAGGGCTCACGCGCTCCTTCAAGGCTCGCGCTGCAAAAGCGGCTCCTCTGCCGAGTCATAGGAGCGGTTGCTGTGTGTGGAAATATCCCTGAACGAGCGGTGGCGAGCAATGTATGAGTGCGAGCGTTGCATAGAGCCTGCCCCAAAGCTGCCCGCCCCGCTGCCCGGCCGTTGCATGCCAAAAGAGGCGCTCCGCCTCAGACCGATAGGGCGGGCAGCTGCAGCTGAGGTCCTCTCCAGAGGAGGTCGCCCTGCCTGGCCCAGCCCCGGAGCTGGTGCAATGTCTGTCGCAGGTGCCGTTCCTCTCTCAGCATCCTGATGCGGCAGGTCCTCTGCACAGTAGAGATTTTTTTTCAGGAGCTGCAACAGAGACATGCCTGTCATCGCAAAGGCATTAGCTGTGCGACTCCACCAGCATATGAGGCAAAAGTGAACTTTGCTGCACGTGATACCATAAATTGACATTTGCAAGGGGACTGTCCCTTCACGCTGCCATGATGGTTGACTCAGGAGGCCAGCATGGCTGAAACGCTTTCAGTGAGATGCACGGCGTGAGTATTGTTTGGCAGGGCAGTGAGGCTTCCAATGCATCTGTCTCTGGTATCTGGAGTTTGCCAGCTCACCTGAGATTGGCTGAAGTTTCTCATACATGCCCGCATCGTACTTGGGCTCTGGAGGCATGACGGTAGCTAGCACAGCTATAGCAATTCCCTGGGCTGCAAACACGGCTGCGAAGACAGCTCCGGACCACGGGAACCCTAGCCCATGCTTGCATGCCCCTCCTAAGAGGGGCCCCCCGCCTCCTCCGCTGTGGTATGAACCCATAAGAACCCCCGAAACCAAGTCATCAACGCCATCCTGGTCATAGCCCTGCGGTAAAGACCATGCTGACTTTCAAAAGAGGCCTAGTGCAAGCCAAGGAGTGGCGTCTCACTCAAAGCAGACGTCAGATGGGTTTGGCTCATGCTTGCAGGTTGGCAGACCCAGACACAATACTGCGTACATTGCATCCTCCCGCACGGTGTCATAAGTGGGAGCGCCCAAGGCAGTCACAAGAGGCACTCCCGCAAAGACTACACGCTCATGTTAGGTGACCATGCGACCCACCAGAGTCCTGGTTGCGTGCAGCAGTGCTGGCAAGGAGGGCACGAAAGTCATTCCAGCACCAATGCCCACACCAGCCAAAGCCACCCAGACCAGCCAGTACATTTGGGAGCCCAGAAGTGGCTGCGCATTGGCAAATGTTCTCTGTCAGTACTTGTTGCAGGTCAGCTCTGTTCTCTCAGGATTACACCTCACTCAGTTGTTCCATTACCCAGTCTGCCGTCCTGTACGCATATTTGTCGATGTCTTGAGCTATGCAGTAGACCAATAGCTGCGGGGCCTTGCCGGAGGCCTGCAATATAGATGGGCAATAGCAAGCCAAAGTCAGGCTGGGCTTACCTGTAGAAGAGGTATAGGTCCAATGAGAAGGTAAGAGAAAGCTGAGATCAATAGGCCAATCGACATGACGGGCAAACGTCCGATATAGTCACCCAAGAGCCTGCACATAGCATTGAGCAATGCGCTGACTGAATTTAGATCTCACCTCTTGCCAATTGCTGAAGACTCTCTGCCAGTGTCGTGGACGCTGAACCTGGCAAATTAAGCAGCTTTGGCAGGCGTTATGCCTTCGGGCATGACTCTGAGGCTTGAGAGGCTTACCCAGCGAATGGCGTGAAGGCAGCATAGACAGCCGCTATCACAGCAAAGGCCACTCCGATGGTGCCAGGCCCATAATCCAAAATGTCCTCCAGATGTGGACCCAGTGTGGGATCCAGGATGGTGATGATGGCGGCTCCCAACATTGCTGATATGAGCAGTAGGAAAAATGAGGGCGCCCTAAGCAGGCGCCCCACTGCAACATCATCTTGCTTCTCGTCTACTCCACCGCCCTCCGCCTCTGCACGGCATGTGCACTTCCAGCTGATGTAGTTAAGGCTTCTGCCAGGGCTTGTAGGGGCGGAGACAGCAGGAAGTTCCAGCTATCTGACATTCTCTGCTGGGGATTCATAATGCCAGTCTTGGCATGCTTCAGTAGGAAGCCTTGATGCGTTTGAGGCTTCTGTCTGTGTAATGAATGTACAAATCTTCATCTTTATCAGCACATTGTGTCTCCAAGAGCACACTGGCAAAGTGCAGCTGCATGTATACGTTGACACAGCTAATACGATGGGTTGTCACATGACGGGCGAGTGACCTCACCCCTTGGCATCAGCCAAAACAGGATAGGATAACAGATAAAGGCCAGTGCCGCAGTGATGAAGAAGGGGGTCCCAAAGCCGCCTAGTTGGGCTCCATATCCACCAACTACTGGACCAATCACCCATCCAATGGAGAGCACGCTCTCCTACAGATACACAGAAAGTCAGTGCTTGCCCACCTGCGCTCTGGAAGGTGTCTGAGATTCTGGGAAAATGCCAACGACATGGCTGGCCTGATTGATCCCACTTGTTGCAACATCAAGTGGGATCAGCACACAGTACACTCATTCAGGGGCAAGGTGAGTGAGAAGGATACAGGCTGAAAGGGCTACCTGGATTCCCATTGCTGTGCCCAAGAAAGCGGTGCCTCCATACAGTGACGCTGACAGTGCCATGGACGCGGTGTCCACCGCAGCACATCCCAAGCCTGCAGATCCACGAGGGCATGTCACACTGATGCGCATATTGCTGCCGCTGATGCAACATCAAGTGTAGTGAGAGACGCATGCACCCTCCCTTTCTGTCAGCACCTTTCGAATGGCCCTTGGAGATCTCAGGAGTTGCGCTAGCCTGTCTGTGAAGTGAGCTGAGTTGTTCTTCTCAGGCCAGAAGAAGTTTTTCACCAGACTGAACTCCCTGAGAAGGATGTGGGAACTCACCCATAATGGCCCGCAAGACGAGGCATGCGGCAGTGAAGAGCTGCTCATGCGAGATCTCGCTTACAAAGCCAAAACAGGCTGTGCTTGCGCACACCTGCACAGGAGCTGCCACATGTCACCCGCTCACCTCAGAATTGAGCAGCATGTGCTGCGGAGACAGTCACGTGTATTATACTGTGTACGGACAGGTAAACATAGAGGCTTCTGGCCGAACAGACCAGCATCAGTGCTTTACTCCCACGTGTATCCTCTTAGACGCGTCAAATGAGCAGCGTGTGCACTGCAGAAGCGCATTCTGCTCCTGCTCCTTGCAGGAGGAGGCCCTCAATGGGAGCTTCTGCTACTTCTGACGAGCTCAACTAGAACCATGAATAGGAGCAGCTCACCACAAGTAGGCCAGACAGCAGCAGGGTCACCCTGCGGATGTACCCAAGTTGCACACAGCGCCCCAGCAGCGGAGAGGCCGCAACGCTGGCAAAAGAGTATATACTGAACACCAGCCCCACCTGCATTGCAGAGTACAACACGTTGTCATATCCGTCTGCATGTGGGATGGGCTGATGCCTAGCTTGTTTCAGCGTAGAGCCCTTCAGACAGATGTTGCATGTGCAAGCACTGGAGCATCGGCAAGGACTGCCCCGCATTGAGAGCAGCTACTGTGCATGCATAGCGCGCTGCATCATGTTGGTGTTTCCTGGTCTGGGCGAGCAGCAGCACTTACTAGACTGGGACTGACATGCCGCCTTTCAGCTTCCTGGACGGTCAGGCACACTTGAGTATCTCAAAGAAGAGTGTATGATGTCAGCAAGTGCAAAGCGGGTCTACTGGGCCTTCAGTGCATGCCAATATGGACAGCAGATGGCCAGGTTCCTGTACCTGTGGGAAGATGGGCGACAGTAGGGTAAAGGTTGCATTGACAATAAGCAGGCAGCCGCATAGGCACCCAAACGACCACCTGCGTATCGTGTAGACAATATCTGTGCCTTGGCTTTACTTTAGCCTCATAGAGTCGCAGTTGCTGATGCCAAACACCATATATATCGGTCAGATGCCAAATATTTGGTGACCCTAGGGTGTTCTTGATGTCTCCATGCAAAGTACTATGGGTGCCGGAGCGTGTCCATATGCACTGTATGCCTATGCCTGTTTTATTTGAGTTTGCTCACCTCCTAACAGCATCGTCAATGTCGAGGGCATTGCCCCTAGAGTGCCCTCCGTGCGACATGCTGGCTCATGTAGTGGAGACGTTTTACTACCCACAGGAAAGACGCTAACGAAAGCCTGAGTCTGGAAGTATGCGATAGAGCAGCACGGCCGACAGCAGTGAAAAGGACGGCCGAGGCCGTACTGCAAGGGCTTCCGACACTTGCTTCCGACAAAAGTTCCGGAAGCTCCGCATCTATGCTCCATTCCACGCCCACAGGGCCTTGCCATAGACAGGTCCAGTTGACAGTGCAGCTTTTCTTTTGTTCCTCAAGCAGTTGAATGCAGTTGTGTAAGCCCCTTAGAAACACGATAATATGATGTTGTGACTGGGTCCATGTCGGGGTCAGGATGACCCGTTTTGCAGCCCTGATGGTGACGGCTGTTGAGTGAGTGGGAAAATTAGTCTAATGTGAAATTGCTTATCCTCGGCAGGGCTTTGATCGCACGTTAGCTTGGCTAAGCCTCACTAGCACACAGAAATGTCAGACAATCGCTGACACACTCACAGGCTTATTCCCTCAGCGATCGCTAGGCACCATGCCTGCCGGTGCTAAGCCTAACGCTAGAATCGGAAGATGGGTGGCCAAAAGTGTGCATGCCGGCATTGAGGGAATTGCATTCATTTGGACTGTCTCAGGCAAGACAGCCCCGTCCACACTCCGCTTTGGAACAGGTCCTGCTGACTCTTGATGTGTGCTGCTTTGGCGCCGAGTGAGGTGTGCCGCCCAGAACGATCTCCGCTGTGCAGGATTTAGAATCTTTCTGGCAGCTAACAGCCTCGTCCTCTGCTACTACCTGGGGCCTCGACGCTCCACCACAGTGGCACTTGGCTGTGCATGCGCATGCGCTGCCACCAAGGCTGTCCAAGTTCTGGCGACCTCAGAAAAGGCATGCTGGCACCACTGCACTCTGTCTGAAATGCTCAGACACATGCTTGCAAGCCACAAATGCCTCCAGTGAGACTTCAGACAGTGGAGGCTGGGCATGCTCTGCACAACCTCTTGCATGCTGTCATCAAGAAAGCACATGAGCTCTGGCATGGCCTGGTGGGGCGTGATGATGCAGCCATGCCTGCTCTCAGAAGAGCGCTCCCAGGCCAGGGATGAGGGAGCCACAGTGCAGCGACCCTTCCTGAGGGCTCCTGCATTGCAGCGCAGTTCGATGATGGCGGTGAGCTGGCGTCTATCTGGGACTATGATCCGCCGGGCGATCTGGCAGGCTCCGGCGCCTGGAACGTCCTGCGTGAGCTTGCAACCACCCTAAGCAGGTACAGCGAGTCCCTGACACTCCAACCTACGCAGACCCTGACCCTGAGAAAGAAGGCAGCCCTTGCTTAATCTGCGCTTGCTTCAGCGTCAAGCATGCTTTGAGGCCCACGCAGCCTCATGCAATGGCAGCTTCCTGGGATTATGCAGATGCATGTGAGTGGCCTGAGCTGCAGTCCAGCTAGGCGCTCCTGCCACCAGCTTCATTGAAGTACAGCACAGCCTGTCTTAGACTACCGTGATGATAGAAGGCCTCTGTAAGATGACAGGTGATGCCTGCCTGCAGTGCTAATGAGATTTTCCCAGAGCTGAAGGACCTGCCCACACTCCCCATCCACGAGATGGCGCTGCGGCTCTGCTTCCTATATGACGCCCATGATCGTCACCCAGAGCGTGAAGATATCCCAGAGTACGTCTACAGCTCTGAAATCTTGAATCCCCATAGCCTACTCCATTCAGGTCATATCGAGGAATGCAGCATGCATGAGCGCCACCCAAGCTTGATGACATACCATAGTGTACTCAACCCCTTGAACAGACAGGATATGGGGCGGCAGAGGCCTGCATGAGGCTGGTGCACCATGCAAAATTGCCACTAGGCCCAATCACTGTGGTCATGCCTGCGAGATAGAGATTCAATTTGCCCGTGGAATGTGCATGCAGCCCAGCGTTTTGAAGCTTCTCAGTTTTGAGCACCTCATGGGCTTACATAGAACGAAGCTATGCCTGAGACCGCACTGTGGTGTTGCAGGCGAGAACGCTTTCAGGATGAAGGGGAGCTAAAGCACCTGTCGGAGATGCTATGGTACGCTGACCAAGCGTATGAGGGCGAGTCTGAGAAGACACTCTCCCAGCGCCTCAGCAAGAAAGGTCTGATCAGAGCCTCAAACTCCACAAGCTCTCCACCCTTGCTCAGTTGTAATTTGTTTGCCCTCTCTGCATGTGCTGTGCTGCTCTTTATACTGGGCACGCAAAACGGCAGCCTCCCGCACACCGTCAAGGTCAACAGATGGCATCCCCTGTCATTGTCATAGATGCTGACGCAGCATCAAGCTGTAGCAGTGCTTCGTTGAGCGCGATTGCCTGATGGGGCTGTGCAAGCACATGCGGAGGTTGAGTGGACCAGATATCGAAAAGGTGCTGTATGCATGCAGGCTTCGGACTGGTCAACTATAAGCTCACTTCCACATGGGCCGAGCATTGCCCAGCATACTTTTTGGCAATCAATTTGGAAGAGAAGAAAGTCATTATCTCGATCCGCGGCACCGCGCAGATTGAGGATGTCATCACTGACCTGACTGCCCTGCCTACGGTGCGTCTTCGCTGCACATAGTCAGCCCAACTCGTACCCTTTGCGGTCATTGCTCTTGCCTGGAGAAGCCTTGCACGTGAGAGCACCTTGTGCATGGACAGTCTTGTGGCAGGCGCCCCTGCAGGTCCTGGCTAGTAGCCAGCCGCCAACAATATCATTCTAGCTTGGTCTCTGCTGGCCTGTCTGGTGGAGCGTTTCACAGCCCTCACGCGAGTGGCAGGGCAGCAGACGGCCAGCTGTGTGGGCATTGCTGTTGATCAGCGCAAGCAATGCAGTAGACGGCCAAGCTGTATGGGCATTGCTGTCCGTCAGCTGATGCAGTGTGGACACCAGGCGTTCCAATGTGTGAAAGGTCTCTCAGGTCTCTGACAGCACCTGTGCCTGCAGGAGTTTGGCAATGAGAAGGTCTTGGTTCATAGCGGTATCTTGGCCTCTGCGGACTGGCTATACGACAGGATGTTTTGTGTGGCGCTGGTGAGCTGCTCCCCTGTTTTGCAAGGTTGACCCCACACCTGCTGAGGCGCAGCAGCACCTGTGCATGACCGCTCTCTGCATTTGGCTTGCTAGGAGGTGCTCTTAGGACTGGTGACGCAGGGCTTCAAGCCAGATCACCTCTCTTGATAGCAGTCTCGGCAGGACAATCTGAGGTGATATGCATTTGCACCACAATAGAGGCTCAGTAGATGAGCCATAGAGATTTGAGGAGCATTGCTCTGACATGCAGGGACTCCACGATGCAGGGTATGAGGTGATCCTTGTGGGCCACTCCCTGGGGGCGGGAGCGGCCGCCCTGCTTGGTCTCAGATTCAAAGCCACGTGAGTTCATGCCTGACTCTTCAGCAGATAGCTTTACAGATTGCAGTCATTCTGCAGCGCTCACAAGCTGAGGGTAGTCATTGAATAGGTGCCCATCAGCTCCAAGTGCAGACGGGTCAGCCTAGTCAATGGTGTACGCTGTATATGCACTTTCACACTGTATGTACGAAAGCTACAAGAGGCTGTGGTGTAAGAGCTAGGTGCCTGCTTTGCATGTCACTGTGATGAGCAGGCAGGACACTGACCAGCTGCTCATTATGGAGATGTGTGGCGATACAAGGACAAGTTGCCGGATCCCAGCTTGGCCTGATGCAGAGCTGGCTATGCTTGTGCAGGGGCATTGATCGGCTCCGGGTGTACGGGTATGGCTGCCCGCCATGCATGGACAAGAAGCTGGCGGAGCGCTGCGCTGATTACGCGGTCATGGTGGCCCTGAGGGACGATGTCGTCTCGCGCTTCTCGCCTCAGGCGCTGGAGCGCCTGCAGAAGGAGCTGCGGGACCTGGACCTTGATGCTGCTAAGCAGGTGCTTGTCTTCTGCACAGCCATGTCTCTGTCCTTTCTACCTTGCAAATGCTCACAGGACAATATGGCCATGACATGTTTCATGCTCTGGCAGCGGTACCTGCAGATGTAGCTGTATAAGGCTGCATGTAGATGCTGCACTCCTGCAGTGTCTCTCTCTGACTCTGCTGGTTTGCGTAGTGTTCTGGCCAGAGTGCCTTTCTTAGTGGGACCTGACCCCTGCCTATCTTTCCACCTATAACTTGCACTGATAGCTTGGCATAGGACTGTTATGTGTTTGGAGCTTGAAAACATCTATACCATATCAATTGGCAGAGCGCTGCTCTGGCATGAAAGGCTGCATCTGGCTTGTTGAAACTTACAGGCTGCGCTGGTGCCGTGACACTGAAGGCATGCTCACCGACAAGTGCTGACATCCTTCCCTGCTTGCTGACAGGCAGACGACAAGCGGCAAGGCTTGGAAGTCGTAATGAGCATATATAATGCAGTCGAGCGCCTACAAAAGATAAATTTTCCGGGCATGGCATCTGACGTGGACGAGAAGGGGCGCACTGCCGAGGAGAAGGCTGAAAAAGGTGCACTACTGGACATTGCCCTGGTGCATGTCCTGCGCGATGTCCTGCCTGCTGTGGCGGTCAGCACTGACAAGCAATGCTGAGCGCTTGTTACAACTCAAGCAACACTGCAGCCGAGACCGGGCACGATACCAAAAAGAGATTAGTCCAAGTGAATGGGGTTTTCGTGGGAGTCCATGCTCAGCATGAGGTGCAAGCTGCTGTTGAGCTGCTTGCCTGCGGCACACCTCTTTGAAGCCACCCAACCAGTGCTGTGCTGGCAAGCACATTGTCTTTCAGCTGTTGAAGCATGTGAAGCAACTGTATGTTAACACCACGCTGCTGTGTCTTGCCCCACAAGCATTTGATGTCTGCACTAGGCGCTGAGCCTGAGGCTGTGTGTGCAGGGCAGGAGGACAGGAGGGATTTGCCCTTGCCGGAGGAGAAGCTGCAGCAATACACGCCTCTGGTGCCTGGCAAGGTCCTCTATATTTGCCGGTGGGGTGCTCCCCTTCCAGCTGCCCTCAGTTGCATCCCTACTGTGGATGCCTGTGCCTGCTGGGTCGCTCAGGCTGCAGTCTGCCTCGCCATCTGATACCTCGCAGAAGCCATTGGACAAACGATTGCTTAGACGCTTCTAGGCTGTTCTTTATAGTGGTATCTCAAACACTAAAAGTTGCAGTCGCCTTCTGGAGTTCATCCGCAGCCTGCGCTGCACCTCAGCTCTCGAGGTAGGGGTGAACTGACAGGGACTCACATGTTGTCCAGGTCGGAGGGTGAGGAGCTGCAGCGCAAAATGGTGAAGGGAGATTATGATGGCCTGCAGCGCATTTGCCTCAGCAGCTGCATGATCACCGATCACCTGTCAAATAGGTATGCAAGTGACCACGAGACCCGTCTCCAGCAAGATGTCCTTTTACGACGATCTATCCATTTCCGTAAATATCACTATGACTGTGATGTACCACACACCTCAGGTGACAGCTGGTGTGGCACATGCCTGACCATGGACTGCCTTCTGCCTCCCACGGCTTATGTCGTGCGCGTGTTGCGCACCAGATGCAACTGCAGCAAGTTTGGAGCGTCCTCCTGAAGCATTTCTGCTTGCCATACAGCTACTACGATGGCCTCGGCCAGGGCAATCTGACCCATCAGACCTTCATCGAAGAGGGCAAAATGGAGGATCCTGAATTGAAGAAGGAGGAGACTGAGTCAGGGGATGACTCAGGGAGAGACGACAAGGATGAGTCAAAGCATGAGGCGAAGGAAGCCTCAGGGAATGGTGACAATGATGAGTCTTCACATGGAGACGAATCGCAAGGAAATGAAGGAGAACCGATTCAAGACAGCAGCAAGCAGAGCTCAAGGCCTGAGAAGGACCCAGTATCTTCAGACAGCCAAGACAGTTGCAAGACCGAAGACAGCAAGGAAGAGCAGGAAGGGCCTTCTGCAGGTGACTCTTGAGTCTGGCAAAAGACAAACATGACCTGCTGTCCCAACCACAACAACTGCCCCCTCCTCATCGTTTTGCGCCAAGACCAACAGCAGCACTGCTATGGTGTCCTTTGATTGATCGATTCAGCGTAGAGCATAGGACTTTACAAAGGGAAAGGGGCCGTCTTAGGGCAATGCAACACAAGATATTTGGTTTCAGGACCGCCCAGACAGCACCATCCTCTGTACTACATGGTCAATGCCACTCAACAGATTTGTCACAGAGCTGTTTGACAAGGACGCGTCAGGTTTAGGTCGTCATGCATAATTGGTTCTCTCTGCTCTATGTAATGCCTCTACAGGTGCTCTACAGGTCCGCCAACTACAATCCTATCTTGAAGATCAAATTCCATCCCGTAAGAGCGAGGGCAAGCAAAATGGACGGAGGGCAATGCTACCACTGTCTGCAAGTTGAGGCGCCTGACACCATATGGGCCTTGGTTGCTTTTAACCTGTATCATCTCTTGTCCATGACTCCTCACACAAAACTGGCACACCGGCTTGCGCAAGGCACTCAGGACATGCACTGCAATTGCATTGCTGTAGGCTGCACGGCTTGAAGCCGGGAGGCATCTGTGCTAGCCATCCGTTTTGCCCCTCCTTGACATATCTCAGAAGCCACATCACCTGCCGGGCATGTGCCTCTCTTGTTTTAGGGAATGTCAATGTGTCCCTGTAAGTAAATGGCAAGGGGACGCCTGACTGAATGTAGGTCTGCATGAGTTGGGTTACTGGAGCTTGGCGCCGTTAAATCTATGCAAGTTGAGAATACCTCCTGCAACAATAATAAGTGTTCTCAATGGTAGTCCATGGTCTATGTAGACCTTCAGGTGGCATTCCGGCTCCAATTCAAAAACCTCCAAGCCTGGCATCTGACTTTGGTAAAACACCAGCTGCAGCTGGCCTTCATGGAACCCCTCCTCATGGAGAGCAAGGCGCAGCTGCTTCAGGCTTCTCATCGTGATGTCAGTCGGTATAGAAAAGGCCAGACAATTCTGCAACCACTCGTACACCCATTCTGCTTTGTGAATGCGACTTAGGCCCCAGCTTGCCAAGCTTGAGCTGTGACAAAATGCCAGTCTAGTGACCAAAGGTGCTACACTGGACTTGAGCCTGCTGACATTGTCAGGCAAACTGGTTATGTGCAAGAGGCACCTAGCTGGCAAGGCTAGCTCCCCTTCCAAAATGACACCTCGCAACGCCACATGTTGCAGCCACATGTTGCAGACATACAGATCCTGTGAGATCTGTGTTCTCAAGGACTCTCAGTCCCAGAGACCGCACATGATGTGTCTTCAGCCCTCTCAGCAGGCCAAATGCTTTGAAGCTCAAGGGGGCATTTGCCACAATTAGTGGGTTGAAGGCATCATGATCTAGACTAAGCACCAAGTGCTGCAGTTGGGGCAGGTCTAAGGGCATAAGCACCATCGTGACTTTGCAATGTCAGCATGGAGACATGCCTGGCGAGGGTGCTGACAAGAATGCCTTTAACTCTGCTGTCTGTGAGGGGAAGCGCTGCTTGCCCATGACGTGAAGGCAATGCAGCATTAGCAAGTTGCTGTCAAGCTGTCTGAGTTGCCTAATCTGCCCTAGAGTGAGCTCGACAGATAGGTGCAGTCTTGCAGTGTCGAGGCGTATGGTGTGGCAGGTATGCATTTTGTGAAGCTGCAGCTGAGCGTTGAGGTCTTGCTCATGGATGCTGAAGTCGCCATGTAATAGACATCTGTCTCGCAAGACAAGCACACCCCCAAAAGAAGAAGGAGCAAGATGACTCAGGGGATAACTCAAAGAATGACACGGAGGACATGCCATGCCATGTCCAGTGGACAACCATGAGTCTTCATGGGGGCATAGCCAGGGCTGCCTTGCTCTCATCACAATCACAAATATGAAGCTGCCCAGCTAAGCACGTTATAGCCATAAGATTTGCCATTGCAGTTCGCGAATTGAATTGCAGTGTATGTACATCAAGCTGCACCATTGCAATGACGCCTGAGATGTTTGTTGAAATCCATGCTCGTCCAAGCTTGGTTGCATATGATAGGCACACCAGCTCGAGCAAGACACCCGGGGCAAGCGCTGCAACAGCATTCTTGCAGATTGCCGGGTTGAAATCCGGCAGGCATCTGTGCTATCCACCCACCTGCCTCCTCCTTCACGTACTTAAGTAGCCAAGTCTCTGCTGGTGACCTTCTTGCATGAAGGCTCTTCATTAATTTCTTCTTCAAATATTCAAGAAGCCCCATCTGTGCTGGTAACCTTCTTGCCTGAAGGTCCTGCAAATGCTTCTTATAATCGGGCGAGAGTGCAGCGCCCGATTGAAGGTACATGTCCTTTAGAGTGGTAATTTGAGGTAGGCACATCTCATTCATTGGCAACTCATGGAAATACAAGGCCCCTGCCGCAGAGATAACAAGTGTCCTCAACGGAAGAGCTAGATCTATGCGGATTGACATGGCCAGCTTGGGCTGGAGCTGAACTTCGAGCACCTCTAAGGCTGGCACCTTGCTTGAATCAATGTGTAGCTGAAGCCCTTCATTCCTCTCACATTGCTCATAAGAGTGTGCTCCCTCATCTAGAATCAGTTGCAGCCGTGTGAGGTTCTTCATGTTGGGCGCAACACACTTTGTGTAAACCTGTGCGAGTTCATTGTGTAATCCCGCCAGCATTTGGTGTGACCATGTTGCCCTTTGACGAATCGTCAGTCCACGAAATAAGTGGGCTGCCGCAGAGGTGACTTCGCAAAGCTTCCCATGCGGCATACTGATGCCATGCAAATGACATTCAGATGGCAAGACTACCTTGCCCGTGAGGCTAACACCTTGCACAGCCATATATTTCAATTGCACGCAGCCCGTTAGATTGGCATTCCCGCTTATCTTGGCTCCTGACCATGATGATGACTGTATGTATAAAGTCTTCAGACCTTTCAATTTATAGAAAGCTGAGAAAAAGGCCTCGTGCTGCTTGTGTCTGCTTAGATAACTTGTGGAAGAGCTGTCAATGTCTAGCGCCAAGTGCTGTAAATTGGGCAGATCTAAGGGCTTCCTTAATGCTTTAGTCTGTAAAGTCAGCACCAAGGCGTGTTTGGCAAGTGTGTTGATTAGCACGCGTTCGACACTTTTTTTTGAGGGGTAA